>JAJHZJ010000572.1:1959367-1963968 GCA_023548195.1 Bettongia penicillata ogilbyi | reverse complement strand
AATAGGTAACTGAATTGGTCTGGAACTATGATTTCCTTGGAATTGCCGCCAATGAGAAAAGTCCTTCTATCAAACCAGATCAGCACTCATTCTGCAAATTGTCATCTTAGACAGTTCACTGGTGTCATTAATAGGTTGAGTTGTGTGTCCAAGGCTCAGTAGTCAGTTCATGACAGAGCTAGCTCTAGAACCCAGTGTCATGGCTAGGAGAGAGAACAGGTAAGAATAAAATAATAATCTTTTTTTTTTCCTCCAGAAAAGGGAGAAATTTACACAGAGCTTGCGTGTTGTTGTGTTTGTCCTTTGTTTTTGAAGAGAACCATGACCACAGAGAAATGATGACATGACATGCAGTTGACTTTAATTTGAGGGAGGGAGGGCTGTGAAAGGTCACCAGACTCACTTTCTCCTCCAGAGCCATCTGGGTCCAGTGGCCAGATATTCATCAGGATGACTGGAGATTGCCCAGTATGAAATGAGAGAACACAGAGAGCTAGATTTGGACTGAATGTAAAAAAAACAACTACAGAAACAACAAAAATCCTCCCTATATGTTAGAGCTGAAGTGCAATGGGGTGTCTGGAAAGGTGATACATTTATCTTCAGTCTAAATCTTTAAGCACAAACTACATGACCACTTCACAAGCATATTATAAAGAGTATGTCTCATCTATATGCATGTCTATGTCTATAACCATACCCATATCTATATCTCAATTTCTATATTTGTATAGATTCACATTCATATCTATGACAATGCCTATGCTCATATTTATGCCTATACCTATACCTATATCCATAATAATATTAATCATGTATATATATATAAATACATGTTTACGTATGTGTGTATACATCACCCATCTCTCCTTTTTCTTTTCTCTCTCTCTCTCTCTCTCTCTCTCTCTCTCTCTCTCTCTCTCTCTCTCTCTCTCTCTGTCTCTATTCTCTCTCTCTCCATCCCTCCCTCCCTCTCTCCCTCACTCGCATAAACTGGTAAATGTTTAACAATCATCTGTTGAGAAAAAATGTAAGCATAATAAACTCTTAAGTGTAGTCTTCATTATGAATACATTCTTAAGTTTAGATAATCAACAAAGCGATGAATCAAGCCCTAATTATTAGTCATTGCTATTTCTGAGACATAAATAAATACTCTCATTGAAAATCTAACAATGGCATTTCCTGAGTTGATTCACAATGGTTCTGGTATATCTGTATCCATATCTCTATCTATATCTCTCTCTACATATAGATGTATATATCCATATATATCTATAGCTATCTACCTATCAGTATGTACATATATATATACATATATATATTTATTTATGGGGAGAAAGCTAGGTGGGGGAGTGGGAGGAATCATGAAAAGTTTCATGTAGAATGTGAGATTTTAGGTAAGATGAGGAAAACCAGGAATTCTATGAAATAGAAGTGATAAGAGAGACCATTAAAAGATAGAAAAGAGGGCGGGGTGCAGAAGATGAAGAAAGAGAAGCAATGAACAAGAAATATAAACAAAGGGCCATCTTGTTATGCGGAAGAAACACTTTTGTTTACTTCTGTATGCACACCTACTGTGTGCATCATCATATGACATCTTGACAATAATAATATTCAGCTCTTTTTGTTCCTGTGATTTAAAAAAATGAGAGATTTAAGCAGAATCATTTAATGGGTGTCAGAGGACTTGAGTTGAAACTTGATGCTGCTAAATAATACTTGTGTGACTGGGAAACAGCCTGGACTTACAATTATAATATTATGGAGTACTCCCAACCGAGATAACTCCTTCTGCCAGTTGGGGTGGATACTTCATGCACATTTTATCTTCTTATACTAGCAGTTCTCAAACTTCTTGCTTTACATTAAAAATTACTGAAGACCCGCATAAAGGACGTTTTTGGATGGGACATAGAGATTGATAGATGTACAGAAAGATGCAGGTATGTAGATCTTCAATATATTTGAAATTAAAATGTATTAATATTACTGTTTAAAATTTTATTTTATTTTTTTTAATTTTTGAAGTATAATAAGAATTTCCATAATACAGTAGGATAAAAAAATAACTTCACATGAAACTGCAAACCTATTTTACAACTTACTATTTCTTTAAAATATATAATAAAGTTATCATGCAACTGTCATTTTAAAAAATGTCTTCCTTCCCTTACCACCCTAGAGATGTCTACTGTTATGCAAAAATAGATATGTGTGTATATATCAGCATATTTGTGTGTGTGTATGTGTGTGTGTGTACTGACCTAACTGTATGAGTGTGAAACATGGACAGTCTACCAGCGCCATGCCAAGAGACTGAATCCTTCAGTTTGAACTGTCTTAGGAAGATTCTGAAGATCACCTGGCAGGAAAAGGTACTAGACACTAAGGTGCTTACTGGAACTAAAACTAACAAGCATTCCAATTATGCTTCAGAGATGACAGCTCCAATGGGCTGGCCATGTTGTTCAAATGCAAAATGTATACTTGCCAAAAAGACTACTCTATGGAGAACTTGCATGGGGCAGGCAATTACATGGTGGTCAGAAGAAGCGATACAGGTCTCTCTCAAGAACTTTGGATTTAATTGTGTAACATGGGAGACACTGGCCCAGGATCGCTCAGCACAGCGTGCCTGCATCAGGAAGGGTGCTGTGCTCTATGAGGAAAGCAGAATTGAAATAGCACAAAGGAAACATAGGATGTGCAAATTTGGATTATCCACCCCAAATGCTCATGCAGACTATCTGTGGTAGAGCAATGTGACTCAGTTTGGTCTGATCAGCCACAATCGGATACACTGAAACCGGACTTTACCACGGTGATGTCATTTTGTTCCTCTTAGAGAATGAAGAACAACCTTATACATATAGATATACACGTGCATTTACACATACATATACACATACATGCACATAAATACATGCAGGTCTACATGCATATACATACACATGTGTACATACATATGTGCATGTAGATGCACACATATATGTTTATGTACATGTACACATGTAAATATGCACATACACATATGCATACACACATATATGTACATATATCCATCCATACATATATATTTGAAATAACTTTGTACATTTATTTATCAGTTTTTCTCATGATGCAAATTTGTAGTTAATGTGGGTATTTATAGTAGTTAAAATAACTTAGTAACTGGAAGTTACTAAGTTAAAATAACGTAGTTAAAACAATATTGCTGTTAGCATATACAATATTCTCTTGGTTCCACTGATTTCACTCTTTGTTCTTTCATATCGGTCTGTTTTAATATGATTATGAAAATAGCTTTAAACCTCTACAAGGGTCTCCACTTTGAGAATTGCTGTCTTAGAGAGAGGCTTAGAACACTGAGAGGTGAGGTGATTTGACCAATGTTCAAAACTATTGGGCTATATTGCCTCTCACGGCTTGAGTGACTTTGCCAAAAATTATTTACTACCTCTGGGCTTCAATATTTGTGAAATGGAGTATCTAGGATCATAGATTTAGAGGTGGGAGAGAACTCAGAGTTATCTAGCTTAATTCTCTTGTAATGGTAACAATGAGGAAACTAAGGCACAAAGAGTTTGTCTTCTTATCCGAAGTCACACAGATAATCAGTAACAGAGGCAAGGTTGAATCCAAAGCTGAAGAATATCTGATGGCAGGTGAATAACCTTGTGATGCCAGCTGGCTCTTCCTTCTCAGCTTTCCCACTTGACTATTCCTAAAAGTTTGAGTCAAAATCTCTCCTTTTTAGGCCTGTGTTTGAAAACTGTTTCTCTTGTTATTAATCTATGATCTTGGGTGAGTTGTATAACTTCTGTGGCCATCAGTTTTCTCATCTGCAAAAACAAAAGTGGATGACTTGATCTAGAGGAGGTTTTCTAACTTTAAATCCTATAAACTATTTTCTATGGACAAATAATAGTGTAGGAGAGTCATTTTGTCAGATTTAGAAGATCTTTGATTGGATGAGATAATAGAATGGGAGGAAAGAGATGAAGAAAAAGAAATTGGGAAAAAATATCATGAATTTCACCATCAAAATAAGCTTTTGTGCTGCTCAGGTATTGCTAAAGTCTCCTGGTATCTTCCTGTTTTCATATTTTCCTCCAGATCATCTTTCCTCCAAGGGGAATTGTACAGAAGGCAATTGTTTTCTACTTATTACCTTAGAGAGACAATATAGGAAACTGATGAAACGAAAGGACAGTTTTACTGTATCTTGAGCAGGAGAGATGGGAACGTAGTATATGAACTACACTAGAAGACATTCAAAATATTTTATTTTTATTTTTCATTTCCACTTTTTCAAGAGTCTAACATTAAATCAATTACATTTCACATTATTTCTAATGGTGAGAAACATGTCAATTTCCCAATCACCATGGCTAAGTGGTTGAACAGATCCACAGACAAGTATCAATGGTAGGAATACTATTGTTGTCCTCAAAAACGGTGGAGAGAATCAACAGCATACAATAAACTCGTTATGCAGATGCTGCTTAATTTAAAATTGGACTCATTTAAAGCAGCTGCTGTCCCCTTATTAAGTGCCTTATCCTTTCTTCCATAATCAAAATCAAGCAAATTTA
>JAJHZJ010000572.1:1621867-1956867 GCA_023548195.1 Bettongia penicillata ogilbyi | reverse complement strand
AGACAGAGAGAGAGACTCCTCTCCACCGTAACTGCCTCTACTCCAAACTCGAGGGTAAAGTGGAAAGGCTGAAGACTTAATAGAACACACTGTAGGAATGAATCACATAGCCCTATGAATGAAGTGAAGGAATCACCAAAGATTCGGGAATGTACTGTATGATGTCTTGAAGACATGCAGTATTTGGATATGGGAAAAGGCAGCAAGGAGTCAGAATGGCAGAGATGAGCACAACATGTCAGAGACTATTTAAATAAAGGGAGAGGGAGAGGTTGAGTTCCCCCATCGGGGTCAGCATCTTTATCTACCATTGGTAGACAGGAACACAACCACCAGAGGAGGAGAAAAGCATGTGTGGTTGTGACCTTTCCCCTCTCAGCTGCCAAGCCAAGTCAATGTAAAGCAACTACTTTCCTGTCATCCCCTTCCAGGGGATATTTGGTATCCTGAGCACCAAGGAAGAGGAAAGCTTTCCTCCCCTTAGCACAACCTCTTTTTACTCTCATTTTTTTTTGCAGTTTTAAAAGGTAGTTCTAAACTTTCACAATCAAAACTTGTACTTCAATTGTTATTAGTATTTTGATTTTCTGCTAACATTATATTCACAAGTCAATATTAATTTACTGTCTTCACTCTAAAGCACTATGAGCTAAAAAGTAAAGATCTTTTAAAAGTAAATTTTCTTTTTGTTTTTCAGCTCTAATTATTCTGCTGTATGTTGAGCTACTGGGCCATGTATTCTTAGCTGAGTATTTCTTGTCATCCCAAGCAGCCTTATAGAATAGAGCCCTGCTATATTATGCTTATGATATGGATACTAATTGAAATTGCACACACACAAAGAGAATGTATAGCATAATAATTCTGATAGCCTATGCAATTTGTAGCAAATTATAGAGTGGCAGGCAAAAGTACATAATGACTTGAGACTTTCTTCTGGCTACTTTCATTTTGACATGAGAAAACCATTTCATTAAGTGTGCACAAATATATATATATATATAAAATCAAGTTTTCACAAATCCCATATATCCTTCATTGTATTTCTATCCCTTTGTGTTGAAGACATCATCCAGGTGAAGATTTTCTCTTTAAGCACAGATGACAACCTAATCCCCCTGCTTCGTTGGACATCATTTTTGTTCACATGCTACTGATGATCCTCCACGAATGATTCTGTCAACCAACCAGGGAACATGTTCTAGAGGGTGTTTCTTGCTATTGTTGTAAATTTTGATATTGTTACCACCCATCTCCCCCTGGTTTTCATGTTGTCTTCTCTATTAGACTGGGAGATCTTTGATGGGTGACAGCATGAAGAGAGGGAACATATCTGAAGGTAACATCAATAGCAATTGACAATGGATTGGATTTAAGGGAAAGGCTAGTGAAACTGAGGAGTATGCATAATACCCAGATTATGAGCTTGGGTCAAAGGAAGGAAGGTGATGAATATAACAGCAATTTTAAAATGAAATTTGAAATAATAAAAACAGTAAAAATCCCATAGGAACAATAACCACAACAATAAGTGATAACAATAATAATTATTTATAAAGTCTACTATGTGCCAAGGTATTGGGTTAAACACTTTGCAAATATTATGTCATTTTATTTTCACAACAACCATGTAAGTTAAGAAGAGGATAGAATTTTGAGGGAAAGATAATGAGTTCAATGTGAAGATTTCCTCTTTGGGCAGAGAGGACAAGTTTGAGATAAGCTAAATTTGAGATATCCACAGGAAATCTAGTGAGATATTCAATAGGTAGTTGAAGATTTGAGACCTTAGGCTAGCAGAAAGGACAGGACTCTTCACAGACAGATCTATGAATCATTTGCATAGAGATAAAAATTGAATGCCTGGAGGCTAATGAGATTACCAAGTAAAATAGTATAGAGGATGGAGATAAGAGGTTTAATAAATATTTGTCGACTGACTTAATTAGTATCTGGTTCTTGGCCAACCAATTATAATTCCCCTAGACCCCAAGGTAGAGTTTTAGAATAACAGGAAAATGAGAGCACCATTCTCTTCAGAATTTAAACATTATGAAGCTTAGAGATAGAAAGGAAGAAAACTAGAGCGAGAACCCCAAAAGTGAGATCATTAAGTTATAGGCTGTCTTAAGAACAGGTCTATATTTTTGCCTTTATTTGCATCTCAAATCTTAACAAAGTGCTTGCCCTATAGTAAGTGATTAGGTAATGCTTGTTGACTGGCTGAATGAGGAGATTTCTGGATCAAATGCTGCCTCTAAGACATATTTATTGTAGTATCTTGAGCAATTGACTTAACATTTCAGATTTGGTTTCCTCCCCTGAAAAGTGTGCATAAGAAAAACTGCATTATGTACCTCTCATACTTGCTATATGAAATCTTCTCTTAAAATCTTAAATTATAGAAATACGAGTTTTAATTTTTACTCAGTGTCTATTCTTTTCATTAAAAAAATCTATAGTTGTTGTCCAATCCATTGATTAAAATGAAAAATGAAAGTTTTTGAAAGGGGTGAGATTCCAAGAAGCAGTTCCCTTTAGAGCACAAGAAGAGATGACTTATGTCCCAAGAAGGTCAAAATGAGAATGTTCTAGAATATTCTCAGGGATAATTTCTGTGAGACAGATAACAGATACATGTATGTGTGCACACACATGTATGTATATGCGCACAAAAATACACACACATACATTTACATGTTGCTATTCCCTTTAGATTAGAAGCACCTTGAAGACAGAGATTGCTTTTGCCTCTTTTTGTGTCCTCCAGCACTAGTGCCTGGCATATAATAAATATTTATTGGTTTACAGGTTGTTTTATATAGTATAATTATATATTATTATTGTTGTTTTATATATTATATAATATGCATACAATATGTTGCTTTGCTTTTATTTTCTTGACATTACCTCATTAATATATGTTATATACTAGCAAGATAATATTTTGTTATTCATATATAAGTAAAGTATAAAAGTAAAAAAAATAGTGTGTTATATTCATATATATTTATATACAAATAACACAATCAAAAAATAGGTTACTTTTCACTCTAAAAAATGATGACTCAATACTGCTCTGAAAAGCTTTAGAAAATTGTTGATGAAGTCTGGAATAAGGAGAGCCGTAAGAACAATATCCAGAATAAGGAAAATAATGGACAGGAAAATAAGAAAAAATGGCAGCTGAACTCTAAAAACTTTCCATTTTACCAGGGATCGGCAATAGCCTTGTCCACCTAAGATGGTGTCACTCACATGGAGAACTGAAAGCACCTCCTTTTGGGAGATAGGAGGTCTCAGTCATGCACAGATATTCCATGCTGGCTTAACACGTGTCAGAGAAACATTTTTTCTCCCTTGTCTCCAAAGTTAAAGCAGTCAGTATTTCTAACAAGAAAGAACTGACTGAAAGATAGGGGAAATTTTATGGAATAGCCATTTGAGGGTGATGGATTCCTGTTCATACCATAGAATGAGAGGGAAGGTGATGGATTCCTGCTCATACCATAGAATGAGAGGGAAGAGCCCTCTAACCTTGTCTCCTCACCTCCCCCAGTCCACACGACTCCAAGAAATGAACTTGATGTTTTATCTTTTCTCATGTGCTTTCTTTTTATCCTTTTCCCTTCTCATTGCAGGCAGTGGCATCTCTGACACAAGAACTAGAACTATAGGTAACCAGGAATGCAGGAATCTAGGCCAGGTATTACAATCTGCCAGAAGCGAAGTCTGGAGGGGGATGTCTACAGAATTGGTAGCCAGTGGGGCTTTTAACTTGAGTTTAGTGGGATTAATGACATGTAGTAACTTAGCTGAACTATGAACCTAACCCCTTTTACCTTTCCTAAATGAGAAACTAATATAAAGGAAAAAATTAAGCCCTTAAGAAAAGGTGGCATTTGTACATTAATATTTCTATGAATTTGAAGTAAATATACATTTGTAAAAGCTAATCTAATATTAAATGAAACTGGAGTGTTAGTCATTGGGTTCCTAAAAGAAGAGGGAGAAAATTCTATGTAATGGCAGAAACAAAAGTTCCTCCAACAGATTACAGATACTGGAGAAGGGGGCTGGGCAAAACAAAATGGACCTGGGCCTCAGAGAGTAGGGCTATAGCAAACGTTCCACAATGATTACTTTTGGTTCAAGGGAACAGGCAGAAGACGATGGTTGTAAAATAGGGTTTTCACTGTCAGATGTGTTTCCTATATAAACATATCATAAGTGCTTTTCTTTGTTAGAAGAAAAGTTTAATGGAGGACATATTGGGAAATTATATGATTTTAAAAAAAAGAGTACTCCTCAACAAAAATTTTAAAACACAAGAGACTTGAAGGTGACAAAGAGTCAAGAAAAAGAAATATAGGGAATTCAAAATTCACCACATTTTATAGGTTTTCAGCATATGAATAAAGGGACCTTTATACCTTCATGGCCTGAAGGCATCATGTATTAAAATATGGAAGAGAAATTGATGTTCATGAAGATTACCCTGAGTCATCAAGAATGGTTAAATTATAGTGAGTTATCTTTTGTTCAAGAAGGCAGAGAAGTGTGTAATACTTTTAGGGAAAGATTTGCATCCACAGTCATTTCATGTGTATGTTAATATTTAAATGGATAAACTTCACTTTTATGGAAAGCTCAGTTATGTGGAACCACTCCTATCTCCACTGAGGTCAGATAATGAGGCGTTACTTTAAGCATTTTGGAAAATGAGGCATCTATGTGCTAGAACTGTTCCTTCAAAAATTGATTAGTTCTTATGGGCTGGAGGGGAGAGATGTTATTGCTTTTGTATCTCTGGCTACCTCAGTGCCAGTGGGAAGGAAAACACATAGCTTTCAATTCAGCAATTATGGTAGACTAGAGATTTATCCTATAATGTTTCACGATTATTTTGCAACAGTTGGAAGGAATGAAATTTAAGAAAAAGAGATAATGAAAGGGAGGAAAAATACCAATCCAATTTCTAGAGACCCTCTAAAATTAGAATATCAATAGCATCATCACCTACATCAGCAAACCGTCATCATCATCATCATCTTCATTGTTATCATCATAGTCATCATCGTGAAATCTTATTTTATACCTGAAAAGGGAATCCAGACATAATACTTGAAATCTAGGTAGTCAATCACTCAATCAAGAAATACTTATTAAGAGCCAACTATGTGCCATGTTCTATGTGGAGGGTGGAGAGGGGCAAAGATAGATAGACAGATACATAGACAGACAGATGGATGTCCCCACAGCATTTAATTTAAATACCTTAATCTGTAGGAATTTATGTACTATACATCAACAGGAGAAGACAGTTAAACAGTTGTCACCTTAGAGTGCCCAAGATCTATTGCTTTCATCATCTGCCCTCCCCGCTTTCCCCCAGTGGCTAGCTACACACTACTAAATAAAATAAGAAGTCAAATGCTCCAATCTTTTGCATTCCGTTGATGTAATGTGATCATATATAGCAGAGTCTTACCAGAGGGAGTAAAGATATAATTTTGAATGGGAGAAGGGATTGGATGAGAGTGAAAATTGAATAGGAAAGGGCAATAGCACCATTTAATAAAACTTCCCAGATGATCTGACTTAACAGAAAGAACCAAATACTTGAAGACAGAAATAGACACTTCATGGCAGTAGGGATATAGCAAAAGTGACAACAGCATTGGCCAATATGTCCATGCTATATTTATCTCAATCAGTAGTTTTCAAAGGGTGTGCCCCAACATTTTAATGTAGTGCATGTTCTAGGTCTACTTTCCCTTCCTCTACTTTTACTGTGTGGCAGAGCTCCCAGAGCCAGCTTCTCTCACAGTTCTTGGTTTAACATTGGGGGACTGGGCTGGAAGTGGAGGAGTAGGTGCTGTCTTTCTAATACTTTCTAACAGGTAGCTCATTAGGTCCCACTGGTGCACTTACCACCATGATTAGCGGTTGTTATGCTTACTCAGCCAGACTTAATCATTTTTAAGAAGTGATTTTTCTAAATATGACATGGTAAAAATACATGGTACAAAACACACACACACATAAACATACACAGAGACACAAATTTTCTCCCACTAGTATCTACAGTTCTGGAGAAAGTGGGCCAAAGCCCAGAGAGAGTACACGTGGCATAACAGTCCCATACACCTGGAAGTGCTTTCTCTGGAATCTTGAAAATCATCCCCATAACTATGTAATATCTTTTCTGCTGGGATTTTTGTAGAATCTTGAATCTTTTCTTTATTCATTGTATCCACTAAGAATCAATCCTTTGATTTCAATGAAGATGTTACCACCAATCACTCTGGGAATATTACTGTGATGCTGATGAAAGTCCAAACCCACCAGTTACCTGAAACATGCAAGGTTATCCTCCAGGTAATGCCCCCTACAGGTACAAAGGCCTAGAGAAAGCAGAAGTAAGGGTTAAGGTATTCTCCTCCTCTATCACCCAAGAGATTGCTTCTCAAAGGCTTGGCTTGGTGATTTCCAACACTAATCTGTTAGATGGTCAAATTTCTAGGTCCAAAACTAGCTTGGTATTTTATAGTTGACCCACAGGGCATGACCAAGTTTGCTTTAATAATCAAAACATACTTTATGTGCAGCTTCACTCCAGATACTAAGATGGTTTACAAAGATATCTAAATTAGTCAAAGCCTTTCCTCACCCCCTCCCTTACTTAGAAGCCTGGAATTAATTGACCCAATTGACAGGTCTTCCCACCTGGTTAAGGTTTCTGAGCATCTTATCACTTACTTTAAGTAAACTGGGATAATTATCTAGGTTAATTCCTATTGTTATGCTAGTTATCCAGGAGTTAGATTACATAGACCCCAAATATCTTGAACCGATTCTGGCAAATACTTTCACATTTGATAATCATCCCAATTTCTATTTCATTGATAAGAGAGACAGAGACATAGAGAGATAGTAGGGGACAGGTAGCAAATCATTTGGGTCTTGAAAGCAGGTAATGTCTCCTCTCCCTAGGATTGTTATTCCACTCGTTTTGGAGCTCTCTCCCTAGTACCAAATTAATTTTTTGGTGATGGGTTATTGAGAAAGTGTAAATCACCTCACCTGACCCACTATATCTCCTGGCTGGACCTAGACACAAGACCATGTTTCTCATTCCATTGATTCATTTTGACATTTGTCATCTCACTGCCCTACCCTTCCCACCCCTAGTTTTTCATCTCTTCCTGGGCATAATTACATATAGTAGCTGTGTTCATGCCAGCTGACTACCCTATACACCAGCTTATCATATCTGTGACTCCTCAGACCAAAACTCCTTTCCCTGGTCACAATACTGCTATGTGTGTTGTCTTACCATCTTGATTAGAAAGTAAACTCCCTGGAAAATGAGGCACTAGTGTTTTCTTGGTGTTAATTGTTAGGTGAAAAATGCATCATGCTAGGAAACTGAATCACTTTTATTTGAATTGTCTTAGGAAGATTCTGAAGATCGCCTGGCAGGATAAGGTATCAGACACTGAAGTCCTTTCTCAAACTAAACTGCCAAGCATTCAAACTCTGCTTCAGAGAGCTCAACTCCAATGGACTGGCCATATTGTTCTAATTTCAACTACATATTTGCCCAAAAGATTATTTTATGGAGAACTCACACAGGGCAAGTGCTCACATGTGGTCAGAAGAAGCTGTGCAAGGACACTCTCAAGTTCTCTTAAGTACTTTGGATTGATTTTGTAACATGGAAGACACTGGTACAGAACCGCTCAGTATAGCATACCCACCCATAGACAGTGTCATGTTCTATGAACAAAGCAGAATTGAAACAGCTCAAAGGAAATTCAAGATAAAAATATTCAGAGAATCCACACAAATGTTCACACAGACTACTTGTGCTGAGCTGTGTTGGAGATTTCCAAGCTCATTCTGATCTGATCGGTCACAGTAGGATACACAGAAACTTGACCATAGCATAGTGATGTCATCTTGGTCCTCTTTGAGAACAAAGGAAAACGACCAGCCAAACTCCCTGAGAGCAGGATCTCCTTGAGGGCAAGTTCCTTGAAGAAGGTAGAGCTTAGCAGGCCAAATGTGATTTACCCTGTCCAGGCTTGCTAGCTATTACAACCATTGCTATCTTCACAGAGCAAAGGAATATGATGGGGGAGTGGGATAAAATTATTTCATCACAGCTTCAAACATACTGCAGCTTTTTTTCAGCTTCAAGTAAAGAACTGGGGATATAAGCCTAGTCTCCCACTTCTTCAACTTTACCGGAATATATGGGTATAAAGTGCCCCTGAATAAAAATGTTTTATTTGTATTTGTTTTTTTTTTTTCATCATAAATGACAATTGAGTTTAGAGGAGGCAAATTTGGAATGACCTAGTAGAGATAGCACTTAGGATCCTTGGGTCTTCAGTCATGGATTTAAGGATGGATTATTTCCCCTCTGTGGATCTGGACTTTTATCAACATCATAGTAATATCTCTAGAATGATTTAATGCACAATTGTGCAGTTCAACGCACAATTTTGGATACTCTAGTATGAAAGATGTTAGAGAAACTGGCTCCCCAAAGTTGTCAGTCCCTATTCAGTTGTGCTTCTCTGGGTTTCTCCACCATGGCCCAGGAAACTTGTTCATCCTAGAAGATCATGTCAACCCTGAAATTCACATCTCATCGGGACCCTCATTCTAATTGTAGGCTAGAGAACTCCTCTCAGACCCTGCTTTTAAAGAGGAAATTCAGTACAGATATTTCTTCATTTCAGGTCCCAAGTACTTCTCGGGACTTCTCCTTCATATTTTTACTGGATACCTTTCTTTCTCATTCCCCCTTCCCTTTTTGACTTTTTTTTTTATATTTTCTTCCCCTATTAGAATGGAAGCTCTTTCAGGACAAGTTTTCTTTTGCCTTCTGAGAATCTCTAACACCTGATATCTGTATCAGATATCTGATATCTGAGTCCCATTCACACAGTTTTGTAAACTTTGTATTTCGTGATTGCTTGAGTGTTTTGATACTGATGGTTGCCATATTACTGAATTCCGTAAAAATATTCACACTAAGTTTAAGGTGGGGGAAGCTATGTGGGGTACTGGATAGAGTGCTAGGCTGGGAGTTAGGAAGACTCATATTTCTCAGTTCAAATCAGGCCTTAGACCCTTACTATTTGTGTTATCCTGGGCAAATCATTTCCCTCAGTTTTCTCATTTGTAAAATGAGCAAGAGAAGGAAATGACAAAGCACTCCAGTGTCTTTCCCAAGAAAACCCCAAATGGAGTCACAACAGTTAGACATTACTGAAAATGACTACACAACAATAGTACAGTTTAAGGTGAGACTATATTGTTTATGTTACAAAAATACCCTGCTTGATAGAATTATTCATATTGTTCTTTTGCATTTAAGCAGATTTAGACTTCTAGCCTTATGGGGAGGGTTAATATGCCCTGTAATTTCTTAGGGAAAGGATGCCTGTGCAAACATATCTTCTCTACCTCTATAACTAAACTTGTCTTTTTGCCCTATTGGGTGAATCTACAATTCCACATGGATTTCTTTGGAAGCAGCAGGAATATATGCAGGAAATTTAGAGTTCTTTTTGGAATAAGGACCCAGAAGATATTTACTTCAGCCTCTATAAAAATTGTTTATGATCCAGAGATCTCTATAAAATGTTTATATGCTCTCAAAAATAAGAGACATTTGAAAATTTTATCTAAACCCTAGTTGTATAGACATACAAGGAAGAAATCAGGGAAGAGTTTTCATCTGTGGCAATTTTCTCATCTCTGACCTAATTGACCCAAAGCCTAAAATTCCACTGGGGAAAGCTCCCTATGACTCTGAAAGATTACTGTGAACCAGAATTATGTCTAAAAAAGGAAGATAATTTTCTTTTGCCTTCACTTTTTCTTTTATTTTTTGGTAGAGATTGGGCTTTGATCACCAATTAAGAACTGCTGAACACTAAACAAGCAATAATCTTTGGTAAACCTTACTCATTGAATCGGCAGAATTTTATATTTGGGGATAATTGTGATTGTATTTGCAGGACTGTAAATTATCATGTAATGCTGACTATTTTGCGACTCAAGTCTGGAACTCATGTAGCAAGTGAAAGGACATTGTGGCTCCCCCAAATTCTTAGACCATTGGTTAGTTTGAGATACGGAGCACATTCAGAACGTACCCCTTCCCATTTGCTGCGGATGGTCCAACTTTTCAAACAAGGGAAAGGAAGTAAGTAGAGCACTCAGCTTGGGCGCTTGAGTCCACATGATCTTGAAGCCCAGGATTCCAGGTGAGATGTTATTGCTATATAGCAGGAAAGTCATGAGAAACCACAGTACTGGGAGAAAATGGTTGTATGTTTGCATTTTGTTATACTTTTCAGCAAACATTTCTTTGAAATAACTAATCTGACTTTTCAGTTTTTAAAAGGAACTGGAATATTTAGATCTCTAAATTTCAGGGAACACCATCAGTGGAGACTTGAGCTAGTGTCAGTTAAGAGGGACACGTGATAATTCCACTAAGGGGACAGAGAATGCTTTCAGATGGGGCAAATGAAACACAACAGACTTTCAGGAATAGGAAGTCAGATTCAGAGAAGCCATGACACATGGCTATCAATTGAAGCAGAGATGTGACATGATATCTGTTTGGGGATAGCACAGATGCCCAATAAGGAGCAGCAGAGAGGTAATGATTTATGAGAACATCTGAGATAGAATATCTGCTGGGTAGCAGGTCACCCAAATGACTGTTCAAAGGGTGTCACAGAGAGTTGGTAGGACTTGGAGTTGAGAACTGATTTCAAATCCCAGGTGAGGGTTAGGTGAGAGTGGTGTTAAAATTAGCAAATATGAGGGATTTGATATGAGTCAGAAGGTGGGGAAAGGATGGGAACAACTACAGAAAACACAATTTAGGGAGAGGGAGAGGAATATTGAAAAAAATCACTTTGGAAGGCTTCAATCTTGAAGGAAAAAAGGTTGCTTGGGCAAGCATGATGGCTTTTAGGGTGAAACAGAGACAATCTCTAGGAGAAATGATCAAGGGGAGATGAACTAGAGAATAATAAAATTCTTCTGGATCAACACTGATATCCAGTAGAGAATCAATAATAACACCAGAGAAGTTTTTAAAAAGATGTACATATCCCTGTTTTATCATCCCAGGATCTTCTTTCAAGTTCAAAGAGGCTCTTTCACATCAATTGAATAAAAATGTCAAAAAGAAATTTTGTTTACAAGGTTTAAAAATAATCTAAATCAAAAACATCACCGACAGAAACTGATATGACCACATTCATAGAGAAAAGGAAACAGTTTAAAATAGCAACATCGCCCCTTTGGTGCTTGGAGGGATGGTAGAAGAGGAGTAATTCATAGGAAAGTAGTCAAATAAACCATCAATAATCAGCTGATGAAAGGGAAGGTAGAAAGAGCAGAAGAAAGGCTAAATACTGAGTAATTATACAAGTGATTTGGATAATCTCCTGGCTTGAAGACCAGAAAAATGAAGGGGATAGGGTGGATAGGCTTAGATTCCATTTCTGTTCAAGACCAGATTTATTGAGTTAGGAATGGGTCACGCATTACCAAAAAAAAGTAAAAATGACCCCTCCACCTGGGGTCATTTTTGAGATCATTAATATGGAAGACAGCATCTGGGTTGACAACTTCTAATCACTAATTTATAATGCCAAGACATAATGGAGGAGGAAGTAGAGATGATCTGTGACACTTGTCTAGCATACTTAACATCACATCCTCTTTGGCTCATGAATGAGAGCCCTGTGGAATCTGCAGAAAGAAAGCAGGAATAATTAGTAAGCACAATGTCACAGTAATTAAATATGGTTTATAAGATGCTCATTTTCAATGCAAAGGGGTCTAGTCTTTTTAGGATATGGAATTTCCCTAAAGAATATAATATTGAGAAGGCTAGCAGAAAGAAGATTTGATTGAACAGAATACAACCATTTTCACAAAGAAAAGTGAGAATTTCATCAGCATTTGTGAAATATTCAGGGTAGTTCTATATGGAGATGCAACAATATGTATGCTCAGCTTCAAAGAATCAAAGTTTTGAAATCATTTACAATGGATATCTGAATCAGAACACAATGCAAACTTATGCCTCTTCATAAAATTTGAAATTGACGATGATAACAGCCAAGGCACTCTATGATCATAAAATACCTTTTGTTTAAAACTAAATTTTATTCAGCATAAAAGAAAAGAATCCCAATGTTTCCCAAGGCACTCCAATGACTAGTTGGTCCAAACTCTTCCTGAAAATCAATCTCCTCCAGTCAATCAATGAATTAACCATTACTTATTAAGTGATGATGTATCCATTATTGCGCTAAGTGTTGGGGATACAGATAAAGGGGTGAGGTAAGTCCTTGTTCTCGAGCTCACTCTCAAATGAAGGAGACAATATTCAGGCAACTATGCACCCAAAGTTATAGACAGTGTCAATTGAGGGCAGTCTCAGAGGGAAGACACAAAGACCAAGAAAAATTAGGATAGTCTTCTTGTAGAAGGTGGTACTTTACCTTAACTCTGAAGGAGGCAAGGGAGTCTAGGAGTGGAGATCAGGAAGTAGAATGGTGTGAACATGAGGGCTGACCAATGAAAATGGTCCAAGTGTCAAGATGGCATGATCTGTGTTTAAGTGACATCATGGAAGTCCCTCCACAGTCTTCTAGATAAGCGATCACCCAGTCTTTGAAGACCTTCATTAAAAGAGAAACTCCCTCCTTTCGGAAACATAATCCCCTATTTTAAGCCCAGATCTTCCTCTCTAAAACTTTTACCCCATGATCCTAGTTCTGCCTGCTGGGGTCAAGTTGTGTTACCTTGGGGCAATTGTTCCATTTCCCTGACCCTCAACATCTCATCTATAAAATAGTGAGGTTCTACTAGATGACCTCCAAAGCTTCTTCCAACTCTCAATCAATGCATTTGTGATATTTATCTAATCTTTCTTTCATGGGTAAATCATTCAAATAATTGAATAAAATTCTCTTCACTCCAAGCCTTCAGTCATTGAGATTCAATGTCTCCATGCCTTTAACAGATGTTCCTGTGGTATATACTATGCCCTTCATTATCTTATCTCTTCTCCAGGAGTCAATATCATATTCAGGAGGTAAAATGTGGGCAGATGTAGCAAGGAGGTAAAATACACAGAGAATTGATTGGTCTTGGAATCAGGAAGACTTGAGTTAATGCCCAATACATACTCGCTCCATGACTAAGTCAGTTACCCTCACAGTCCTACCAGCCAAATATCTCATTGTTAGGGAATAGCCATCAGTCATCACTGGTAGGATGTTTTTTCAAAGGGAGTTTTCTATAGTAGTGAAATCATAAGGTCCACATGTGAGGATGAGGAGTGAAAACCAGGGATATGCCTTACTCTGTCATTGACTTTGGAGGGATTTGCATCTTGCATTCTCTAGAGCTCTATTCAAGATCCCTGTGATTTCCTTAAATGAAACATCACTCGCTTGCCACCAGTCTCCTTTATGTTGTCTTCCCCATTAGAATATAAATCTTTTGAAGACAGAAACTATCTTACTTATGTTTTTATCTTCAGACCTTAGCATACTACCTGGCACAATGTAAAAACTTCAACGCTTCCCCCCCCAAAAAAAAAATTAAGATGACTCATTCATTCCAAAGAATTGCTATTATTCTATTAAAATTAGTGGGCATTATTTCACCTCATAAGTAGTTAAATTGACACCACAAAGTTTTGAAAAAAATAGTGGGAGTGTTTATAAGAATTGGTAAAACATATTTTCAATGTCAAATTTGGGATGTATAGCTCTATAAGGTGGAATATCATAGAGTCATATTACATGTATGTTTTTCATTCTAACTTAATCTGACTTGTTTTAGAAAAAAAAATGATCATCTAATCTTTTTGTGTTTTTTTTTTTACTTTGGGAATTTAGTAGGGTCTCAGGCTAAACTCAAGCTTAAGGGAAAGGCTTTGTAATGGTGGAATTTCAGGCATTTTAACAAGGCAGAAAAGGAATAATTTGGGTCAAGGAATACTTCTAGAAATCTCACAAATGCAGAATCATAGCCCACTACCTAGCCTGGCTACATATAGAACTGGTCCCTTGGGAAAATAAGAATGATTGTCTCTAAGCATGAATGTTTTGGACTGGGCTGTTTCACAAAATCACAGAATTTCTGTGATGTAAGATTCTGTGATGTAAGGGAGGCCATATAGTCCAAACCAAACCTGAAAAAAGAGATCCCTAAACTTATGCTACAAGTGATTATCTAACCTTTGTTTAAAGAACAATCATGAATTGAAAATGAAATAAATTTGTTTTCAGCACACACACACACATACACACACACACATGATAATGTTTTAAAAGTAATACAAAGATAATGTCATATATCTAAAACTGGAGGGAACCATAGAGGTTAGTCAATCTGCATGTTCATTTTACAGTTGAGAAAACTGAGTCCCAAAGAATTTAAATAGTTTAGAGTGATAGATGTACAGCCGGAGGGAGCTTTATAGATTATCTAGCCCACTATCAGTCACTTTATTATATAGATGAGGACACTGATAACTTACAGTTAAGTGACTTGCTAAAGGGAAAGTTGTTGTTTGACCATGTCTGACTCTTTGTGACTCTATGGTCCATAGCACACCAGACCATTCTACCCTTCACTTTTTCTCAAAGTCTGTCCAATTTGTGTTTGTTTTTTCCATGGCACCATCTGTCTATTTTTGCTCTGCCATCCCCTTCTGCTTTGGCCTTCAATCTCCCAACCTCAGGATCTTTTCCAATGAGTCCCATTTCTCCTTAGTGGTTAAAGTATTTAAGCTTCAGCTTTAGTATTTGACCTTCCAGTGAATTAATTTCCTTAAGTATTGACTGATTTGATGGGTAAATAACTAAAACAGCTGGGATTTGAAACCAAGTCTGATGATTCCAAGTTTAGGGCTCTTTCTGCTATATTACTTTGCTTGTCTAAAATATTCATCATATAGTGATAATGGCTAAAAATTGATGATCCCAATACTAACACCTCTCAATTGGAACATAAATTTTGTAAGTATAGTTACAAGTCCAATCTTCCACCCAAAGGAACTTCATGAATGTTATATTCTTCTCTACTGTGAGTCCAAAAGGAGGATATCAGCATAGAGGTGAAAAGAAATTAGCTGTTTGTCAACTTTGAGATGCGTGGAAAGACTGGCATTTTCTCTCCAGGTCAGAGAAAGGTAAAAATTCTTCCAATTTATTATTTTCATCTCTGCATTTCAGAATTACACATTGTCTTGCTGTTGTGGCTGCTTATCCTTCATTCTCAAAGAGTATCATGACATCAGGGAGACGACACCATGGCATGCGAGTGAATTGGATGTAAGTGAACAAGGGCTGTGTAAAATCACTTTGTCTCCAGAGCCATCTGGGTCCAGTATGGATTAGGATAACTGGAGATGACCCAGGATGCAGTGGTGAACCTTGACCTTTTCAAGCTAAGGTCTTTAACAGGTCTCAGTTTGACTGATGTAGTGCCCATTAAGTGATTCAGGTTATGTGGGGGTGGGGAATGGGGGAGATTATTATTTATTAAGCATATGCTTTTTGCCAGACACTGCACTAAGGATTTTACAAATATTTGTTGTAAGGACCTTGTCTGATCCTCAGAACAACCCTGTGAGGTAGGTTCCATTATTATCCTATTTTATAGATGCTAAGGTAAATAGAGGTTAAATATCTTGCCCAGGGTATCACAGCTACTAAGGCTTTATTTGAACACAGTTCTTCTTGACTTTAGGCTCAGGACCATAACCCTTGAACCACCTTGCTTCTTTGTTTAATATTTGAAGAACTTGAGTTTAACAACAAGGTAAAAGATGGAACGTTTAAGAATCAAATGCAAGTGCAGAAATTCTCCAGCATCTGAATGAGTCCCAAATCATAATCCCATGATTACAAATGTGGCTCTATTTTGTGGGGCAGCCAAAGAAAGCAGGGAAAGGCATTAGGGTTCAGTTGTGATTTTTAGAGATTTTGTTTGCTCATGTCAAATCAAGTCAGGAGGCATTTGGTGTTCTGTTAGTCAGTGGTTTCAGTCATGTCTGATTCTTTCTGACCCTGTTTGGAGTTTTCTTGACAAAGATACTAGAGTGGTTTGCCTTTTGCTTCTGTAGCTCATTTTGCAGATTAGGAACTGAGGCAAACAGAGAAGGTGACATGCTCAGGGTCACACAGTAAACATCCCAGGCCTGATTTGAACTTATGAAAAGGAGTCTTCCTGAATCGAGACCTGTCTCTCTATCCACTGTGCTGCCTAGCTGCCCAAACAACCACAGAAACAACTGTAATTGCTTTCTTTGTTGCTTTTTGTTAATGCCAAAAGTTTGGGATCCCTCAAGGAATTTTCATGTGAATCAACTGATAAATAATTATTAAGCATTCCTTATATGTCAGAATTCTGTGTCAGGCACAGTTCTAGGCACTTAGGTTAAAAAGAATAAAAAAAAATTACTCCCTATTCAGAAAGCATTAAAATCTAATAACAGTAGGAAAAACACAAATTCAGGAGCAGATATGTTCCCTTCCCAAATTAATGTAAAGTAGGAATCCCTTGTATTGAGCCCAGAATAACAGACAGACATGCTAACAGAGGAACGGCTTCCAGGAATAAGAAGATGGTCATTTCACTGGACCCTGGTCCAGGCTGGTCAGCACAGTGTATACAGTGTGCTTGGAATCAGGATGAACTGAGTTCCACTACAGCCTCAGACACTTGAAAGGCTGTGTCACTCTGGGCAAGTCATTGAACCTCTCTTTGTTCCCGTTTTCTCATCTATTAATGGGAATAACTATACCTATATCTCAGAGTTATGGTGAGAGTCCAATGATATAATAATTGTAAAATGCTTAGTGCAGGACCTGGCACATAGTAGGTGCTCTATAAAAGTTAACTCTTCACAGCACCACCATCATCATAATCGTGATCTTCATTGTCGTCATTGCTATCAGCAGCAGCATCACAGTTGTAGAAGGATATTGATAGACAAGGGTGAAGAGGAGGGCCATGTAGATGATGAAGGCCCAACAGTAATGACCATTAGTCAAAGGAACTGGGAGTTTTTAAAGCTTCTCACATCTTAAGGGGTATAAACTTACTGTGTTTGGTCTCAGAGAAGCACCAGGAGCAATAAATTGCAGATATAAGCTTAGAAGTGACATAAGGAGAACTTTCCTAATGATGAGAGGAGTTCTAACTGAAAATTAGTTCCCTGCAGAGTCCATAGACTTCCTTCTCACAATGGAGGTTCTCCTTCAGAGGCTGCGTGACCACTTTATCATGGGAATTCTCTTTCAAAAATAGGTAGCTCAGATGACTCCTGACTTTGCCCACCCAGCTCTGAAATTCATCAATTTTATGAATGATATAGTTGGTGATACCTTCAAGGGCACTGTGGAGGGCTCTCAGTCCTACACTGAGGCTCAGTAAAGACTAACGATGGAACTTTCCATTGTGCTTGGCAATCACTTCTTCCAGGGACCGAGGAATTGCTGTCCAACCATTTCATTTTCTGATTGTCTAATTCAATTCAACAAAAATTCAATTTGACAAACATTTGTGGAGTCCTTAATGCAAGGGCAGAATCTGGTGTATTGTGATGCATAGATAGTGAGTTCTTCTTACACTTTCTCAAAAATCGGATGTTTTCTAGAGAGCTTTGAACAGGTGCTAGGTCTCATTCAATTTAGATCAAATCCTTTCACAAGTACTCACAGTGCAGAGAGCCTAGATTGTTAATTATTAGGAAAGCCAGAACTTTTAGACCTCTGATGATGCTTTTATTATGGAACATCCAGAGAAAACATTCTTTACACTTTTATTTATCTGGGAGGAAGCGTGGAATGGTAGAAAAGGAAGTGGAATTTAGCGCTGTAACAGTGAGCACCCCAGCATACACAGGGGGACTTGCTATCACAGGTTCTTTGATCTGCTTTTCTAAAAGCAAAGGAAACTTTCAAGGAGTAAACAATCACTTTAATCAAGCACATTTATCATTCTTTTAGTTCAGGGGAAAAAATCCATACCCTGAATTTCGGAGAAAATACAGAGAAATAAAGATCAACAGACATTCCTTGTAGCAGTCTGACATAAGCAATACATACATCATAAATCAACAGACAGATCCAACTCTCTGACCATTACATACATACATACATAGTTACCAGAGAGAGAAGTACCAACGTCTTCTTAAAGCTGAAAAGCTCCTTAGTGGCTTCCCAGAGTCTCATCTGGACAAACAAACACTTCCAATGAGTAAGCCCCAAAGTAAAACCTCACCCTCCGAGTATTTATACATTTTTCTAGAGCCAGAGTGCATCACAATTCTTGAAAACCAGTGCTTCATTAGAAACTTAACAAAAGGTGTGGGTCTTCCTAAGGTATCTTCCCAGGCCCATTAATGAGTGGGGAAAATCTTTTTTAATCACATTAAAATAATTAAAAATACAAAGACATATACTGTTTCTAATGAAAGAAACTCATTTCTGTACTTTACTCCTAGTAAAGACTCTTGGTTGATGAAGGCAAGGTTCAAGCAGAGGCACTTGATTATATCAAAACAAAAACAGCAAATGATCCCACTTTGCTTACCAGTACAAGAGCTATCAGACCTGGATTCATATTCAGATGCTGCCATTCACAAACTGGATGATCTTAGGCAAATCATTGCTTCTTCTTATTCAAAATGAGAGTTTTATTTGATGACTTATAAGATCTCTCCCAGTTTAAAAATGAGGGTTTTATGATTTATCCTTCTTCAGGTATGTAGAAGTAATGGAGTTGCACAGTAGTAAGAAATACCAAAATTCAAATCTGACCTCAGATATTTACCAGCTGTGTGACTCTAGCTAGGTAACTTAATCACTGTCTGATCATTTGCTTAAAGATAAAATAGGAAGAACAGCCACACCTACCTAGCAGGGTTGTTTTGAGAACCAAATGTGAAAATAATTGTAAAAATGCTTAGTCCTGCAGTTGACACGTAGTTGGCAATTAATAAATGCTCAGTTCTTTCCTTCTTTGAGAAACCTCATTTCTCCCCTATTTCATGCCAAAAACAATCCTGAAAGTAGAATGAAAAAGGTTTTCTGACCCTTCTATTGACATCTATTTACTCTCCCATTTACTCCTCTATCTGTACTACAAAATATTGATTCCTGGAGTATACCTAGGGGAATTGAACTCACAAGGACTTTTAAAAATTATCCTTTCCTTATTTGGGGCTTGACCTTACTATATTAGCTATTTATGTACTGGCCTCTCTAGACCAGAGAGTCAGGAAGACTTAGATACAAATCTAGTCTCAGATGTTAGTGTCTTTCTGACTCTAGGTCTGGTGCTCTATCCACTGCGCCACCTTGCTGCCCAAGTAATCATCAAGTCAACATGTATACCCTGATCCTCTAAGCTCCAAATTGGCAAAAGATCTTTCTCCATGCAAAAGAAAAGAGAAACAGAAGAAGAGTTAAGCAGCTTTTTTCTATCAAAATATATTTTCTCTCCTTAGTTTTACTGGACATCTACAATTTATTTTCCCATGGTAAGTGTAGTAGGATGAAAATTCAATTTGGAGCTTAGAAGATATGGCTAAAAGATTTTTGATGGTTACTTGGGCATTTACATGGTGCAGCGGATAAATCATGAGACCTGGAGTCAGGAAGACCTGGATTCAATTGTGACCTTAGACACTAGCTGTGTGGCTCTGAGAAAGTCATATAACACTGTTTGCCTCAGTTTCCTCATCTGTAAAATGAAACAAATGGCTCACGACTCCAGTATCTTTGCCAAGAAAACCCATAATAGTCAGACACAACTGAAAAACAAAAATAACCTTGAATAAATCATCTCATCTCATCCATCAAATGGAGATAAATTGAATTCATCTCAAATATCTTCAAGAATATTTGAGTCTTGGCAGAGTAATGATATGTATCTGTAATTAGGAGCCTTCCACCTTGGTGATTTTCTGCAGACTTGAAAGAACCTTTGAATTACAGGTTAGCAGGATTTTCAGAAAGAAATAGCCTTCCAAATGTAACATTGAGAATTAGGAAAAAATTACAACTCAGATCGATGGTGCATTACAAGTTCTATTGTCTTTAGCTCACTTACTGAACCTTTTCCCACATGTAAACACCTCTTAGGATGAGAATCTGATGAGGAGATCTCTCAACAGAAAGCATTTGTTTCTGTGGTGTGGATGATAATGCCTTGCAATTAATTCATTACGAAGTTTTTAATAATGTTCAGAAAGAATGACTCAGGTATAATAGGTTATTTTATGCTATAATGACTTATTTTTTCTTCTGCTCAGTCTACCATGAAATGTTAGAATATTATAACTCAAGGCTTTTGATCTTTCAGTTCTCATCACGGCTTAGACACAATTTTGCTCAAGTCACTCTTGGGCTGACCTATGCTTATCAGTCCTATAGTGAAGATTATAATTTCATTGGCATTGAATGGTATATTTTCCACTCTGTAGCCTGAACATGCTGACCTCAATTATTTCTGCAAATCAGATTAGCCTTGTTGACTTCAGTCATTTCAATAATTAAAAAGGTAAAAAAAGAAAGAAGCACATTCTTAAGCAATGTTCTCAGAGTTGTGAGAATTGACAAGGCTTATACTTTTGGGCAGGAGAGTAAAATTAACCTCAAGGTATTTGGATTAAGCAGGGAAATCTCAGAAACACTCATAAGGGAAATATGGGCATGAAAATTTAGTTGGAGATTTCACAATTCTCATGATTTAATACAATAAGTGGCTGTATGGTTGCCAAATGCTCCCAAATAAGATTTCTTCAAAATATATAGCTTGTTTTAATCAGCCAAAATGTTCCTTGTCATTTTTCCATCCTAACCCATTCTCCTAAGTGAGAACATAAGAAAAATTCACTTCATTACAAATATGTATAGTCACAAATTTCTGCACTATCCATATCTATTTATCTATCTAATGTGTTATGTGTATACACATATATACATACATATATACATGCATGTATATGTATTTACATACATATACATATATTATCTCATTATATATTCTAAGTCTTTCACATCTACATCAGAAGGTAAATATTATCTTTTTTCATTGATCTTTTGGAATTCTGCTTTATCATTTCACAAAAAAAGTCTAGCATAAGAGTATTCCAACATATCTGTATACCATAACTTGTTAATCCACTTTTCAATTTAAGAGCACCCCAACAGATCCCGTTCTTTGCCTGTTCAGAAAGAACTATAAATATGATTTTTCCATGCTTACTTTGTGTCATTTATGACTAATACCTCAGTTTATTTTCCCTCTTACAGCTCTTTCCCTTTACCTCCCAATTCCCTGTTCATTGAAATGGATTTCTCCACCCAACTTGGTGTGTTCTTCCTTATTTTGACCAGTTGAGATTATACTGAGGTTCAAGTATCAGCTGCTTCCCCGACTCCCATCCTCCTTTTTTGTATCTATGTTAATTCGTGCATCCAGATTATGAGACAATTTTCCCTAACCTTCTTTTTCCTTTCCCCTAACAGTTTAATTCTCTTACCTCCTTTTTGTATTTCTTTTCTTATAATCATCAAGAGACTACAGAACAACTCCCCAAATTAAGACTCTCTCTATACACCTTGCTAATAGTGGGCTTCAGAAGGCACACATGTATTATTTCTCATTAGTTGAGTGTAAAATGTTTATTCACATTTAATCCTAAACCATTGTTCATTCATGTTGACTTTTTTATGTCTTTCATTTCAGTGTTTGAACTCCAACATTTCTTCATAGTTGTAGACCTTCCATCAGAAATGCTGGAATTTATTCCTTATTAATTAAATATAAATGTTGCTGAGTAAGTTATTCTTTGCTGAAAGCCAATATCTTTCACCTTCTTAAATATCACATTCCAAATTCTATGCTTCCACATATTGGTGTCTGCTATATTATGTGTGATCCTGAAAATGCCTCTTAAGTAGTTCAATTCTTTTTTGCTGCATGCTGGCAGTATATTTCTTTGACATGAAACATCTAGATTTGGGTATGATGCTTCTGGAAATTTTCAATATTAAGTTTCTTTCTGAAAATGACCAATGGATTCTTTGTGTTTGGAATTAGCTGTGAGACATGGGAGACACTGGGGTAGGACTGTCCAGCATAGTGTGCCCGCATCAAAGAAGGTTCTATGTTTGATGAACAAAGCAGAATTGCAGTGGCTCAAAAGAAACATGAGATGTGCAAACATAGAATCTTTCCCATTCCAAATGTTCATACGGATTTTTTGTTTCCTAGCTTGTAATCGTCTCTTCAACCACAGTTGGACGCGCCATACTTTGATCCCAATGCAGCAATCTCATTTTATTTCTCTTAGCTTATGGAAGGCAGCAATCCTCCAGTTCAAGGAGATCTGGGTAGTTTTCCTTTAAGGTCTTGTGAAATATGATGTCTAGACATATTTTGGGGGGTGTGGAGGTGGGGTCATGGCTTTCAGGTAGTTCAGTGGATCTCAGGTTTTCTCCTCATCTACTTTCAAGTTAGATGTTTTTTGAGATTTTTATGAGATACAAGATATTTCATATCTGTTAACTTTTTTCAGCATTTTGATTTTGTTTTACCATTTCTTGTTTTTGTTTCTATCTGGCCCACTCTAGTGTAGAGAAGCTGTCATTCATGTATATCATGAGAGTATCATTGTGTGGCTTATGGGAGAGCAGAGCAGATTTCTCTTGCTTCCTTTCCCCTCACTCTTCTTAAAGGGAAATTTCAATTCCTAACAGGAGGGGAAGCAAGAGGTTGGGACAAGATGCTTGGTGACTCTGTTTTCCTCAAAGGGAGGAGATCTTGGACTGTAATTATAGTCATCCCTTAAATATTATTTTTCTAGGAAATGAAATGCTCATATTTAAGCTAAACTTCTTGGAAGATATGCTATGCCTCAGGTAATGGAGCAAACCATTTCCAAAGTATAGGAATAAAGCAAGATTGAATGGGGAATAAAGAGGAAACCATTCCGACTGGATCAGAGACTCAGTGCAGTGAATGAGATAAAAGGTGATAAGACTACACAAAAAGGGGAGAAGCCGGCAACCTCCTGCCATCATGACCGGTATTTGAATATAAGATTCCTGCTCAATAAAGATATGATTCCAGAAGAATGAAAACTACACAAAAAGGGGAGAATTAGGTCATGGAAGCCGGCAACCTCCTGCCATCATGACCTGTACTTGAATATAAGATTCCTTCTTAATAAAGATATACACAGATTCCAGAAGAATGAAAGTGCCGTCTATTCTCAGCTTGTCTAGTTGAAAAACATCTAGAGTTACACATTTATTGAGATGGTTAACATCAATAAATGAGACTGAAAGGTTATTGCATGGTTAATTCTTGAATGAATGGATGTCACAACCTGCTCCAATTAATAGATCAGTAAGCATTTGTTAAGTATCTACTATATTCCAGGCACTGGGAAAGGTGGGTGAAAAAGAAAGAAGGAAGAGAAGAAAGAGGAGAAGAAGCAGGAAGGGAAGGGGAAAGAGAAGGAGAAGAAGGAGGAGAAGAAATAAAATTATATCCATATCCATCCACACCTTAGTGGATGATCTTTGAAGATGAAGTAGATGGTATAGTGGATTTAGCACAGGACCTGGAGGAAGGCATGACTTCAAATTTTGCCTCACATACAAAACTATCTGAGCTTGGGCAAGTCACTAAAGCTCTGGCTGCTTCATTACTTTGTCTGTAAAATGGGGAAAACAGTTATACTTTAATCCTAGGTTTGCTGTGGGAAAAAAGACATAATAATTGTAAAATATTTTGCATACTTTAAAGTACCACAAAATTGTTATGTGTTGTAACTTTCCACAAATCCATTACATAGGGACTAGATTTTTGGGGGATGAAAATCCTTGATTTTACTTAAGTTGGAAGACATAGAGCCTACTGTAGGTCCATTACTCAAAACTGCTAGAGATTCTAAAGTTGCTTAGCATGGCCTTGAAAAGCTCAGGGATCTTTTTCTCCTCAATGAGGCAGAAGAGGGATACTGTGGTGGAGACTATGTAAAGCCCAGACATTAGTCATATTTCTGCAACCTTTACTAATAAAGAGTTTTCCACAGGAAGAGGTGGAATGATTGTTATCTGAGACACTGAACGTTGCAATTTAATTACTGAAGACAACAGGCATCTGGAAGCATAATAAGTCCCACTGTTTTCTCCTCTTCCATAATTATAAGATCATCTGCCCTTTAAAATCCCATTAATGATTTCAATCAGCAGGAACTATGCTTTACATAAAAGAATAGCAAAGAACATTAAAATCTCCCTTAGTGAGATTGGTAAAAGATTGCTATATCTAAAATTTTCCCCTGAGAGACCCTGGAGTCCTCTTCTGAGCCAGCACTTCCTGAAACAGACATTTTGTTATAGAACCACTTTCCATTTTATATGTGGACGCTGAGAAATTCACTAGATTGCTATAAAACTTACTGGGGCAGAGGATTAAGTAACTTATAGTCTTCTCTGAAAGTAAAGCTCTGCAAATGGTGTCTCCCAGTGAGTCTTGGGCACTGTACTCTTCAGAATCCACCAAATCCACTCCACCAAAAAGCATTAAAAAATTGTGTACTATATAAAAGGCATTCTGATAAGCAGTTGGGATCAAAGAAAAGGAGAAAAAAGTTTAAAAAATCACCCCTTGTACTCAAGGAGTTTATATTTTCATGAGGGAGAATTTGTCTGGACTTTAGCTACATATGCCTATGAATACTTCTGGAAATTTATCATAGGTTATTATGACTTGAAATTTTAAATTTAGCTTGATTTTCTTCAATAAATTCTAGGGTTGGTAATGAATTCAGCAATGTTTTAACCTAGTTAAATTCTGATGGCACCATTTAGGACTTTCTTTGGAAAAAATAAACTCCAAAGACTCAAACTGACATTGATTGAAACATCTTCAAGTTAGATAAATCATTTTCTTTTTTTTAAGAGACCTGACACCGTTTTTTACTGATATTTGAATTTGCAATCACTGTTGGCACAAATTAAAACATTCTAAATGTGGTGAAATGTTTTAATGTCTCCCAGTTTGCTTATCACAATGAACTAATTAATTAGATAAATTGATCACTTTTTCAAGGCTGTCATTTTAGACTTGGGGGTATATAATTACATCTAACCATCTGTCTTGATGAAAAATCCAAGAATTCAATTTGGTAGATATTTATTAAGTACCTATTATGTGTGGAACCCTGTGGTAGGTGTTAGCAGAGATACAAAGATTAGAAATTTTCTGATCTCATAACAGCAAAGGTAGAGGAAATTTAAAACTTGTCCCAATGTTCTGTCATTGTCATGAAAGGTAGCACATTAGGTAAACTCTAGGACAGGAAATTGGAAGTCAGTTTAGATAGCATGATTTAGAAAGGCAGCAGAAGTCAGCAATAGGATGGCCCTGATTTTGTGAATTTATTCATGCTCATTTTCTCAGGCCTGAATGTGGCATGATCTCAGAAGCTTTGATTTCTGAACCTAAATTAAGTACAGATAATCACTCATGGGGGGATGTAGCACCAAGTTCTGTAGCCACTGCTACCGGCACCTTCTATTACCATGCCCTTTCCATTATTCTCTGGCTGATTTCTCCCCATCTTTCATGAAATTTATCCTTAGCACAAAAACTTTTAATTGTGATTCTGCATTTTCTTTACTAGTCTCCCCTACATCTCACTGTTATGAAAGAGCTATAGATTTAGAGCTAGAAGGAGGCTTAGGGTTTATTTAATCCAATGACCTCATTTTACAAGCAATGAAGAGGAAGCTCAGTGAAGGCAAGGGATGTAGTACCATAAGAACACAGAACTAGGGTTAGAAGAGAGCTCAAAGGTTATAGTGTACACCCTTCCCCTTACTTTACAGATAAGGAAATTGAGATCAATGCAATCTAAGTGGATTGCTTCAGGTTACACAGTTACTAAATAACAGAGCCAAGATTTGAACCTCACCCAGTAGGCATCTCCACGTTATGAACCCATTTTTCATTGACTCATACAATAAATTAATATAGAATAGATTTCCATTGTACTCACTCTATATTGCTAAATAACGGTCTTTCTACTGTCTTGGATCAAATAAGAACAACCATAGCAGCTGTGCAATAATGATAGCAACAAAGATGGTGATGATGATGATGATAATAGCAACAAAGATGGTGATGATGATGATGATAAAATGGCTAATGTTTATATAGGACATCAAAGTTTGTAACATACTCTACAAATATACTTCATTCTATCCTCACAATATCCCTTGGAGGTGCATGCTATTATTACACCCTTTTTAATGATAAGGAAACTGATACAGATGGAGATTAAATACTATGCCTGTGATCACAAAACCAGTAATTGCCTGAGGCCAGATTTGATCTTAGATCTTAACGATTCTAGGTCCAACCATCTACCCTGCTTATGCTCCTAAATAGCTATTCAATCTACAAATATTTGATAAGTATCTATTAATTGCCAGGATGGAACTAGGCAACACAGTTACAAAGAAAAAAAATGAAATGGTTTATTCTTTCAATGAGCTTCTACTGTATTGGAAGGAGAGATTGACTTCAGTCTGAGGTAAATGGTCAATGGCCTCAGCACTGATTGATGATGGTCTGTTGAAAATATTATGGACATGTTCAGCCTATGATGTGTCTAGAATCATATCCTTAGCATTAATCAATGTGGCTCCATCAGCACTGAGCACTTGTGATGGTCCAAAGATTTTTGGTCCATAAATAGCTTTCAGGGAATAATAAAAGCACTTTGGATTATTACTGTCAGCATAAAATTGAATTTCATCTGCCTTCTTACTGAACCGGGAATACTGCATTTCTCTAAGCTTTGTTTGTATTTTGCTTTGATGGAAATAAATGGTGCCTTCTTAAAGATGGATGAAGTATCCTGCTGGTAAATCCTGCGGGAGTTCTTGTTTTTACTTTAGCAGCTTCTTAATTTTGCCATCATTTCATCAAACCAGTCTTGGTGTTTGCAGATGTTCTGACCCAGATGAGCCAAGGAAGTATGGTACACCAAATCTCTGAAAGTTGCCCGCTCCTTTTCTGCTCCACTGTTGCCAATTGTGTGTTGATTCAACTTCCCCTCAAAGTAAGCAACAAACCATCCATGCTCAGAGAAGAGCTCTAATTTGTTGACATTAACTCTTCTAGGAGTCATTTTGCCTTGGGGCACTACTTTTGATGAATAAGAATATCTAACTTGGAAAGGATAAGTCTGTGATCAGTCCAGCACTCTGCACCACCCCATTGCCTTTGTCACTCTCACATCTTTCCTGTCTCTTCTTACAATCACATAGTCTATTAGATGCTAATGTTTACTGTGAGGGAACATCCATAAAACTTTATTGTGTTTAGGTAAATGGAAAACCATTTCTGGTGATGAGGTCATGTGATGCACAAGTCTTCAGCAGTAAATAACCATTGCTGTTGCTGTTTCCATTCGTCCCTAGGATTCCCTGCCAAGTCTGGTAGTCTGAGACTACTCTAGCATTAAAGTCATCCAGAATGATAAGCTTGTCCTCTTTTGGCACATTGATGATAAGGGTCTCTAGATCCTCATAATTTCTTTCTTTGATCTTATCAGGGTTCATCATGGTGAGGGCATAGGTACTGATGATAGTGGCATGGCGTTTTCCTGAAAGTGGTAAGAGCTTTATCACTAGCCTGTCATTCACTCCTTTTGGCAGGCATACCAGTCTGCTGACTAGATTTGTTTTGATAGCGAAACCTACACCAGCTTCATGGCACTCCCCTTCATTGAGGACACTCCAGAAAAATGTGTATCCAGCTCCAACTTCAGTAAGCTGGGCTTCAGATGCCAGCCTTGTTTCACTCAGGGCTGCTATTCAGATGTAATACGTGTTGAGCATGTGGAACCATCAGTTACAACAAATGGAGAAGTTTTGAATGCTGTGGATATGTTTACTTACTTTGGTAGTGTACTTTCCAGGGATATACGCATTGACAATGAGGTTGACGCACATATTGCCAGAGCTTGGTCAGTGTTTGGGAATCTCCGAAGAAAATTATAGGAGAGAAGAGATACTACACGGACTACCAAACTGGAGGTTTGTTACATTGATCTCATTGTTGTATGCCTGTGAAACATGGACAGTCTACCAGCTCCATGCCAGGAAACTGAATCACTTCCATTTGAACTGTCTTAAGAAGATTCTGAAGATCACCTAACATGATAAGGTACCAGACACTGAAGTTCTTGCTTGAATTAAACTACCAAGGATCCAAACTATGCTTCAAAGAGCACAACTCTGATCGGCTGGCCATGTTATTAAAATGCAAAATGTACACTTGCCAAAAAAACTATTTTATGGAGAACTCACATGGATCACATGAGGTGATCACATGGTGGCCAGAAGAAGCTATTCAAGGACACTCTCAAAGTCTTTCTCAAGAATTTTAGATTTGATTGTATGACATGAGAGTTACTGTCACAGGACTGCTCAGCATGGCATGCCCACATCAGAAAGAGTTCTGTGCTCTATGAGCAAAGTGGAATTAAAATAGCACAAAGAAAATGCAGGATGCACAAACTGGAGCATCCACCCCAGATATTCACATGGACTATCTGAGCTCAATCTGTGGTAGAGCATTGCGAGCTCGCATTGGTCTGATCAGCCGCAGCTGCGCACATTGAACTTGACTTTATCATGGTCGTGTCATTTTGGTCCTCTTTGAAAATGAAAAACAACAGCCAAGCAACTGTATTGAAATCCCAAGTAATTATGCATATGAGGAAATAGATTAAAAACAAAACAAGTGTCAGCTCTCTCGTAGCATGAAGAAAGTCAGTACCTTCAGTTTCTACTGTACTTTCCACCTGTTTGTCTGCAGTGGGTAGAGAGTGGCAGAGATCACACACCCTTTCTATGCCCACTGCACCCCTGCTCATTCTCTCCCTCCATCCCAGAGGATTTGAAACTGTACTGTACTACCAGCACTATCTGTATTTCTCATGGGTAAAATGGGAGGCAGTGTGGTGCCTTGGGAAGAGTGAGGGATTTGAAGTATATGCATCTGGATTGGAACTTGACACTATCTTTATTTCTGTGAATGCCTAAGAAAGCTGCTTAATCTATCTGGGTTTCATTTCCCTCTATTATAAAATGAGTTATTTGGGCAAGTTAGTGGCATCTCTAAGATCTGTTCTAAATCTATAACCCTACAACAATCATCCTTACCTTCCCACTGTGCATCTCTTTCTCTCTCTCTCTCTCTCTCTCTCTCTCTCTCTCTCTCTCTCTCTCTCTCTCTTTCTCTCTCTTCCTCTCTCTCTCTCTCCCTCTCCCTCTCTCTTTCTCTCTCTCTCTCTCTCTCTCTCTCTCTCTCTCTCCCTCTCCCTCTCTCTTTCTCTCTCTCTCTCTCTCTCTCTCTCTCTCTCTCTCTCTCTCTCTCTCTCTCTCTCTCTCTCTCTCTTTCTCTCTCACATACAGACACATACACAGATTCAAACGCACACTCAGATTCACACTCAGATATACACCCATTCATTATTGAAATTAAGACTCTGAAGCATCACCAAACCCTCAATAAAATAGATCACTCACAGAAACTTGGATGGATTTTCACCCAATATTGCCTTCTCTAGTGTCCAGTCATTTCTATCTCCATCTCCAAAGCTGGTCATCTCACATCTTACCTCTTCAACTTCCTAGTTCTTCATGTTTTGGTCTTCCTTGTTATAAGATGAAACCACCCCCTTGATTCTTAATATTTGGATGTAGAGAATTAGCAAAGTCTATGAAATGTAGCAGACACTTAATAAGTGTATGTTGTTGTCATGAAAACATTTATTATCTGGCAGATATACTAAGTGTTAAAGAGAAAACAAAAAGTAAAAGCAGTGCCTGTTCTCCAGGAGTTTTTCTCCCTATTTATCTATATGTATACACGCTACAGATACATATATGTATATATACACACATACATATATATGTGTGTGCATGCATGTATATGTATATGCTGATCTACATTTATGTTATATAATATGTATTGTATATATTATAGCATATGTAATATATGGGTGTATATGTGTATGTATGTACATATACATATATACATGCATATGCACTCACACACAGATAGAGATAGATAGATAGATAGATAGATAGATAGATAGATAGATAGATAGATAGATAGATAGGCATATAGTAGGTACTTCAGAAATGCTCATTGACTTTACTTGCTTACTTAAAAGGATATTATCCTTTAAGTTTTTCCAATACTTTCTTCACACGAGTCCTGGTAAAGGTAAATCTGAGGTGATCTTACTGTCTATTATTATTTGTTTTATCATTGTACACTAATAGTAGCGTACTCCAAATAAATACCAAAGCGATTCAAATTTCTCTGGAATAGGAACAACAAATGTGACCTTGTGTGACTGTCCAAAAATGGAATAATTTCTATTCGGTGAGTAAAAGATTTTGCCATGCACAGTGTGTCCTCAGAGTTATGAGTAGATGACATTCTGCTTTAACTTAACTTTGCTGTCTGTCTTCTGTATATGAAAAAAAACCCTGAAACCATTAAGTATTGCTGAGGAAGCTATCTAGAAGGAACACTATTGAAACAGAACTAATGAAGAAGCTCACATTATTTATCACGTTCTCAATTTTAAAAGCCAGAGGATATCCTGACCTGATCCATTACCTTCTTATAGAATATAGAATATCAGAGTTGGAAGGATCTTTGGAGAACTCCTACCTCTGGGTCTTAGTTTCTTTATCTGTAAAATGGGAGAGACAGTGTTTTGGTGGGATAAATGGTTTCATGTTATTTCAAGCTATAAATCAACAAGCCTATAAGCATGAATTGCATCCATACAGTTTGATGGAGAAAATATTTCTAGAACTTGTATAATTTTGAGTACTATAAAAAGTAATTGTTAGAATTAAAGATTCAAATATGCAGTAAAAATACTCATTACCCTCAGTTAGGAACAGATTTATATTAGGCTGACTATATAGTGTCATTTGAGGGACCCCTGGGAGATCCCCAAAAAACTCCTTCCTAGCCTTCCAATGTGTGTAAAATTCTAATCATTGAGATTCATACCTTTGCATAAAGACATTAAACTTCCAAGAAAAAAAAACTTTATAAAGAGGTAATATATGGATGGGTCATTTCACCTTGATGGACTGTTTCTACATCAGCAAAAATGGAAGTAACAGTACTGAACACTGCCTGCTATTCAAGGCTGTTGATTATAAATGACTATTTAAATCTGAAATATTTTAACATCAATATTCTTTGGTGATACACTCTGACCGTGAGTCATGAAATATTCTGTCTGACTTCTGAATAATTAGAATTTGGAATAATTAGAATTTGCAAGAGAAAGAAACATAAGGCATGCTGAACTTAGAATTACAAGGGACTTCAGGTGTGACTAGGCTGTACCATGTTATTGAGGAAGACATGGACAGGGACAGTGGTACAAAGGATGATAAGACATGGAAGCCCTTCATGAACTGACAACAGGAGTTCAGTGATGGTTCTATTACTGAGATCCATGGAATGATGAGAATACTAATGGCCTCTGGTAGTCAGTTGGATATTTTATGGAGATTTTATGGCATGGTGTGTAATTACAGTTGCACAAGATGATAATGTATGAAAGAACTGTGATCTGAAACTTTAGTGGAAGTGACAGAACATAGATCCATTAACTTCATCATCATCATCATCATTCTGTAGTCTTCTTCTGAATAGAGGGTGTAGGAAGGATTACTGAAAGCTGAGTGTTACAGGGACCCCAGAAAAGCAGTTACATTGTGCAGTGTATAGAAATCTAGACTGGAATTCAGAAGGACCTAAATTCAACTCCTGTCTCAGAAAATTGATAACTCCCTGATCCTAGATAAGTCATTTAACCTCTCTCAGTCTCAGTTTTCTTATCTGCAGGATGAGGGAGATGGGCTCTATGGACTATAAGGTTCATTCTAGCTTAAAGTCTATGATGCTACAAGTCTGTACATGAGCTGATCCATGAAGAAAGTAGAAGTGAGTAGGGAGAAGATTCCAGGTAGTGATAGAAGGTTACCTTGTACTATATCTATTTATTTTTATTCTAATGAGTCCATCAGGATTGATATGAACCCCCTCCTCCAATGTTATATCATCTTATTAGTTTTTGGACAAGAATCACATACTGAGACTACATTTTTTTTCAATGCAATTTTACTAATATGTCATTGGTAGTAGACTCTGCACCTCTGCTCTCTAATTCAAACTCTTTAAAAGACCCTGAATGAGATTGGTGAGAATTTTATATTTTTCTTTCTCATATTAGTTGCCATGAAAAAGAGATCAGCTAAGTTCTATCCTATTTTTTATAACGCTACATGGAACAGTGAACAGAGTGTTGGAGCTCAAGTCAGGAAAACCTGAGTTCAAGTTTGATCTCAAGAACTTAGTGGTTTTTCACCCTTCATTTTCAGAGACCCAATGTTGAGTCATATCATGACTTGTATATGAATTGGATTTAAAAGTTGTACAAAGTTGCATAAAGTCATCGATCTCACAGCATCATCAAAGTCCAGTATCAAAATGAATGGCACAGGATGTAGTGGATGGTCTTGGTGCCTTCTCAGTATCATCAAGCTTCAAGCTCTCCACACTACCTATTGGAGCTGCCTTCATATGATGTTAGTAATTGCCCCTACCTCCCAAGTTTATTGTGAGAATAAGATAATATATATAATGTGCTTTTCAAAACTTCAAAGCAATATACAAAGTTTATTATTATTTTTTTCCAAGTTATGTGGGACATCAAGAAACAAATAGCTGTCAAATAGTTGTCAACAGTTGTCAATGTCAATACTTGTATGTCAATGTCAAGCATTTATTAAGAGTCTACTATATTCCAGACACTGGAGATAGACAGAAAAGCAAAAGGTAAAATAATATAAAATCCCTGTTCTCATTTCCAATGGACAATTGTGTTCTCAACAATGTGCAACAAAGACATATAATAGATAGGTAATCAGTGCAGTGGATAAATGACAGTCAGGAAGACTTAAGTTCAAGTCTAACCTTAGATACTTAATATAGCCTTGTGACCCTGGATAAGTCATTTAGTCTTTGTCAACCTCAGTTCCTCATATATAAAATGGGAATAAATTAAGACTATATATGCAAAGAATTTTGGAAACTTTGAAGTACTGTAAAAATAATAGTCATAAAAGCAATTATTATCATCAGTATTATTTAGGTTATAGTCCTGTGAGAAGCAAATATAGTATATTCTGATAACTTTTATGGCAAGGACATATCACACACAAAAAAAGCAATGAAAGGGACTTTGCCCTGGGTGATCAACGACCATCACTGGGTCAGGGAATTCTGATCTATAGCACTACACACTAACAATTGAACTGAATTTTCTTCTGATGCTGATGGTATCATAGTTAATAACTCTGTAAAAAGGTGGAGTAGAAAAAGGAGAGAATTGTCTTTGCCTGCTTCCAGTTCATTTTATAACTAATTGATCAAAGAAAAGAGCATTTATGGGAGCCTATAAAAATGCAATCTTTCACATTTAAAAAGCTAGAGTTTAAAAAATAACTTGTATGGGAGACATATATTTTATCTCTCCTTTTTTGTTTGTTTTTGTTTTATTTTGTTTTGTCTAGATGAGGAGACAGAGACTGAGGATGCTAATGGATTTACCCAGAATTTCAGAGCTGCTTATTTGGGGACAAGGCTAGAGGAGACACCATATTTTTTATTGAAGTTCATTGCCCTTTTTAATTCAACTGTCTTCTCAGACTAGAATAAAATTCCAAATTAAAAAATATAAACCTGCCCACAAATCCTTGACTATATCATCATCTAGGTTGAGCAGATGGGAAGCCATATATGATGTTTCAACCGTTGTAAACATACAGCAGCTCAGTGACTTCTGCTGTGGTTTATTACCAGGTAAATGAAAGATGAAGATCTCATTTTACATGTCGGCAATAGCATGACCAGGAAAAATGCAAGATGTGTCACAACAGCTTGGCGGGGACGTGATTGACACACTAAATCCCTTGGTGAGTTCCTTTTTAACAATAAGATGTCTATTCAATTCTGTGCTGCTTAAAGGTCACTGGATTGAAAATATGATTTTAAATTGTGTGTCCTCAGAAAGATATAATTTTAGCAACATAAAACTTACTTTAATTATGTGATGGAGAGAAAAGAGGCATGAGGAGGCATGAGTTCATCATGTTTTTGTCCTCAGTATCATCATCTGTAAAATGAAAGGACATTATATATTGCAAAATTATATATTGGAATGTATATTCTCAAAGTTTTCTTACTGAAATGACATATTGAGAGTCTGTGATTTATAATTAAATATTCACATATGTACACACATATGAACAGATGTGCATATATACATTCATGTATGCATGCCTATGCTCCTCTTTATAATCTCACAGACATTTATCTCTTCCTACAAAGTTTTCCTCTGTTTTTTACTCTCAGAATTCTTCTTACTTGTATTTCAATGACCAACTCCAATAAAACCTCCAATTCTCTCCCTGCCCCAACCCTCTTCAAGGAAGACCATTTTGCCCCTGGATCTCCCATATCATTTTAACCTCTAATTAACTTCACATGCATAGAATAAACATAGGAACTGGAACTGTGATTTCATTGGCATGGGGAGCTCCCGGGTGAGAAAACTCCCTCAGCTAAAGCAGGCAAGATCACTATAAAGTTCTGCTAATTCACAGAGAGGTAAAGTGCCTTGCCTAAGTCCACATAGCCACTCTATGTCAGATGCAATAAAAGATTAAGGTCAATTCTCAATTCAATTCAAAAGGTCAGTTATTTATTTACTAAACTGCTCTCATGCATACAGTAGGTGTCCAATAAATAATTTAAATGTCTTAAATTTTACTGAAGTTAAATTAGAATTAGAAATGGAGAGACAGGATTCACATAACTATATGAGTTTTTCCTTAATCTATGTGTAAAGTGAGAAATTGTGATAACAGTCCATTCTGTATGCTATGAAACTTCTCTTTTTGACTCAAAAGAAGGATTTCCTCTCTCAGATTGTGAAGAAAGAAAACTATGAGACTAGGAAGTTGTACATGCTCTGGTTAAAAGTGTAGACTCAACTCAGTTGAACCAAGTTTTTTTTTGAGAACTTAGTAAGGGGCATATGATGTGTATTCAAAGGCACAAAAAATGGTACCTTCCCTAAAGGGGCTAATACTCTGCTTCATATCTATGATATTGATCCATAAGGTTGAGAGGCATCAGCAGTGATGTGATGCAAGTATTGAACCCCTAATATATGCAAATATCTCATTATAAATACAGAAATAGATAAAATGGCAAATTCAAGAGGAAATTTATTCTAGTCAATAGTCAGTAAACATTTATTAAATATCTGCTGTGTGCTAAGCAGAGTGTAAACTGATAAATAAATGTGATCTAATTTAAGGAAGGAAAGGATAATGGAAGAAGATAAGGAAATATTTTCATTAGAGTATAACAGGTGAAATAAATGTGAAAACAAGATAAGAATCTTACAAAGCAAAAATGAAAGGGGAAGATATTCCAGGCATGACAGAGGGTTAGGGAAGGGAAAGAGAACAATGGAATTCAGATCAAAATTGGACCATTTGGATACAATGTATGTGAAGAAGGAAATAATGAGAAATTCTAGGAAAGGTAGGTCATGGCCAGGATTATGGAAGATTTCCAGTGCCCAATAGAGATAAGAATAAAGGAAGATAAGATAAAAAACACTGGACCTGGACCCACAAATCTTGGTTTAGTTTCTTAATTGCCCTACTAGATATTCAAATTATTTCTCCTCTTAAAATTTCAGATAATATATCTACACAATGGGAAATTATATGTTTCAGCTCTACCTCTAGGGCTGCTACTTGAAAATTTTAAAATACTAATTACCTGAGATTTGCTGGAAGTCCCCCTTCTTGGTCTCAATTAACTATGTTGTAAACAGAGAATGACAAAATCTCAGATGTTTAGAAAGCAATGAACCTCAGAATTCATCAAATTTCATCCAACAAGAACTCTCAATACTATATTCCAAATAAGTGTCCTTGCTACTTCATTCTAAGTGAAGACATCCGGTGAGAGGAACACATTCATTCAATCAGTGAACATTTATTAAGGATCTATGAGGAGCTAGGTATGGTGCTAAGTGCATCACAAGATATCCCATTTCACTTCTGGACAGGTCTGTTTATTTGATTTATTTTTCTCTTGGTAATAAGCTGAAATCTATCTCTGTCCCAAGTTCTCCCTCTTTCCCAACTTGGGCCAAAAGAAGTAATTCTTTAAAAAAAAAAAACAACAGAAATTTTATTCAAGACTTTTAGCATCATTTTGAACATTTCATTAGCAAAAAAAAAAACGTTTGATCATGAGTGCTTCATGTAAAATAATTTTTTTATTAAAGCATTTTATTTGTTTTCAGTGTTCTACAATCACTTCCATATATCTTAGAATTTTTCCCCTCCCTTCCCCTCCTTCCCCATGCTCCCTACTCTCTTCTCGAGATGGCATACAATTTTATATATGTTCTACACATACATTCCTATTAAATATATTTTCACCTTAGTCATGTTGCATAGGAGAATTCAAATGAATGGGAAAAATCATAAAGCAAACCAAAGCGTAATACAAAAGAAAAGAATCTGCTACATTCTGCAATAGAATTCCATAGATCTTTCTCTGGATGTGGAAGGCATTTTGCCTCAAGAGTCCATGGGGAGTTTTTTAAGTCCTTGCATTGCAACTAAGTCTATCAGAAAAATTCCTCACACACTGTTGTTGTTGCTGTGTACCAAGTTCTCCTTTTACTCATCATCAGTTCATATAAGTCTTTCCAGGCCTCTCTGAAGTCTTCTTTTCTCATAGCACAATAGTATTCCATTACATTCATATATTACAGTTTAGTCAGCCATTCCCCAACTGATGGGTATGCCATTTCAGACTGCATTAAGTTTGTTACAACTTTCAGAAACAGGAAGGTGAAATAGTTCCCCTGTTGTCTTTACTGGTCAGACCAAATATAAAATATGGGACCCAGTTTTGGGGACTTCACTTTAGAGAGGGTGGTAACCACCAGAGCACTCCCAGAGGAGCACAGCCAGCATGCAGAAAGGCCTCAAAATTAGGCCATTTGAGGATTGACTGGGGCAAATAGGTGGGGATGTTTAGCCTACAGAAAGGAAGAAGGAAGGGACATATTACACCTCTATTCAATGTAGAATTCTCCCCAACTTTGTAGTTCCTGCCAATGGTGTGCTCCATGGACAAGGCCTTGGAGAACCCAGTTTGATAAAGAGGTGACATGTGAATGAGGAAAGAGACTTGTTCTATTTGGTTCTAAACAACAGGACCAGGATGATTGGCAGGAAGCTACGGAAGGTTAATCAAAACTTGATATCTAGAAAAACTTCCTATCACCGAAGGGTGATGCAGAGTAAAATGGGAGGGAATGGATTCTCCTTCATTTGGGTCTTTAAGGAGTGGCTAGATGACCAGTTGTGTTAGCTGGAATGGAAGCACGAATTAGAAGAATTTCTTCTCATAAGACATGATGGAAGACAGATTCCCATCGAAGGACAAGTTGCTTAGCTGCCCCATCCAACTCTGAGATTCAGCAATCAACAAAATATTCTCATCTTTATAAAATACTGTGCTAAAGAAAAACAGTAAAGTATGGTAAGAAGAATATTGAATGAGTCCTGTTCCCATATTTTCCTATGTGACCTTTCATAAGTCACATAATCTTATGAAACTTCACTTTATTCATTAATAAAATGAGGAACTGAAGAGTCAAAATGAAGGTTCTTAACTTTTTGTGCATCATGGACCCCTTAGTCAACCTGGAGGAAAACTTTTCAGAAAAATACTTTAAAATGCATTAAATAGCAAAAATGGAAGTGAAAGCAATTACATTGGAAAAAAATATATATACATATGTTTTAGTTCACTGATTTGAGGTTAAGCAAAACTGCTCTAGATGGTCTCTAAGGTCCTCAGCAATGTGGTTTCTTGCAATCTACAATAAAAAAATTCTAAAAGTGAATAAAATGTGAACTACCTTTTTTTAAGCTTTTTTGTCTTAAGTTCCTTTTCTTCACTACGATTCTCCAATTATTAAACTTCACAGATTTCAGGCTAACCCTGACCAATGTATTTTGTTGGTTTTGGTAGTGGTGGTGGTGGTGAATCATGTGATGTCACCTTTTAGGACCCTGACTAGGAGATGGCCAATGCAGAATCTCCCATTTTTTGGTTCCAAGTAGGAAATCAGGGAACAAACTCAGCCACAAGGCTCTTAAAGAATCATAAAATAGCTGCAGTCCACAAAGGCAAGATTACTGTGATGAGCAGGCTAATCTGTAACTAAGGTCACTGCTATGGAAATATCCAAGGAGACTAAGGCAGTGAGAACATAGACATAGTCTAGGTACAATCAAGGATGGAGGCAGGAGAGGACCAAGATCAGGAATGGCGAATGTTATTCAGCCATCAAAAGAGGTAGTTTGTCTAACTTCTGCCTAGTCAAGTCAACACGCACTATGAGCCAGGAATGGCACTGAAGCAAGACATCAAAAAAGATAAATAGAAAAAAAAAAAGAATTGTCCTGTGTATACCGAAATCACAACTTAATGGAGCGAGACAATACACAAAGAATCACATGACAGATAGGTAAAGTAGAGATAATCTCAGAGGAAAAACCCTAAGGGACAGAAGGGGATGGGAAAATACATCTTTCAGAATGTGGGATTTGAGCTGAGATCTGAAAATATGCAGGGAAGCCAGGAGATAGCAACGTGGAGAAAAAGCATCCCAGGCATGGCAGATAGACAATGAAAAGTCGCAGTTGAGAAATGGAGTGTTCTGTGACAGGACATCAAAAAGGCCAATGTAGTTAGATTGTAAAATATGTAGAGGAATAGAAAGTGTATGAAGACAAGAAAGGGAGAAGATACCAGATTGCAAAGAACATCAAAGACCAGAAACTGAATTTTGTATTGGACCCTGATGTAATACGGAACCACTGATGTTAATTGAGTGTATATGGGTGGGGTAGAGGTGTGTATGACTTGTACCTTAAGAAGATCCATTTGGCACCTGATTGGAGGAGAGCTTTGAGTGGAGAGATGTAGAGAAATCAACCAGTAAGCTCTGCACCAGAGTGGAAGCAGTATTAAATGACAAAAGTAGGCATGTCTGAGAGTACTTGGCAACTCTTTGTATATCAGCTTATGAGAGAGAGAGTGAGGAGTTTAGGATGAAATCTGGATTGTGAGCCTGGGAGTCTAGGAGGCTGGTGATGTGCTCAGTGGTAGTTGGTAATTAGGAGGAGAGGATTTCCTTTGCTTCTTTGTTCATTTTGGTGGGAGAGGAATGGAAAATAATGAAATAAGTTTGGCACGTATTAAACTTCAATTATCAGTGAGGAATCCAGATTGAGATGTCCAATAGCCAATTGCAGATGTGAGACTCGTTCAGTTGTGTTTGACTCTTCCTGATACTATTTGGGCTTTTCCTGGCAAAGATAATGAAGTGGCTTGCCATCGCCTTCTCCAGTTCACTTTACAGATAAACAAACTAAGGTAAACAGGGTTAAGTGACTTGATCAGGGTCACACAGAGTAAGTGTCTTAGGTTGGATCTGAACTCAGCTCCCCCTTAGTGCAGGGCCAGATGCTCTATCCATTGCACCAGTTACCTACTAGACAGGAGACTGAAGGTCAGCAAAGAGTTTAGAGTTGGAAAAATAAAGAGATGACTGGATCCAAAAGAGCTGATGAGATTACTTCAGACTGCCTTTTAAGCACACCTGCCTACTTCCAAATTATGCAAGTTATATATTATCTGCATTTTAAACCAAAATACAAGATCCAAGAAAGTAAACTTGATTGTCCTGAATTTGAGAATGTCCTAATGTGTCTGGATGAGTCTGGAGCAGTAGAAAGAATGCTGTATTTGGAGTCCAAACACTTAGGTTTGGTTTGAGGTCCTATTTCTCTGAGCATCCTTGACTATTATATCCTGCCTTTTCCTCAACTGTTAAAATGACAATCATTTTGCTTGCATCACATACCTGGAAGAATTGTTCTGAGGACCCCAGAATCAAAGAATGACAGACTACCAGAAAAGGAACACCTCTGAGAGGTCATTCAATTAATCTATACCTGAATAAGAATTATCTAAAAAATACCTGTTCCAGGATCATCTTGCTATGCTTAAAGGTCTCCAACGAACAGGGAACTCACTACCCCGAAAGGTGGGGTTGGAATCCTAAATGCCTCCAACACTAATGATCATTACACTTTTAGTCAGCTTTAATTATTAGGAAGGTTTTCCTATATCAATTTTAAATTTACTGCTCAGTCATTTTCACCCTTTCCCCTTTAGTTCTGTACATCATGGTTAAGCAGAACAAATCTACCCCCTTTTCAACAAGAAATCACTTCAACTATGTGAAAATACTTATATTGTGCTTTTTATGTCTTCTGGCCCTTGAAATCCCTATCATTTCTTCAACAAATTCTTATATTATATAAATATGTATTCAGAAACATGGCCAAATATGTCCCTAAAATGTGTAGAGAAATGGAAATAGTACTCCAGCTGCTTGTCTGTGGTGATCTACTCTAAGCATTTCATAAAATACTATATGCATTCCAATTGGTTTTTTCCTAGAGAAAAGCAACGTGATTTATTGAAAAGACCATGCTATCTTTGAGTCAGATATCCTGCTTTCAAAACACTGTAAGTTACTAACTGTGTGATTTGAATCAAGCCATTTAAACTCATTTGTGATTCTCTCATATATAGAACAGGAATAGTATCTTCGTTCTTCACATCATAGAGAAAGAGCTTTAAAAACCTTCATGCTAGGTAGAAATTTGATTTCTAATGGCCATGTTCTTCTCTTCTTATTTAATGAGGTTCAGATAGAAACAAACCTGGGATAAGTCACCATCAAGCTATTGTTTTTAGACTGAATATTGTATAGACTACTGTGCAGATGAATACAAATACTTCTTGCCAGATTTGAGGAAAAAAATTGGGCTATATGTTCATCTGTGGGAGACTCATTGGAAACATCTTTGAATCAAAGGCTGGGATGTTCACCGGCCTATCCTGTTCCCATAGGTCTTGGGGACTTTCTAACTTCAAATGTCAGAAGTATGGATATTTTGGGGGGTGGATAGGCAGTAATGTGGCTGAGAAATGGCACATTGCACATAGAAATATTAGAACCAGAAAACTAGAGGTGTTCCAGGATTGCAATGGTGGAAGACACTACACATGATAGTTCAGCCTGTACTTCAGGGGTTCTGCTTCTGGGGAATTATCTCCAATTTTCTACTTGGCAAACTCCAGAGGAAGAGATAGGCATGTTCTCCTTTCCCTGTCTTTCTAAGCCAATGCTTTAGAATTGGGGCATTATAATTGGATGTATAGACATTACATAGCAACTAGATCTAAGACAATATTGATATGGGGATCTTCCAGATCAGGAAACTCCTGTTATCAATGTAGGATGCCACTTTCTGGCTAATTCATAGTCCTGGAGAGTTGTTTGAAGAAGCAAGAAATTAAATGATGTGCCCAGGGTCATACAACCAGAATGTCTCAGAAATGAGGCTTGAATTTAGGTATCTCTATCCCTAAGGCAAGTGTTTTATCTATTATACCAATGATTTCTTCTCTATGGTGTAAAAGAGTGGTGGTGAGGGTGCAGTCTCTGTCTTGTAGTCAGTCTTGGGAGTGTATCTGTAGGGTTAATTGAATATAAGATCTTCCTTGTCCATTAATAGGTTTATCTCAGAGCACATCAAGTGAGGAGCTTGTCTAAGAGGAAGTTCACCTAGAGGGAAGCTTGCTTAAGGAGAAGTTTGATTACAGGAAGGCTTTCCCATCTTTTGGCAATAAGTCAATTTAATACTGAGACAGATGAATTGTGATGTCTTTTGGCTTTGAGCCTATTAGCTGAAAACTATATATACTGAGAGTTTGGTATTTTACTTGGGGTTCACTCAGGAGAAGGATGTTTCTTTGTGATTTGGTGAGATGAGACTCTTGGTAGCCATTGTTAAGGCATATCTCCCCTGGCTTTATGAACCAGATGGGGATGCTTCCTGGTCTAGTGATTGGATATTATTCTGTTTAGACAATTGGGGAATTCTTCCTTGGATATTTACTTCTTTCCACTTATCTGTCTATGTTGTTTAATTAAAATAACGTTGTTGACCCCTTTGAAGGGTCCTTTTCTTTGTAAAAGCAGATCAAATCAGCTCACTGTGTGCTACTGCCTTTGCTACTACAGTATCATACTTATCCAAATATAGGCTGTTTCTCTTCACCTTGAGGGTGACCACATAGTGTCTAAATGTACCTCAGGGGGCCTGATCAGGATCAGTGCTATGAAAACTCTCATACTATTTAGGAATTCAGTATGGAAGCATCCATTGTATTATCAAATAGATTCTACCTTGTATTTGTTCATAGGCACTAGTTAAACATGAAAAAACAAAACACGATTAAAAAAAAAATTAGTCTACACATGGCTATAAATGCTGGTCAGGTCAAACGTCTCTACATTTGCTTAACATTTCCTCCGCTGAGCTTTGTCCTTGTTGCTTGGTGAGTCAAAACATGCATGTATGAGGCATTGAAATGTACTCTTTTCTGAGCTAACCTCTGTGGAAAGAAAAAAAAAGAAAAGACAAAAACAATCCCTGCATTCAAAGAGCTCACATTCTCATGGAGAAGACAGTAGTTACATGAGTGAGCTCAGAAAAGATGTCTACAGAGTAGAAGGAAGGTAGTTTTGTCAGTCAGGGAATCAGTTAACTTGTACTGTGTTACTGTGTACCTGATACTGTGGTAGGTGCTAGACACTATTGCATGTGACATGGATAGTTTAGAGACACACAGACAGAGACAGAGGAATATACATGTCCATATATATCTAATAGTAATGATTATTAATATTTGTATAGTTTTAAGTTTTTCAAAAGCCTTGAAATGAATTCTTTTCTATTCTTTTATCAATCTTGTGAGGTAGATGTAATACTTTATTTATTTTGCTTATGAGGAAACCCAGTCTGACTAGTTAAGTGACTTGCCCTGAATTACAGAGCTTTAAGTATTTAAGGAAGTATTCAAATTCAAGGCTTCCTGAATTCAAAGTCAGCTTTCTGCTATCTAACTAACTGCTTCCTAGTTTTCTTCCCCTTTTCTATCTTCCTTTCTCTCTCCTTCCTTCTTTCTTTTCTTTCTTTTCTCCTTCCTTCTCCTTCTCCTGCTTCTCTTCCTCCTCCCTTTTCTTCTTTCTTTTTTCCCTTCCTTCCTTTCTTTAGTTTTCTTTTTTTCCTTTTCTTGAGCTATGGGAAAGCAAAGTATATGATCAGTGTTGTCAAACTGAAATAGAAACAGGGATCACTAAGCCATATATAAGGATCACTGAGGGGTGGGTATTGACTTAAAACACTACATGTTAACATTGCTTACATTTTATTGTACTTTTATTTATATATTTTAAATTATATTTTATATTTTATTCTGGTTTGGACTGTTGCCTATGTTTGGAGTTGCCTATGATCTGTAGGTCTTGTATTTGACACCTCTGTTACAAAGGGAAGAGAACTGGCCTTAGAGTAAGGAAGACCTTGGTAGAAATCCTTCCTCTGGCACTTCTGACAAAGTGTTCTTGGGCAAATTACAGAACCTTTCAATGTCCCCAGGCAACTTTCTGACATTATAAGTTTCAGATGAATTTCCAGTCTGCAACTGTGCAAAGATGTTCCATATCAGGAGTTCCAATAGTGAGGAAATTACAGTTCCATCTAGCTAACATTTATATAATGTCAGGCACTATGCCTAGTTCTGTATAAATATTATCTCAGTTGATCCTCATAACAACCCTAGGAGATAGATGCTATCAGACAACAAAGGTGGTGCTCTCTCCCTCTCTCTCTCTCTCTCTCTCTCTCTCTCTCTCTCTCTCTCTCTCTTTCTCTGTATCTCTCCCTTTTTCACTCACCCAATTAAACACAGTTTTCTGATGTTATTATCTATCTGTGGGTGATAATACAGAAATGGGAAAATAGAAGGAGTATCACAGAAAGGATAATGGTGATGGGAAAACTGCTACAATATATTATAAATAAGAGCCTTCAAAGCAATTAGAATGAAATGAGTCACTAGGGAGAGGTACATGTCTGGCACATAGTAGGCCCTCAATTAATGCCTATTGATTGACAGAAAATAGGTTGTCACATTCAAAGAGGTGGAAAGGCGGAGAGCTCCACAAATACCTCAAAAATCCAGGAAAAAGAAAAAAAACATGTCTACTGTGCACTGGGCATGAGTATTCCAGGATGGAGAGACACTGATTGCTTACAACTGATATCACTGGAGGGAAGATCCATGAGGATAAAATCTATTTCGTTGAATGCATGCAAGCACAGGCATTTAGCAAAGGAGGGAAGGAAGGAAAAAGGAAGGAAGGAAGGAAGAGAGGAAGAAAGGAAGGAAGGAAGGAAGGAAGGAAGGAAGGAAGGAAGGAAGGAAGGAAGGAAGGAAGGAAGGAAGGAAGGAAGGAAGGAAGGGAGGAAGGGAGGAAGGAAGGAAGGAAGGAAGGAAGGAAGGAAGGAAGGAAGGAAGGAAGGAAGGAAGGAAGGAAGGAAGGAAGGAAGGAAAGAAGGAAGAAAGGAAGGAAGGAAGGAGAGAGGAAATTTGAGGAAAGAGGGGAAAGAAGTAAACTGAGAATGAAGGAAACAAGGATGCCTGTTATGTGATACACATTGCACTAAGTACTTTACAGCTATGTCACATTATGCTCACAAACAAACTGCAAAGTAGGTGCTGTTCTTATCTCTTTTACCATTAAGGAAACTGAGGCACACAGAAACTAAATGATTTGCCTAGGATAACATAGCTAGAAATTGTCTGAGGCTAGATTTTAGCTCAGTTCTTGATGTCCTGATGTGATTAGAATACATAACTGAGTTAATCAGCCACTTGTTAGGTCTATAGCTTTAATGATTAATAATAGTAATAGCAGATGCATTTATATAGTATCTACTCTGTGTAATGCACTATGCTAAACACTTTACTAATATTATATCATTTGATTATCACAACTACCCTGTGAGCTAGGTGCTATTAGTATCTCCATTTTATAGATAAAGAAACTGAGGCAAACAGAGATTAAGTCACTTACCTGGGATCAAACAGTTGAAAACACTAGAAGTTGGATTTAAACTCAGGTTTTCCTGACACCTAGTCCAGCATTTGTCTATTGTACCACCAGCTGCCTCAAGACATGAAAAGAGTCCTGGAATTGGTGTTAGAGGGCCTGTGTTTACCTCTTGGCTTTGCCACTTACTAACTCTTTACCTAGGAAGAGGTTTCAGTTTCCTTATCTATAAAAATAAGAATACAGGACCATTTCTAATGTCCCTCCTAGCTTTAGATCTGAGACTTCCTGAATTAACTTGCACTTGTGTGCAGTGAGGTTGATTGACATTATTACAATTGCAAAATAACAAACAAAAGAATCAGAGGCAGACATGCAACAGGTTTGCATAAGGAACCAGATTCCATCAGTAGAAGAACATGATTAAGAGTTAAGAGTCTCTGCAGCTCTGTCATCTAACTTATTAAGTCTCACCATCTCCCCTAATTGGGACTAGGAGAGATGCTAAAAAAAATAGCCAGGAGGGTGAAAGGAGTGGTGTCGTTTTTTTTTTTTAACAGAATTCATTCAAAATTTGATTGAGGTTGTGTAAACTCATAATTACATCCACTTAAATGTATTAGAGGAGCTAAATTCCACGCATGGTGATTAATTTAACATTTCCACTGAAAACATACTGGTGTTTTAATCTGAAAATACATTTTATTTAGCATAAATTAGCACTAGCCATGTTGTAAAGATAGGAATCCATTTATTAAAAAATAGGGATAATTTAGATTGTCTCCAATGTGTAGTTAAGGATCCTTCACTGGCAAGGATGTTTGGCAGTTTCCAGCTCAATCAAGTAAAAATAATGGGGATAAAAGTCACTATCTTTGCAGAGTAAGATAAATATTTTTTCATCATGACCCCAAGGGAAAACAAATAATCCATAAACCATGTTGCTCTGGACACTCAACAAATATCCTAACTATAAAAGAAGTTTGCTGGAAAACATTCAGAGAAATAATCTATTCTCTCTCTGTCTCTGTCTCTGTCTCTCTCTCACAGAGGAAAAAATTAATTCAACAATTCAAATATCACATGGTGCATAGTAGATAGGGTACTGGTCTCACATTCAGGAAGACCTGAGTTTAAATCCCACCTTACTTACTAAGCAAGTGACTTCACTTTTTTAATTTTTTCTATGTCAACATCTCCTCTATTAGAAAAAGGATTGGATTTAACAGTCTTAAGGTCTCTTCCAGTGCCACGTTGATATTAGCATGGATATTTAAAGAAGTCCCTGCATAATTTTCTGTTTTCCTAGCCTTCACTCATGTTCATTTGTGTCTGAATTTGCCACTATGTGAATGTGTAGCCACTTAACCACAGAACCAAAGATTTCTTCCTTATGGTTCCTGATGGTCCCATAAAGGCAAATCCATTTTTTGTTATTTGGTTATTTTGTCTTGGCATTCATGGTCTGATATTGTCATTGAATCACCCACACTTAAACTAATGATGCTGCTGCAGCAAAATCAGCATTTATGTAAAGTTTAAGTTTACACATTATATCTCATTTGGAGATCATAATAACCCCATGAAGGAGGTACAGTTATTATCCCTATTTACAAACAAAGAAATTGAGCAGCTAGGTGGCACAGTGGATAGGGCACTGACTCTGGAGTCAGGAGAACCTGAGTTGAAATCCAGCCTCAGATACTTGACAATTAATAGTTGTGTGATGCTTGCAAATCATTTAACCTTGATTGCCTCACCAAAAAAAAGAAACTGAGGCTAGGAGAGGTTATATTGTTTTCACTGGGTCACCAGATATATCACCAATATGATATCACAGATCCTATGGTGGCCATGAATGTCCTGGCACAATTCTGAATCACGAAATACAGTAGACTCTCCACATGGAAGACAGTCAAAACATTTATTCAGGTGTTAGAAAACCAAATCCATCATAGTAACAAAATTCTATAAACAATAACAATGCAGAGGGCAACACTTGCCCCAAGCTATTCCTTTGTTAGATTCCCATAAACCAGCTCCCTTAAACAAATCACAAACAGGCCCCTTTAAACAAAATGTCCTTCTCTAACTCACAACCAGCCAGGGGCTTGCCTGTGTTCTTCAGTTCTGGCATCTCTCTCACTAATTTCCCCTCAGCTCTGCTCTAGATTTGTCTTTTCCTGTACTATCCTTACTATTTCTCACTTTTAGCAAAATTCTCCCACCACGGGCTCCATGTGACTCACACCTGCATGTGACCAGGCAAGTCATATAGGCCTATTAATGGGAAAGATCTTCCCATTTAAATTAACATTACATGCAGCCCCCATATCTTTTGTACTCATTATATAGGTCTGTAGGTCAAATGGTATCAATAGAACTTTAATAGGGATGACACAAAATAAGCACATAAAACAATATCTTAGGGTGGGGCTTGAGCACTAGCACTCCATTATTCCCCACCTTGAATGAATGGGGACCAAAATCTTGGGGTAAGGGGTGAAGGTCTACTCTTCTATAGCTACTTTCTGCTGAGATGTTGTAGAGCTGAGTCTGACCCAAGAGGTCCCACTGGAGGAGTCAGTTCATTAGCTGGCATCCAGAGCTTGGTTGATGTCAGGTCCAGGGGTGAAAAACCACAGCCACGGACAGGGGGTGACACCTGACTTAAATGATCAGGCATCTTACTGATGAAAGTCAGGGCCAAAAGAACCAAAAACAAAACAAAACAAAAAAAGAAACAGACAAGCAAGCAAACAACAAAATACCAAAATATAAACAACAAAACCAGCAAGAACAAAACCTTTCCTTCCCATTGATTTTTGTAGCTTGGTTTAAAAGGAGAAAAGGAATGAAATGAGAGACTAAAAAGAAGTCACATCCTCAGAAGAATAGCCTGGGGAATGGCTGAGGGATAGGTCCTCCTGCACAAGTGTGTGTGGATTTATGTGCATGTGCATAAAGATGGGGTGGGAGGAGAGTGAAAGTAATGCCCACCTCTGAAAAGCCTGCTCATTAATTGAACATCACTGGTATAGAGACATGAGTAAACATCACCCAAGAGGGTAAGCAGCTTACCTAGGGAAGCACAATTTTTTTCTCTGTCTCTCCCTCTCCCTCTCCCTTTCATTTTCTCTATGTTTCTCTATGTCTCTCTCTTCACATATTTCTGTCTGGGTCTCTCTTGGCCTCTTTTTCTCCATTTCCCTCTCTACATCTTTCGATCACTCTCTTCCCTCTCTTTCTATCTCCTTCTCTATAACTCTCTGTCTCCATCTCCCCCCCCACAAAAAAATCTGAAAATAGATGTACTTGTTTTCAAATTTAGCTCACATAAATCTGAATGTGGCTTATAATATCATTTATAGTGGTAACTGATATTAGAGATAACATACTGTGAGAAAGAGAAATAAAATGAAAGTGGCAAAGATAAGGACATATGGAAAGAAATGAATAAAATACTTATTTCTGGAATTGAAAAAGATTACAAAGTCTCTCACAATATGATTATATATGTATATATATGTATACATGACATGTATACACATGTACACTCATAAACATGTATGTGTGTAGATATAAATATACATATATGCATGTATGTGTTCAATTATTTTTCATTGTAAATTGACTTTGTTTCCTCTTTCAAAGAGATAGGAAAGAAAAAGTACTAAACTGTGACTTAGAAGACCTGGATTTGAATTTCAGATTTTTTAATATTTATATTTTATTTCTCAGTCCCTATGTAAGTTATGTCTCCTCTCTGGGTCTCTGCTCAGTGAGGAAAAGGTGGTAGGAGGGAAAGAGTGAGGAAAGATTTTCTCTATGGTTTAAAAATTCAGTGATTCAGTAATTCAATTAAACTCAACAAGCCTACTATGGGTTAGCACTGAACTAGGTGCTATATTTAGGGACAGGGATTTTATTCTGTTTACACTGGGATAGGGAACTTCCAGGGAAACTCCTTATACTAATGTACTTCTCTATAAACTACAGTGCTAGAGAATCAGAGAGTAGGAAGGTTAAATGATTTTTTTCCAGGATCACAGCTAGTATGTATCAAAGAAAGGATTTGAAACTCAGTGATTTCTTGACCACAAGCCACCACCAGCCCACTCTTAACCCCCTCCCTTTTAGTGATTGCTAACAATCCTTACTCTTAGGGAATTAAACTGCTACTGGTGTTCTCTGTTCAGATGAGGAGGAGGAGGATGAGGCGGATGAGGATGATGATGGCGACAATGATTAATAGTAGTAGTAAATGACTATAATAGTAAATCAATCTTGCTAAATTTGTTCTTTCTCATTTATAGTCAAAATTCACTTAACCTACATAATAAGGAAATACATGTGATCAAAAAGTTAATTTTTGATAACAATAGTTAGCACTTGTTCATGTTCACAAAAGATTTTCCTTACCATATCCCTGTGTAGTTGGTAAAAAAAAATGATAATTATCCTTATTCTGCAAGGAGAAAACTACTCTGAGGTAATCAAAGTGACTTTTCCATGTTTAAGTCTCAATGATTTCTTCACTGCTGGGCGTTGAACTTTAGGGAGGATATTGACAATTTGAAGTACAAACATGGGAGGGCAGCTAGCATGGTAAATGAAGTCAAAAGTAAATGAGGATGGGTTTCCAAAACTGGAGGAATTTGCAGAGATGAAGGGAAGAATCAGGGGACATGAGAGCTGTCTTCTCTGGAGGCAGCTAGGTAACAAAGTGATTAAAGTGCTCGGCTTGAAGTTCAAATCTGACACTCAGACACTTATTGGTTGTATGGCTGAGAAAGTCATATAGCCATGTTTGCCTCATTTTCCTCATGTATAAAGTCAGTCAGAAGGAAATGGCAAACCACTCTAGTATCTTTGCTAACAAAACTCCAAAGGGGATCACAAAACAATGAACACAACTGAAAGAACTGAAGAAGCACAACCGCAAGTTCTGGAGGATGGATTCAACTTCTGTTTGATTCTGGAGCAATGTATGGTTAGTGAAAAAGGGCACATTTTGGCATGATGTCAAAAACGTCACCCTAACAATTAGAGCTGATTCAAAGTGGGCAGACCTGCTTCAGTATCACAAGAGAAAGATGTAGAATTGAAGGGACCTTCTATACCATGGATGTGGAACCTGTGACCTTAAGACTACATGTGCCCCCTAGGTGCTGAAGTATGACCCTTTAACTGAATCCAAATTTCATAGAACAAATTCCCTTAATTATATGATTTGTTCTTTAGAACTGGGACTCAGTCAAAAAGCTGTACCCAAAGACCTAGAAGGCCCCATGTGTCCTCAAGACACAGATTTCACATCTGTGTTGTAGGCACATTAATCTAAATGCTTCATTTTACAAATGAGAAAATTGAGGCCCAGAGGTTAAAGTCACATGTCTCATAGTTAGATTTGAGCCCAGTCTTTTACACACACACACACACACACACACACACGCACACACACACGCATGCACGCGCTTGACCAGAGAACATTATGAACTTAAGACATTCAACAGTATCCTAGCAGTATCCTCCAAATAAGAATGACTGGCAGAAGTGTCTTCACCAGCAGCCAATAACTAATTTGAATCAGGGTAGAAGGACTCAAAAAAGCAGAACAAAAAACTGAAGATTCCTAGAGGAAAAATCCTGAATACTCCAAGTAAGGAACTTCTCAGCACTATGAGATATCCTTCTTTTCTACAAGTGCTGCCTAAGTTGAAGCTCACTTTCCTTTAGACTCTGGATGGACTTGTGTATGGGAGTGCCACAGATTTTTGGAGGGTGTTTTACACAGACAGCTCATACTATGCCAGGTAAATATATATGCATTTCTTAAAGCTGTTTAAGCATGGCTGATTAATTAATATCAATAGATAATTAGGGTCGAGTCAAAATGATGGAGTAGAGAAAGTTAAACTCCCCCAGCATTCCCCTACAAAGAACTTGAAGATAATACCTTGAATCAAATTTTGGAGTCAAAGAGCTAACAAGAGAGCAGAGTGAGACATTGTTTCAGTATCAGACAATAATGGAGGTTGGAAAGAGGGATTTGTGGTGTGTGGAGGGGGATAAGCTGGCCCAGAGCCATCTCCACCATGGATGAAAAAACAATGGTAGGACTTGGTGGTGGAGACAGCAGAAGCAGCTTTCAGAACTCTCAAGTCAGAGATATAAGCGGACCTTATAATTGATAAGAAAGATACTGTCAGCTACCCCTTTGCCAGCACTGGACATAGGACTAAATGCTTTTTGGCAGCTCCATTGCTTATACTCAATTTGAGGTCATCATTCAAGGACAGAGAGGAGCACTTTGGGTCAAGATAGAGTGAAAGTCATGAGGGGTATTATCACTTTTGGCCTTAAGGGATCTGGGACCTTGAAAAGCAATCCTTTCTGGTCTTGAGAGAGGAGGGGCCATGAGGAACAGTACTTGCTTATTGCAAATCATAAAGGAATAGTGGCCCTTCCTGGACAAGGACCAGCGTACAAGCCAGGAAATTAGCGATCACACCTCTCCCCAGATCACACCTTCTTGGAAGCACTAGAAGACAATCAAACCCCAAAACAAGGTCTGAAAACATAATTGCGAAAAAGCTTGAAATTTGAGACAGATCCCCTCCTCCAACCCATCCAGGAACAGGTGCAATATCAATATAAAATTTCAAATCAATTAATAGAGTAGAAAATGGACAGAAAAAAAAAAGTGAAACAACCTATGAAGTTACTTGACAAGAGGGAATATGAAGACAGAAACTCAAAAGACAATGAAGTCAAAGCAACAACAGGCAATTCTGCAATGGAAAAAAAATATGCATTAGACACAATTTCAACAAGAATTCTTAGAAGGACAAAAATACTATTTTCAAAATCAAATAAAAATGGTAGTGTAAAAATTAGATAAATAAATTAAAGAAAAGAAGAAAATTATAAAATAAAATTAAAAGTCTGGTACAAAACAATACAAGAAAATAGCACTTTAAAAAATGTGAGACCAAGTGGGAGAAGAGGGACAAAAAAAAATCATCAATCAAAATAACTCCATTAAAAAGCAGACCTGGTCAAATGGGGGAAAAAAGGTAGAAAAGTTGACTGAAGAAATGAATCCATTAAAAATTAACATTGGGCAAGTGAAAGCTAATAACTCCACAAGACATCAAAAATAATACAATAAAGTCAAATAAAAAGGAAATGCAAAATTTCTAATTAAAAGAAAAACAATTAATATGGAAAAAATTAAAACAGTTTAAGAATTATTGGATTACCTGAAAGCCATGGTCTAAGAAAAAGCCTAGACACAACAATTCAAGAAATGGTCAAAGAAAATTACACCAAGGTCCTCCTAGAAGCAGAGAGCAAAACAGAAATTGAAAGAATCTACCAATCACCTCCTGAAAGATACCCCAAAAGGAAAACTCCCAGGAATATTACAGCCAAATTGCATAATTCACAGGTCAAAGAGAAAATACTTCAAGGAGAAGGAAAAAAAGATTCATTCAAATACTATGGAGCCACAGTCAGAATCAAGATTTAACAGCTACCACATTAAAGCAGTGGAGGGCTTAAAATAAAGTACTCCAAAAGGAAAAAGAGCTGGGATTTCAACTAAAAAAAAAAAAAAAACAAAAAACCTACTCAGCAAAAAAAATAGTATAATGCTTCAATAAAAATGGATAACTAATGAAATAAAATATTTTCTAGAATTCTTGCTGAAAAGACTGGAGGAAATCTTACTTTCTAACACAAGACTAAAGAGAAGCGTAAACAAATGTAAACAAAAAGAGAACTAATAAGGGACTCAATCAGTTTAAACTGTTCATCTTTCTGTATGGGAAAATGATATACGTAACTTCTAAGGATTTTATCATTATCAGGGAACTTATGGATTCTACATAGAGATTGTGGGAGTGAGTCAATTATTTTTGGAGGACATAAAAATGGATAGGTAAGGAAAAGGGATGCTCTGGGGAAGGGTAGAGGGAGAGAAATAATGGGAAAATTATTTCATATCAAAGTGTTTCATAAAAAAGAGCATTTAAAATTAAGGGGAAAATTGGGTGGGAGGCAGGCAATACTTGAACTTCATTCACATAAACATTGGTTTAAAATGGGAAGATGATAGAGACAGAGAGACAGAGAGAGATACAGAGAGACAGAGAGAAACAGAGAGACAGAGAGACAGAGAGAGAGAGAGAGAGAGAGAGAGAGAGAGAGAGAGAGAGAGAGAGAGAGAGAGAGATCCAGTTGATAAGAGAAATCTATCTTACTCTACAGGGAAGGAGATAAGAGAAAGCATGGGTTATAAGAGGAAGGTCACAAAAGAAGGCAGTGGTCACAAGAAAGCAGATTTTAGAGAAAGGACGGGGTAATAAAAAGAGAGAGAGAAGTATATACAAAAGAAAATATAATAAAGGGAAACACACAGAAATCATAATTGTGAATATGAATGGAATGGATTCACTCAAAAAAAAGGAAGTGGATAAGATAATGGATTAGAAACCAGATTCCAACAGCATGTTGTTTTCAAGAAACATATTTGAAGCAGAGAAACAGAGAGAGAGTTAAAAAGGGACTGGAGCAGAATCTATGAGGCTTGGACTGAACTTAAAAAAAAAAGGCAGGTAGCAAGTATGACCTCAAAAAGGCAAAAACAACATAATAGTTCTAATTAACAGGGATACATATGGAAACTGCATCCTACTAAAAGTCACCTGTAGATAATGTAGTAATATCAATACTTAACATGTATGCACTATATGGTTCAAGATCTAAAAATTTAAAGTAAAAGTTAAATGAATTACAAAAGGAAATTTAAAATAAAATTACATTAGTGGAGGACCTTAACACATCCCTCTTAGAACTAGTTGCATAGCCAAAGTCATAACCATGAGTAAGAAAAAAGTTAAGGAGTTGAATAGAATCTTAGAAAGGTTAGATATGCTATACCTCTGGAGAAAATTAAATGGAAAGAGAAAAGAGCATAACTTTTTATTCAAGTGTGCATGATACCTTCAAAAAAATAAAAAAGGTCATGTATATTTCATAAAATTCTTACACCCACTGCAGAAATTCAGATATATTAAATGCAAAATTTTAGACCATAATACAATAAAACTTAAATTTAATAAAGATCCATGGTGCACAGATTAAAAGATAAGTGGAAACTAAATAATTCAATCCTAAAGAATGATGAGCCAAAGAACAAATCATTAAAGCAATCAATTATCCCATTAAAGAGAATGAAAATAATGAAACAATTTCTCAAAATTTGTGGAATGCAGTCAAAGTGGCACTGGGGAAAAAAAATTTACATCTCTAAATGCATACATTAATAAAGGAGAAAAAAAGAAGATAAATTGAGCATGCAAATTAAAAAAAGAAAAATAGGAAATTAAAAATTGAAAATTAAATATCAAAATGGATATCCTGAAAGTCAAAGGAGAGATTAATAAAATTGAAAGTAAAAAAAAAAATAAAAATATTAAATGAAACTAAGAGATGGTTTAATTAAAAATATAAAATAGACCATTGTTAATTAAAAAAGAAAAATTATAGTATCAAAAATAAAAGCGAGTGAATGTATTATTAATAAAGATAAAATTAAAGCAATTATCAGGAGTTATTATGCCTAATTATATGCCAGTAAAACTGACAATCTAAGTTCAATGGATTAATATTTATAAAAATATAAACTGTCCAGATTAACAGAAGAGGAAATAGAATACTTAAATAACCCCATCATAGAAAAAGAAATTGAGCAAATCATCAATGTTCTCCATAAGAAAAATTCCCAGGATTCAATGAATTCTACCAAACATTTAAGGAATGATTAATTCCAAGATTATATAAACTCTTTGAAGAAAGAGGCAAAGTATCCTAACAAATTCCTTTTATGACACAAATATGGTTTTGATACTTAAAATAGGTAATAAAAAAGGGAAAATTAAAATATAGACCAATTTTTTTTCATGAACATTGATGCAAAAACTTGAAATAAAATGGTAGCAAGAATATTACAGCAATACATCAGAAAGATCAAACATAATGACCAGGTGGAATTTATATCAGAAATGCAGGGCTGGTTTCATATCATGAAACTATCAGCATAATTGTCCCTACTAATAATACAAAAATCATATGATTATATCAAGAGATGCAGAAAAAGCCTTGACAAAATGCAACCCCATTGCTGTTTAAAACAAAACAAAACACTACTAGAAAGTATAGGAATCAATGGAGTACTTCTTTGATGGTAAGTAGCATCGATTTAAAGTCAAAAGCAAATATTATTTGTAATAGGGATAAATTTGAATTCTTCCCACTCAGATCAGGAGTGAAGTAAGAATGTCTGTCATCAACACTTCTTTCAATATTATAATTGAAATGTTGGATAGTAGTAAGACAAAAGAAGTGAAGGAATGAAAATAGATAATGAGGAAACAGAACTACCACTCTTTGCACATTATGTGATTGCTTACCTGTAGAATCCTAGAGAATCAAGTAAAAAATTAGCTGAAACAATTAACACCTACCACAAAGTAGAAGGATATAAATTGTACCCACAATAATCTGTAGCATTTCTATGTACTAATAACAAAGTCCAGAAGAAAGGGATAGGAAGAGAAATTCAATTCAAAATAAGTGCAGCAAAAAACAAAACAAAATGAAAAAAACCTACTTGGAAGTCTACCTGCCCAGATAAACCCAGGAATTATATGAACAGAATTACAAAACACTTTTCACACAAATAAAAATAGATTAAATAATTGATGAAATATCAATTACTCAGGGGTAGGCTAAGCTAATATAATAAAAATAATAATTCTTCCTGATTAAATTTATTCAGTATCATATCAATCAAACTACCAAAGATTTATTTTATAGAGTTAGAAAAAATCATAATTCAATTCATCTGAAAGAACAAAAAGTTAAGAATATGAAGGGAATTAATGAAGAAAAATCTTAAGGAAAGTGGCTCAGAAGTTCCAGATTTTCCGCCCTATCACAAGGTGGTCAGCATGTAGCAGCAAGCACTGTGGCATGTCCAGGATGGCCTGCTAGCACAGATTCTTAGGTCTTCTTTTTCTGAAAGGAAAGCAACCTTTGAGGGGTTAAAAATCACATATGCCAACAGAGAAAATACAAGCAGAGAAATAAAGACCAACGGACAGGGCTTCTAATCATCTTACCATAAGCAATACATACATCACAGATCAACAGACAGACCCAACTGATTGACCAGGACCTGCATGTGTAGTTACCAGAGAGAGAAGCACCAACATCTGGGTTTTCAAAGGGGATTTGGGAGGCTCCTTAAGAGTTATCCAGAGTATCATCCGGTCATATCACACGAACATTCTTCCAAAGAGTAAGCCCCTCAAAGCAAAACCTCAACTCAGAGTATACATACACTTTTCAGAACCAGAGGGCATTACCCTTGTGACCCAGTGCCTCATTAGCAATTAACAAAAGATGAGGGGCTTCCTACAAAAACTAATCTCCTCTAATCAAGCTTCCCTTAATAGGTATCACCTGAGGCTGATTAATGGACCAGGAAGATCTTTATCTGGCAACCAATTTGGAAGCAGCTAAGAAAGGGAGTGGTAGATCAGTGAAATACATTAGGCATATAATATAGAGTAGCAAATACTACAGTAGTGTTTGATAAATCCAAAAATCAAAGCTTTTGGGGTAAGTACCATTTGACAAAAAATACTGGGAAAACTAAAAATCAGTTTGGCAGAAAATGAGCATGGGCCAATTTCTCATACCACGTACCAAGATAAGATCAAAATGACTTCTCAGATATATAGGGAACTGAAACAAATTGATAAAAATAAGAGCAATTTCCCATTCTGGACTGTAAAACAGCTCCTTCCTTCCTTCCTTCCTTCCTTCCTTCCTTCCTTCCTTCCTTCCTTCCTTCCTTCCTTCCTTCCCTTTTTCCTTCTCCCTCTTATCTCCCTCTGTCCACATATGATATAATACCCTTACCTATTGATTAATTGCTAAATATCTAATGAAATAAAAATAATTTAGTTATAATCATAGACAATGGTGGATAAGTTTAATACAATATTAGAAAAACTTCCCCTTAAACCCTCCAGGTTGCCCCTAGAGGTCTGATGAGGTCTCCCTCTAGTCACCCAACATGATAGTGTGAGAAGAAGTTTAGAATATGACTTCAGAGTTTGCACCAGCAATGGAAATGAAAAAACAAAACAAAACATGAACGAAAGATAGTGAATGTTTTTTTAACTATAAAGGAAAACCTTGGCCTCAAGCAAAATGACAGACATTTTCCCATCACACATACACTCTGTGTGCAGGCGCACACACACACACACACACTCCTTTGTACGGCTTCTTCTGATTTCATCAGTTGTCCTCATTCCAGTATATTTTCCCTCAATGTTAACAGCCAGTGCTTGGCTTCATAGCGCCATTTAGCCAATGAACCAAGCAGATTTTCTCAAGGGATAGTCAATGTGAAGATACAACAAACATTACAAGTATTTCCCTCTCCTGACACCTTGGGGGCATACTCTCCCCTAGCATACCCTTGACCCAGGGGAAATTGGGTTCAGACTTAAGGAGTTTCAGCCTAGGAGCTCCCCCACCAAGTTCACTTCCAAACGTAGCCTAGCTAAAGGGTGAATTAATCTTCATCTTTGTGGCTGTTGATTTGTCCAGGTAGATTGCTCCTCACCAGGTGGATCCTGGCAAATCCCAGCATCATCTCTGGCTCCTAGACTATAATGGTAGTGGCTTATCATTCTCATCTTTGTGTCATAGCCATCTCCAATTTCTTTTACCTAAGACAGGAAAGAACAAATGAAAAGAAGCAGAGGACAGATCTATATTCCTCTACAACATGTCAGCTGCAGATGAGAAGGAACCAAAATTTCTCTCTAAATTAAATAGTAGCTAGGCTACTATTCATAGGAGCTCCAGTTAATCCAGAGGTTATACCTAGTTTAGTACTTTCATTTCTTGTCATCAAACCTTTCTAAAAGCAGAGTCCCCAACCTCTTACACATCACAAGTTGCATTAACCCCATGTTACAGTGCCAATATAAATTGATTACTTTCCCAAGGGATGGAGAAAAATGTTAAGTGGAGGAAGGGAAGAGCATGTAAGGTGATACCTTGGACATGGAATATGACCTCATCATGCAAAGTTCAAAGTCATGAAGACAAGGGACAGGATGCTGTGCAGCATTCTACAATGTACAGTGGTCACAGCCTTAAACTTGGAGTCAGAAAGAATCAAATTTGATTCTGACTTCAAGTCAAATCACTCAGCCTCTCAACCTCAGCTAGCTCATCCCTAAAAAGAGGTACTTGACCTCACTAGACTTTAAGGTCCCCTCTAGCTGAATCTATGACCCTACAATCTGTTCATGGGTCACTGTGATTCAAACAGAACACGATGAGAAGTATTAGAAAAAGAAATTGGCAAATAACAGGAGGGGGAACTAAATCTGATTCAATTTCTCAGCCAGCGCCCATTACGAGCAAGGCTCTTTTAGACATGGCTAAAGTCTAACATGTGCATATCTGTATAGTCTACCTACTAATATTTAATATGTGTTTATTCTTGTCCAAGTACTGGATTTGTCTTACCTGTACTTAAATTTCTACTTCTAAAAAATATCAAATGACTTTTCTTTCCTATGACTCAAAATATCTCTGCTACTTAGGGACAAGTTCCTGTTAATTAGCTCCCAGTGTAACAAAGATTACTTCTCATTTCTTGCACACACATGAAGTCGTTTGGATGGCCATGCCCTTTTCCTAGCTGGGCTTCATCTGAATATTTGGAGAATCTGGAGAAGAAATAAAAAGAAGTGATAATCTCCTCCTTCAACCCCAATTTAAAATGATATTTCCTACTCACTCTTTGTATTGGCAGACTGCTCTTTGGGGGCAGTTCTATTGGGATGGCCACAATGGTACTAGATGAAGCCAGAACAGATGTATTTGCAGCTGCAGCAAACCCAGAGAATATTCAGTACACTGACATTTGGCGAGGAAGAGTAACTATGGGGATTAGAATGAGACTCTGTCTTGTTTGTTATTTTTTTTTTTCCTATTTAACAAGTCACAGAAAGCAGATGCCCCCTTCTCTTGTACGGAAAAGGCACATATACGCTAATGATGCCAATAACCTTACAAAGGTCACCCTTTCTTTCTCTGAAACTATTTTTGCTCTTAATTTATCCTGCAGTATGGTTCAGTTTTAGCATCTCATCTGCATTAGAATCTGGTCTAAGTATCAACATGCCAGAATTTCAAGAAAAGAATGAAATACTTAAATTCTTTATTAACTACATATTGAAATGGAAAGATTAGAAAGATAAGAGGTGAATTAAACTTTGTAAATGTGACTATGGGTAAGTCATTTAACATGTTTTTCTTCAGGCAACTTCCTAGGACTTACCATTCAGTTATAAAGATTCACTAGCCATAGTTAGTCGACAAAATCAATGGGTCTTCCAAGATTTGTCTCTTTTGTTGTAATAGCAATAAGGAAAAGTTCCTTTGTTTATCTTCCTCAGGATTTGGTCTTCCCATTTCTAGTCTGTTCTACTCCAGGTGATAATGTGCTGTTTTCATTTTAGCAATCTTGCATGTTAGTTAAACGGATAACAAGCAACAGAAAAAAAAAACAAAAACAAAAACAGATAGAGGGCTAAGCTTTGTCAGTCAGCCAGAAAATATTTATTCAGCACATGCTATATCCTGGTCACTGTGATGGGTGCTAGGGATATGAAGAAGGAAACTGGACAGTGATCGCCCTCAAGGAACTCATAGTCTGACGTAGGGAAAGCATGCAAATGACTGCGTACATATGGCATTAACGAAAAAAAGAAATTGTGAAGGAGACAGCCCTGATACCTCCTAGGATTGAATGAAACAAGAATTTCTATTTACTTTTACATTTACTTGCTGGCAGGCATTGTGCTAAAGCACTTCATCAATATCCTCTCATTTGATGCTCACAACAACTCTGGGAAGTAGGTACTATTATTATCTTCATCTCAGAGTTGGCAAAACTGAGGCACACAGAGGTTAAGTGATTTGCCCAGGGAAGCAAGTATGTGAGGGCCAGATATGGACTCAGGTCTTCTTGACTTCCAACACTTTATTCCCTGTCAAACGCTGTTTCTTGGTCTGTAATGGTTTCCTGTTTGAGGTGATACCTGAGCTTTCTTAGGTAGGAAGTCAATTATTCTAAAATTCCAAGACGGTGAAGGGAGTGAATTCCAGACATGAGTGACAGTCAGATTTTGAGAACACAAAGAATCAGCAGAAGGCAGAGGGCGTTCAGTGAAGGGTGTGAATTTCAGTTGGGTTGGATTGTCAAGTTGGTGAAGGGTGTTTATAGGAAATAATCCTGGGTAGCAGCTTGTGGGTAAAGGCTGTATTTTTTATTTTCCTTGTATCCCCAACATTTAGCAACATGTTGTACACAGTAAGCACTTAATAAATGCTCATTGCTTGGTTGATTGATTGATTGCTGATCAGGTCATCAGAGGGTAGAGTAAAATGCTTTTCTATCCCTGAAATCTGGCAATCTTACCCATACAGTCTTCATAGTGCATGCCAAGAAGTCCATATAATATTGCCATCATTTAAATCTATTGCAATGTCTTTCTAAAGTGATCTTTAGTAAATGATATTTGATTTGAGAAACCTGAAAGCCCAAGTTCTTTTCCTGTTTTCAAGGCTTTCATCTGTGCAAGTCACTAGAGATATTTCTCATCTAACCAATGGCCCTATGTCAACAACAGATAGGTAGGCTTATTTGGGGAGTAAACATGTGGGAGTCATGACTGGCCTCTGCTATAATGAAAACAATAAAGAACTGATTTGCTCTAAAGATAAAATACTTCATGGGGCCTAAGATCAGCATTGTATTTCATTTATTCTTGCTTATTTGGTTCTATAACATGTTTTTGTTTTAAATTCCAATAAAACTTTATTTTTCTGATAAGTGATTTTATAATTGTAGACAGACCTGTGGTAAGTTTACCCTTTAAGTCAGGAAGACAATACAGATAGAATTACCATGGTGTAATGAGTCACGAGCTAGACATGAAGATAGGATAACCTGGGTTCAAAGTTCACCATAGAAACTTACTAATTCTCTCTCTCTGGGCAAGTCATTTAAATTCTTTGCTATTCATTTTAAAAATATTTTGTTTTTTTCCACTTACACATTTCTAAGAATCATTTTTTTTTAAATTTTGAGTTGCAAATTTTCTTCCTCCCTGCGCTCCTACTTCACTGAGCAAGTTTTACGTGTACAGTCATGCAAAACTTATTTCGATAACATGTTGTGAAAGAAAATACAGACAAAAAATATAAAAAAAAAATACTTTTTTTTAAAGTATACTTTGATCTGCATTCAGACTCCATCAGTTCTTTCTCAAGAGATGGATAGCATTTTCATAAGTCCTTCAGAGTTTTCTTGGATCTGGTGTATTAATGAGAATAGCTAGGTCATTCTCATTGATTGTGGCATAATACTGCCGTCACTCCTGGTTCTGTGTATCTCCCCCTTTTTTTGCACGTTAAATGCAAATCTCCTTTTAGCTATATAATAATGTCATCACGTAGCTTCTTTTTTTTTTCTTCCTTCCTCCTGTCCACCCTTGAGATGGCTACCATTACACACACACACACACACACACACACACACACAAACATACACACGAAATTATTCTATACATCCTTTTATTTATCAATTCTTTCTCTAAATGCAGATAGACTCTTTCTTCATAAGTCCTTTATTATGAATTTTGATATTTCTAATAATTGAAATGACTTAGTCCTTCAAATTTGTTCTTAAAACAATATTGCTGTTGACTTATAAAATGTTCACTTGGTTATGTTCATTTTCTTCTTTATTACTTTGTGCAAGTCTACCCATTTTTTTCCTAAAATGATCAGGGTCATTCCATTTTGCATCAGTGCATATAAGTATTTCCTAGTTTTTTGTTTTTTTCCTAAAAGGATCCTGCTATTATTTATTAAAGCACAATAGTATTCTCTACCAGTCATACACTACCACTTGTTCAATCATTCTCCAATCGATGGGCATCCTCTCAATTTTTTAATTCTTGACCACCTCAAAAAGAGCTACTATAAATATTTTTGTGCATGGAGGTATTATCTCTTTGGAATATAGAGGCAGTACTGGTATTGTTGGGTCAAAGAGTATGAATGCATTTATATCCTTTTGAAAATTGTTCCAAATTGCTCTACGTAATGGTTAGATCAGTTCATAGCCCTATCAACAGTGCTTTATTGTCCAAAATTTCCCCATCCCCTCCAACATTTGTCATTTTCTTTTTCTATCATATTAGCCAACCTGATGGGTGTGAGGAGATACCTCAAAATTGCTTTAATTTGCATTTCTCTAATCAATAGTGATTTAGAGCATCTTCTATAACTATAGATAGCTCTAATTTCTTCATCACAAATCTTCCTGTTCATATCCCTTGACCATTTATCAATAAGGGAATTATTTATATTTTTGTAAAGTTGATTCAGTTCTCTATATATTTGAGAAATGAGGTATTTATCAGAGAACCTGATGTTTTTTTCACAGTTTTGATCACTGTCTTTCCTCTATCCTATTTCCCCCTTTACCCTCTGTGAGCTAGGAGCTCTAGAAACTGCTGCTTCTTCTGTTGTTTCTCCTCCTCCTCCTTCTTCTTCTCCTTTTTCTTCCTCTCCTCCTCCTCCTCCTCCTCCTCCTTCTTCTTCTTCTTCTTCTTCTTCTTCTTCTGCTGCTGCTGCTGCTGCTGATGATGATGATGATGAGGATGAGGATGATGATGATGATGAAATCAGTATCCCCAGTGCCTGCTGCTGACTTTCCAAGATGTGACCTGCACTGGACTGTGCATCACTTTTATCCTAACAAGACAGACCTTTCCTACCCACCTTATAAGCTGTTTGGGGTTGAAAAATTGTTTCACCCAATGATTTGGTTGGATCTGCCATTCGATCATTCCTTTCGAGACATTATTTCAAAGTTGCTTGAAGGGGAATTTGGCAAGGCTCAGGCAAGTCCCTGCCTTTACCCTGCCATCTTCTGCTATTCATTTTCCTTTGTCAATTGAGAGAGTTAGACTTGCCTTTCCAGCTGAAAATGGAATCAAAATCTTTTGATTCATTTTGTATCTCATCTCTAAAGCCAGGATAGTGAACTATAAGCTTACAGTGGTTGAAATCAGTTCTGATCATTTTCTATGATAATTTTGGGGAGAATAGTATTTTTTAATCTACTTTCCAGTTTTTATGAGGAAAATGGAAGGAAGCACAGAAAGAGATATGTAAATCTTCATAGGCCCCATGGATTTTAGCTGTTTTCCATGACAGGCAGTGATGCCTAATGGCTAGAATATTAAACTTGGAATAAAAAAGACCAGAGGTCAAATTTCAACTTTGATAGTACCATGTTGGGCTAACTTGGAGCAATCACATAACCTCTCTGAGGCTCATTTCTTCATCTATTAGAATGGCAGAGAGGTACAATACTAACTTCCCCAAACTTTCTTAGCTGAAATATGGGAGTTATCATTCTCCCAGGTTTGTACTGAGACTCAGATGAGATTTTATATATATATAACACTTGGAAAAAAAAAGCTAAAGTGCTATATAAATGGCTTTCATTATTGTCCTGAGAGGATATTTACTCATTTCTAGTGGCTCAAATGAGAAGTCAGGTACTTTGTTAGAATCCCTACCTTGTGAAATGTGGTTTATCAGTATTATGACTCCCAGCTTCCCTGATCTATATGAGCTAAGACAGAATCTAGTTTCATAGAAATCTTTTTGGATGAAATAACATATTGGAGTATTAAGAGATTTTCAGATACAATCTTTCTTACTTCTTATCCCCTATTCTGTTTTCAATAATAAAAATGAGTAGGCTCTGAAAATTTCCCTCTAATTCCTAAGGTTTTTTCTCTTGCTTTTTCCTCTCTATCAGAATATAAAGTGTTAAGGAAAATTGAATTTGCATATTCACCTTTATTCAGATTTGAATGTGCCCATTATTGTGAGATGAGCATTGGACTAGATAGCAGCCAAGATCCCTTCTACCACTGAGATCCTGTGATTCTGTAATGATGTGCTCTCCTCTTTTGCATACACTAACATTAGAAGTAATATTCTTATGAGCCTTACTTCCATTTTGTCTAAATAGAATCATAGGCTTAGAGCGAGAATGGTCCTTAAAGGTTTTTCAGTCCTTTCCCTTTATTAAAAAGAAGACAGTCTTCTGCTGTTCCCTTTCCAAGCAGTCATCTTCTTCTCCTCATAGTCCGTGCCTGAGCACTTTCCTATGAGTGCTCGGGTGAGGGATCCCAGCACCATGGACATCGGAGAAGGCCAGCTGGAAGCATAGCACTGCCCTTTGGTGAATGTCCCTAAAACCTGCAGAACTTTCTGCAAAAAGTATAAGCACCAGCCTCATAAAGTGACGCAGTACAAGAAAGGCAAGGATTCCCTGTATGTGAAGGGGAAAAGGCGATTCCATCTAAAGCACAGCGGCTGTGGTGGTCAAACAAAACCAATTTTTTGGAAAAAGGCAAAGATGACAAAAAAAAAAAAGATTCCACTGAGGCTTGAATGTGTGAAATCCAAGTGCAGGATGCTTACCATTAAGAGGTGTAAGCCTTTTGAACCAGGAGGAGATAAGAAAAGAAAGAGCTAAATGATCCAGTTCTGTTTCATTGTTTTTGTCTTAATAGAAGAAAAAAAAAAAAACATTTCATTCAAAAATAAATAAATAAATACACATTTTTTTGTATTGGTGTTTTTTTTTTTCCTGTATCACTAACAAATTTCAATGTATCCCTTATATCTGTGAAATCCTTGATAACTGAGTGTCATTCACAGCCCATCTATGGTACCTATGACTCCAATTCGTGTTCCTCAAAAGGGAACCAATCAAAGTAAGCAAGGGCATTCTTTTTATCTCTTGACATCACAGAATCTCAGTGGAGTTTATTTTTTTGACCCTCTGCCTTTTGAAGACAAAGAACTTGAGGCTTAGAGTGGCTAAAGAATCTGTTCAGGTTCACATGGAGAGTCTGCCCCACAGGGAGCCAGTTCTTGATCTCAGGTCTTCTGCCTTCACAATCAGCTTTCATCAAATCTTCAACAAGTTCATTAGTCCAAAGCATTTTTTTTTTTGTTTTCTGCCTTGTGAATTGAATGTCGATATCTATTTGAATATGGAATTAGAAAAGTAGTTTTCAAAACAAATCCACCCACATTTGGTTTGACCTCTTTTTCCTTTTCCTTTTTTCTTTTCAACCTCCTGTTCAGTGCACAGGATGAGATACAACTTTCAGAAAGAATGATGAACAGCAACAAAAGGAGCCTGTGATTGGACAGCCCATCAAAGATGAAAAGCCCTTTGTTCCTTTATTACTATTTCTCCTAGTCTATTTCCCCTTCACTGATTTTGAAAAGAAAGTCAAGAAAAACAAAGCCCATACTTTCTGATTTCCTCAGTAATTTTCCCAGGGCTTTGTAATAATTGGTAATGGGGACTTTGTTAAGAATTTTCAAAATTCATTGTCAAGGCCAACAGTGCAGAAATGGGAAAAAAATAGTTCTAACACATGGCTCTACTTCATCTGTGTGCGTGTGTGTGTGCACGTGTTATGTGGAAGTTGTTGGTATTTACTTCACAGAAATAAGATTTGTTTCTTCTCTGCTAGCTCCTATCTACACATATGCAGTGAAAATGGATTGGTATATCATGAGCGTAGAAGGACATCTAGTAGCTCATCCAGCTATAGTAATCTAAGCTGTCATTCCAGTCATACCCTCTTTACACAAAAAAAAATACAGGGTTCATGTAGGGGGTAGCTAAATCCTGTACTATGTTCTGCCCAGTTCCCCCTCTAACTTTTTACCCCTAGTAAATAATTTTAAATAATTTGTTTTAAATAAATTTATAAATTTAAATAATTTACCTCTAGTAAATAATTTTGTTTTTGAATAGGATGTTTCCTGTCAGAGCCATATTCTAGTGGTTGTGGTATAAAACATATCAATGTCTCAGTCTTTCTACCCTTGCATGATTAGTTTGGTTCTTGGAAGGAGAAGAGTATTCACATATGTCTCTTTTGGTATGGGACTGAGTCTTATGTTGCTCTAAAATTCTAAAGAATGGGTTTGCAAAAGAAAAGAATGTCTTGATAAAAGTCATAATCAGATAATCAAGATGCCCTGCTCCCAGAACAGTTTGTAAATAAAGAGTTACCTATCAATAATCATTGGACTTATGGGATTTATGATGGTTAGGAGGCTGCTTTAGCTGGAGTTCTGTCCATGTCATCATCATTCTAGTTATCTGGACTAGAAATCTTTCAGTCAGATCTAACTCCACCTTTTCTACATCGCCATTACCATAATTACTAAGTTCTATGAGCACTATCTTCAAAAACATTTTTTTTCTTTTTTTCTATCTCTCTCCATTTCCATTGCAAGGACCTAATTTTGGGCCTTCCTCAGCCTCTGTACATGCTACAACATCTCAGACCACAAGTAAAAGTTGAGTGAAGCAAATAGATTTGCAGCCTTGAGAAGGGCTAGGGTAACCCTCACATCAGAGGTGCTACTATCCCTGAATAATCCATACAAAAAGCAAATAAATAAATGCAAAAAGTTATAAACAGGAAAAATAGATGGCAAGTCATGAGAGAAGGCACTGAAATTGAGAGGTTGGGAAAGTTTTCCTGAAGATGGGATTGTAGTTGGGAATGAAGGGAAGCCAGGGAGGTGAAGAGGAGGAGGTAGAATGTTCTAGGTATGGAGGACAGCCAGAGAAAATGCTCAGAACTGAGAGATGGAGTGTCTTATTCATGGTAAAACCAGGAGATCAAATGGTGTGTTGGAGGGTGACTTGATAGGACCTGTGCTTTAGGAATGTCTCTTTGATAGCTGCATAGAAGATAGATTGGATTGGAAAGAGAATACGGATCATCTGACATGAGGTGAGAAGAACCATTAATGGAGCAGTGTCCATTTGAGGAGAGAGAGAGACTGGGGTTGGAGGAGAGAAGACGAGGAAGGTGCTTAGGGTAGTGTCTTGGAGGATAGCCACAGCTGTGGTCACAACACTACAGATGAAGACCACACAAAGGAAGCTTGGAGCAATTGTCAAATCAGTAGGGGGCCCCGAGAGAAAACAGTGCAATGACAATTCCAAGAGGAAAGAATAAACAGTACCAGGAGGAGAGAATAATCAGTATCATCGTATGATATGGAGAAGTCAAGAAGACTGAGGAAGAAAGGGGAAAATAATACTTGACAATTAGGTGATTGTTGGTAACTCTAGAGAGAAAAGTTTCAATTGAGTAAAGAGTCAAGGAGAACAAAGTGGTTGAAAACCTGGAAGACTTTGAGGGGTGGTGGTTATTTTTACGATAATGAGAAAGTTTGGAAGAAGGGTAGGTTTGGGGCAAAAGATAATGTAATCACAACTTAGACTTGTCTCTTTCTACTGCATTACTTTCCCTCATGAAAAATGAAAATTACATGGAGAGTCAAGATTGAGATTGTTCAAAACTGTCGCGCTGGCCAGCCATGAGGTAATAGAAGGTTCGAAGGTAGGGTAGTTGAAGGTTACAAGTAATGAATTATTTCAATGTATCTGCTAGAAGTGCTTGGGTTGCATTAAGTTATGAATACCCTTAATATATTGATAGCCATTCATTAGGTTAGTAGTGTGAAGGAGCAGTCATGAAGTATTGTAGTGAATGGTGAAATTGGGTTGAAGAAGAAGTCACACTTGACAATGAGAGAAATAGAAGGTAGAATGCAGTCTATCTTTCCACCCTTACTAGTTGATCATACATGCATTAGGGTCATTCCAAGGCCCCAACTTAGTGCCTTCATCCCCAATTTATAGATGCCTTCCTAAGAAAATCAGTGAGAATAACTAAAAGGAAGACAGGATTACAAAAATAACCTGAACATCCAACGCTTAGCTCAGTGTAAAGGAGGGAAAAGAAGGGATTAAGCATTTATATGGCCCCTACTATGTTCCAGGCACTACACTAAACTCTTTTTAGAAATATTTCATCATTTAATCTTGTAACAGTTCTGCAGGGTAATGCTGTTGTTTTTATAGTTGAGGAACCTGAGGCGAACAGAAGTGACTTGTCCAGAGTCACACAGATCACAAGTGCCACATAGCAGGCATTTAATAAATTCTAATGAACTTCATAAATTCATATTTCAGATTTAACAGGATAAGACTCATAATTCTATATCAATCTCTTTCCAAATCCATTGAACCTTCAAGGCTAGAATGTCAATTTGCTCAGTTACCGATAGCAAACAGCACTATAAAGCACAAGAGCAGCTCTTGATGCTTTCTTGTTGTCATGCCATATCATACCTTGTCATATCACATCATATCACATCACATTATATAATTCTATGTATTTCCCTCATCAAATGGAAATTTAAAACATACATTTTCTCTGGTGTAGAATTATACTAGAATATCATGCCTGGACCCCTGTACCAGAATGCCTGAATTTTGAGAATATAGGCCACAGTTGTAGACTTTTAGCATTGTTGAAACAATTGAGATTAACACTTGGAAAGCAAAAAATAATTAGTCAACATAGAGAAAGCTTCCAGATGGCACATTTATTCCCTTTATATCTCAGGCAAACAGCTTCCCAATCTAGTCCCACTACTCCTCCCCCAATTCCACGCATCCGCCCAATGTCCATAGGGGTTGTTATCCTGGAGGCCACATGTACTGCCACTTGTCCTGAGGACAGTTTTTTGTCCCTTCCCCTGTGCTCAGAAATCACTAGAACTTATTCTGATGGAAATGCCAGTCCCTTATCAGCATCTGATTAAAGAAATTCCCTAGATCTATATGGTATAATTGCAATAAACTAGATTCAGGAATGGAAGAAGTTAATATTCACAGAAGCCAAAAATCCTTTGGACTGTGTTCAGTACTCTGGGTGAGTTACATCTCCCAGTACATCTTAATATCCCTGGTTATCGCAGCAAATTCTGAAAGGCATGAAAATAAGATACTATGTATGAAACCCAGACTTGATAAGAAATATGCTCTGTGCGGCCTTACCTTCTTTCCATCAAGAGCCTAATAGGTACATAGATTCTCTTTAAAATCCTAACTATGCTTTATGCTCTCATCTCCTCTGGCCCTGTGCTAATGAAGAGACTGGAGTAAAATGTGTAATGCTTGTCTCAAAGTAAGATCCTGGAAAGATGCCTCTCAGTTCCTTTGAAGGCATTCAATTCTCATGGCCCTGTTTGAAGAAAGCAAAACACTCTCCTTAAACTATTTTTCCCCTCTGAGATCTTTTAAATTAAATAGAAAAATTGAGTAATAATTTTTTTAGGATCAGCTGTTGACATTTATTGACTTAAGGAGTCTGGAGAAATTTTTATAAGCCTGAATTCATTCTTTCATTCCTTTATTCATATATATGAACATTTGCAAAACTTGACATGTATAAAGCAGTTTAATATTTACAAAGCACCATCTTTTCTCTGACACTGTGAAATTATAACAAAAGTACTAATATTGTCATTTTGAAGATGAGGCATCTGAGGTTCAGAGAAATAAGTGAAGATATATCTTTTAGAATATTCAAGTCTGAACATGAGGCATAATATGACCCTTAAACTGAGGCTGGAGCAGTCTAAAGAATTCTATGAAGTATAAAAACCTTAACATGCCTGGATCCAGATCTCAATACCACTCCTTTGCCCTCTCCAAGAAACAAGTAGGTAGTAGAGTAAGTACAGTGCTGGGGATGGAATCAGTGAGACTTGAGTTCAAATATGGCCTCACCTACCAACAAGTTGGTTTAGCCTGAACAATCACAACCTCCATTTGCCTTAGTTTTCACAGCTATAAAATGGTGATAATGTATTGCAACACCTACTTCACTGTTTTGTTGAAAGGATCAAATGAGATAATATTTACAAAGCACTTAGCACAATGACTGGTATGTAGCAGGCACCATATAAATGGTTATTGCTATTTCCCCTTTCCATATTGAACTGCCTTGACTTCAGTCATTATCCTCAGTTCCACCTCCTACTAATAACTTGGAGACTGCCTCTGAAGTTCTAAGCTACGAGAAGTGTGCTTACAACTCATATTTTCCAGAGTCAGGTCGTCACAAAATTTCCCAGTCATTTCTATAGTATACTCCACCTGACCCTTTTCTAACTCCTCTTTATGTGGCATCTTACCCACTAAAATGAAATTCCCTTCTGAACTGGTCAGCCTTTTTAGAAAACAACTTGGAACTACCTCCAAAAGCCTGTAAGATTATGAATAACTTTTCACCCTCAAGAACCACAACTAGGATGTATCCCAAAGAGAGAAAAGGAAAAGGATCTATATGTATAAAATAAGTATTTTTTGAGAGTAAAAAATCTAATTAAGGTTGTACTTTGTTGTCAAACCCAAAATCCATAGCAGAAATTATCCCTGCTATGGCTGAATGAGGTGAATGGCAGAATAAGTGTGGTATATCATTGTAATGAAATATTATTATTCAAAAAAGAAAAGGAAAGAAAGGAAAAGAAAAGGGAAAAAAAGAAAAAAGGAAAGGAAAGAAAAGGGAAAAAAAGAAAAAAGGAAAGGAAAGAAAAGAAAAGAAAAGAAAAGAAAGGAAAGGAAAGGAAAATAAAAGGAAAGAAAAGAAAGGAAAGGAAAGGAAAGAAAGGAAAGGAAAAGGAAAGGAAAGGAAAGAAAAGAAAAGAAAAGAAAAGAAAAGAAAAGAAAAGAAAAGAAAAGAAAAGAAAAGAAAAGAAGGAAAAGAAAAGAAGGAAAAGAAAAGAAAAAAGATGAGCAGGATGAGTTGAGAAAAATCTGGCAAGACTTGTATGAACCAATACAATTAAAAGTGAATGGCATGTATTCTCAACAATATATTGATCAGAGACAACTCCAAGAGACTTATGATGAAAAATGCTATCCACTTCCAGAGAACAAACAAAAATTGAACACAATTGTCCATACAAAACATGATATATAGGAACTTCTCTAACATCCTGCTCTCTAAACAATATAGATATTCTCCACAACATTGATTTTAAAATCATCTATCTCCTGACGAATAGATACATGTCTTCAAGTAATTTTTCATATTATTATCACATTGCATGTTATAAATTACAATCCAACTGGAGTATAAGCTGTTTCACAGTTTTATCCTATGTGGATGTGTATTCTCACGCTGTCCTCCATTATGTATTTATTTCTTTTAAACACTCTTTTTAAATTGTATTCTTTCCCATCCATCCACAGTTTTATAGCACTTTGGACCCTAGTTCCAAAATGTTCTGTAGAACTGTTGCACCACTTCTCTACTCCATCAACAATTTACTGATATATCTATTTTTTTCCTCATGCCTTCCAGGATTTCTCATTTTTTATAGGTGTAAGGTGATACTGTAGAGTTGTTTTAATTTGTTTTTTCTCTAATCAATGTGATTTCAAATCTTTTTTTTTTCTTATGACTATAAGGAGATTGATTTTTTATTCTTCTGAAAGCATATCCTTTGACAATTTATCAATTAGGGAAAAGGTCTTTCTTAAAAAATAAATTTGATTCTGTTCTACTCTGCATATATTGAAGAAATCACAGCTTTGTCAGAGAAACTTGCTATAAAATTTTTTGTTATAACTTTTTTGTCTATGGTATTTTTGCAAAATGGAGTTTCCCTAATTAATCCCTTTTCATTAGGTCTATTTTTGCTTTTGTTCCTTCAGACATCATGATTGCTGTCCCTGCCTTGTAATTTCAAATACATCATACTAGATTCTACTCCAGCCTTTCATTCTAACTCTGTGTGTGTCCTTCTGTTTCAAGTGTGTCTCTTGTAAATAACATATTGTCGGATTATGGTTTCTAATCCATTCTGCTATTAGCTTCTGTTTTATGGCTCAGCTCATCCTATTCACATTCACAATAATGATTACCATGTATTTTTCTTCATCCCATTTTGTTCTGTTTCTTCTCTTTCTTTTTATCTTGTCACTTCTGAAAAGTGCATTTCGTTTCCAGCCACTCCCTCTCTTAATCTGCTCTCCCTCTTTTATTCCCCCTTTCTTTTTTCCTTTTTCCCTTTAATTTTCTATTAAGTCAAATTTCTATAAACAATTGTCTGTGTAATATATATATGTATATATATGTACATATGCAAACATATATATAATATAATATATTATATATCACAATGTATAACTAACATAATATTAACATGCAGTAAATAATGGTATATCATATAAATATTATTCATGCTTTATTCTTTGATTCATTTCTGAGCAGAGTGAGGTTCAAACATTGCTCGCTTACTCCCAATTTTACCTTCCAGCGTAAAAGCTCTTCCTTTTCTACCATAAAAAAAAATGAAAAATAGTATGCTTTGATTTATATTCATATTCTATGAGTTTTTTCTCTCTAAATGTATAGCATTTGTCATTTGAACTCTCTTGGGACTGTCTCAGATCATCATACTCCTGAGAATAGCTGTCACTCACTGTTGATCATAATGGTTCATATAAATCTTTCCAGGTTTTTCTGAATTCATTCTGCTCATCTTTATTTATCTATCTATTTATTTTGCAGAATACCATTCCATTACAATCATATACCACCTCTTGTTCATCCATTCCCCAATCAATGGACATCCCCTCAATGTTTAAATCTTTGCCACCACAAAAAGAGCAACTATAAATGTTTTTTTGGACAAATAAGTGTTTTTCTTTCTTTCTTTTTTTTTGTTACATCTCTGGTTTATAGACCTAGCAGTGGCATTGATAGATCAAAAAGTATGAACAGTTTTATAGCCCTTTGAACATAGTTCTAAATTGTTCTCCAGAATGGAAGAATCAGTTCACAGCTCCACTAAAAATGCATCAGCATTCCAATGTCCCCACATAACCTCCAACATTTATCATTTTACTTTTCTATTTTATTGTCTATGTTTTGTTTAGATTTATCTAGATCTGAGAGGATTAAGAGAGTTGAATTCCACTACTGTTATAGTTTTACTGTCTATTTTCTCCTATAACTCCTTTAACTGCTCCTTTAAAAATTTGGATGCTATACCATTTGGTGCATATATGCTTAATGATCATATTGTAACATTGCCTATGCTACCTTTTAGTAAGTTATCATTTCCACCTTCATCTCTTTTAATCAGATCTATTTTTCCTTTTTCTGAGTTCATGACTGCTACAACTCCTTTTCTTTTATTTCAGCTGAAACATAATCAATTCTCCTCCAGCACCTTATGTTTATTCTGTGTGTCTTTCTGCTTCAAATATGTTTCATGCAAACAACATATTGTGTGATTCAAGCTTTTAATCCACTGTGCTATCAGCTTCTGTTTTATGGATGAGATCATCCCAATTACATTCACAGTTATGTTTACTAGCTATATTTCCCTCTTTTCATTTTCCTTTTTTTCTCTTTCTTTCTCCTTTTAACCTGTTCCTCCTTCGAAGTGTTTTGCTTTTGAACAGTTCCTTCAATCTGTCCCACTTCTTTCAGTTCCACCCCCTTCTCTTTGTCCTCCTTCCCTACTAGTTCTCTATAGAGTAAGATATAATTCTTTATTCAACGTGTGTGTGTGTGTGTGTGTGTGTGTGTGTGTGTGTGTGTGTTATTCCTCGGTAGCTACTGTCTGCAGGACAAATGTGCTTGATCTTCCCCAAGCCTCCAAGTGAAAGCCTTTGTATGGGAGACCAAACAGTGTGCAGTACGTAGATATGCCCTCTCCTCATGAGGCCTAATTCATTCAGATCATTTCTCCCTTCTCTGGTGCAGCAGGTAGCTAGATGAACTTGCCGGCTCTCTCTTTCTTACTCTTAATGACCAAGCATTATGTTAACAATATTACATATTCACCTACATAGTCACCCCTTTGGGCTCAAGCCCACCTGATGTTTTGTAGCTCTATTAAACTTGTCCTAAGGAAAAAAAAATAAATCTCACCTTGTTGCAGTGTATTATCCTCATGATAAATTGCTATAACATCTTTGCCAGTATTTTATTTTTTGCATCAATATTCATTAGGGAAATTGGTCTACAATGTTCTTTCTCTATATTGGCTTTGCCCAATTCAGGTATCAGCACCATATTTGTATCATAAGAATTTGGTAGGACTCCTTTTATTTTCCCAAATAATTTGCATGATATTAGAATTATTATTCTTTTAAGTGTTTGATAGATTTCACTTTTAAATTAATTTGTCCTTGCAGATTTTTTTCTTAGGGATTTCATTTTTGACTTATTAAATTTATTTTTTCTTCTTCTTCTGAAATTGATTTAAGTATTTTCTTAACATAGAGTTGGGAAAACTAACTACTCATTTTTTTTAAAATTTCTTCTTCATTAGTGATGACTTCAACTCACTTCATTTTTGATGCTGTTAATTTGGTTTTCTTCTTTCCTTTACCAAAGTAAATTAGCTGAATGCTTATCTACCTAATTTTATTTATAAGTTCAATATTCTTCTTATTTTCAGTTTTATTAATCTCTCCTTTGGTTTTCAGAATTTCTAATTTGGTGTTCAATTGGGGAAATTTAATTTATTCTTTATCTAGCTTTTTAAGTAGCATGCCCAATTCATTTATCTCTTCTTCTTCCATTTTAGTCATGTAAGCATTAAAAGATATAAACCTTCTTTCAAGAACTGCTTTCACAGCATCCCATAAGTTTTGGTACGCTGTCTCGTTATTGTCATTCTCTTGGATGAAGTTATTGGCTGTTTCTATGATTTGCTATTTGACCCACTCATTCTCTAGGGATTATTAAGTTTCCAATTAATTTTTATTCCATCTTTCCATGGTTCTTTATTACATGAAATATTTATTGCATCATGATCTGTAAGGGATATATTGAATATATAAGCCTTTCTGCATTGGATTGTGAGGTTTTCATGTCCTTGTAAATAGTCAATTTTTTTGTAGGTGCAATGATTTGCTGAGAAAAAGGTATCTTCCTTTCTATTCCCTTTCAATTTCCTACAGAAGTCTACCATATCTATTTTTTTTTTCTAAAATTCTATTTACCTCCTTAATTTTTTTGTTAATTTTGTGGTTGGATTTATATAGTTCAGAGAGGGGGACTTTGTGATCCCCCAACAGTGTAGTTTTGCTGTCAGTTTCTTCCTGTGACTACATAACTTGTCCTCTCAGAGTTGGATGCTATATATACTACATGGTGTATATGTGGTTAGTAATGATATTACTTCATTATCTGTGGTACCTTTTAGCAAAATGTGGTTTTCTTGGTTATCTCTTTTAATTAGATCTTTTTGTTTTTGCTTTTACTTTGCCTGAGGTTAGGATTGCTACCCCTGCATTTTTTTCCTTCAGCTGAAGTGTAATATATTCTACTCCAGCCTTTTACGTTTACTTTGAGAGCATTCTTTGGCTTCAGATGTGTTTCTTGTAAACAACATATTGTAGAATTAATGTTTTTTATTCATTCTGCTACCCACTTCCATTTTATGGGGGAATCGATCTCATTCACATTCACAGTTATGATTCTTGTTTCTTTCTCTCTGTCATATCCCTCCCACCCCACTTTGTGGTTTTCTCTCTCCTTTCTTCTTTTACCTCTTCACTAGCGTTTTGCTTATGGCCACAACTTCCTTCAATCTGCCCACATTTCAAACAGCCCCCACCCTTTTTTTCTTACTGCTTCTTCTCTCTCTTCTATGCACTCCCTTACTTTTATTTCCCCTTTCTCCACCAAATGTCTATCGGGCAAGTTAGACTTGTATATCTAACTATGTTATCTCCTATTTGAGTCTAATACAATGAGAATAAGGTTCAAACAATGCTTATCACCTCCCCTTCTTTCCCCCTACTGTAATAGGTCTTTATGCCTCTTCATGTGATTTAATTTACCGTTTTCTGCCTCCTCCTTTCCCCTTCTCCCAGTACAATCCTTTTTCATCACTGAATTAGATTTTTTGCCATCACATCAAAGTCCACTTCTACCTCTGTCTCTCTCTGTCTCTTTCTGTCTTTCTCTGTCTCTATATATCTACATCTATATCGATCTATATCTATCTATCTATATATCTATATATATGCATATATCCTTTCTAAATATCATAATAAAGATACAGTTCTCAAGAGTAACAAGTATCATCCTCTCATATAGGGAGGTAAACAATTTTCCTGATTGAATAATGTTTGTTTTGTTTTTCTTTCCTGTTTAGATTTTTTATACATCCCTTGAGTCATGTATGTAAAAATCAAATTTTCTATTGAGCTCTGGTCTTTTCATCAAGAAGGTCTGCAAGTCCCTTATTTCACTGAATGTCTACCTCCTCACCTGATATATTATATTCAATTTTCTGGGAAATTGATCCACCTTTGTTTTACAGAATATCATATTCCACTCCAATTTTTTAATGTAGAGACTGCAATGTCCTGCATAACCTTGACTGTGGTTTCATCATATTCAAATTGTTTCTTTCTGGATGCTTACAGCACTATTTCCTACTTCTCTTGATTCCTGTGTTTGAAAGTCAGATTTTCTATTCATCTCTCATCTTTTCAGCAAGAATGCTTGAAAGTCCTCTATTTCATTAAATATCCATTTTCCCCCCAAAATGCTTACTCGATTTTGCTGAGGAGGTGATTCTTGGTTTTATTCCTAGCTCCTTTGACTTCTGCAATATCATATTCTAAATCCTCCGATCCATTAATGCAGAAGCTGCTAGATTTTATGTTATCTTAATTATGTTTCCTCAATTATCACATTCTTTCTGGTTGCTTTCAATATTTTTATCCTGGAAAGAGAAACTCTGGAATTTGACTACAATATTCCTAGAAGTTTTCTGTTTGGAGTATCTTTCAAGAGGCAATATGTGAATTCTTTCAATTTATATTTTAACCACTGGTTCTAGAATATCAGGACAGTTTTCCTTGACAATTTCTTAAAAGATAATATTTAGGCTCTTTTTTTTATCATGGTTTTCAGGTAGTACAAAATTTTTTTAACTATCTCTCCTGGATCAATTTTTCAGGCCAGTGGTTTTTTTCCAATGGGATGTTTTATATTGCATTCTTTTTTTACATTGTTTTGATTTTGTTTGTAATTTCTTGATATCTCAAATTCATTAGCTTCTATTTGCTCCATTCTACTTTTCAAGGAATTATTTTCTTCAGTGAGCTTTTGAACCTCCTTTCCCATTTGGCCAATCCTACTTTTAAGACAGTCTTCCCCTCATTGGCTTTTTGGACCTGTTTTGCCAATTGGGTTAATCTATTTTTTAAGGTGTGATTTTCTTTAGTATTTTTTGAGGTCTTCTTTAGCAAGCTGTTGACTTGTTTTTCCTGGATCACTCTCATTTCTCTTCCCAATTTTTCCTCTTCTTCTCCTACTTGATTTTCAAAATCTTTTTTAAGTTCTTTCATGGCCTGTAATCAATTCATATTTTTCTTGGAGACTTTTGGTGCAGGAGTCTTGACTATTGGCTTCTCTGATTCTATCTTTTGATATTCTTTGTCAGCTAAGTAAGTTTCTACAGTCTGAACATTTTCTTTTCATTCTTTTCTATTCATTCATTCCCACCATCAATTTCTTGACTTTTGAGCTCTTTGTTAAGATAGGAGTCTGCTTCCAGTGTGGAGGGTGTACCTTCCCAACCTTCAGGGCTTTTGTGCAGCTGTCTTCAGAAATACTTCTAGGGACCTGCACATTTTAAGTTCTTCCAAGGTGGTACAATCAAAGGATAGGTGTTTACTCCTTTCCTGGCAAGTGTTCTCATTTGTGAGTGACCACAAGCACTCTCTTCTGCCTTGGGACTGTGAGGAGGATTCCCTCTCTACTACCACCACAAGTTCAACCATACCAGTGCTCCTCTTCACCTTAGGTCTACCACCCAGGACTGCTAACCAGATTCCAGCAGGGCAAAGCAAGAGAATCCTGCCTCAGTGCCAGTTGATCCCTGCAATTGCCCTCTGATCAGTCCTCAAGCCAACAGTGGGCTGGGTGTCCTGGAAGCAGTCACTGCTGTTGCTGCTGCTGCTGCTGCTGCTGTTGCTACTTCCTCTCCAGTAGCCACCTCTACTGCCCTGGAGCTATCATTGGACTGTGCTCCTCTTTTACCCTGATCCAACAGTTTTCCCACTGATATTCTATGCTCTTTTTGGTGTTTGTGGGCCAAAAAGTCTGGAAACTACCACAGCTGCCAGTGATTAATCCCCTGAGACCTGCTCCAGTCCTGTCTATGCTGGTGTGGTCCACCCTGGACTATGCTTCCCTCCCAGCCTGGTGTGATAGACCTTTCTGGTTGACCTTCCAGGCTGTGTTTGACTGGAGATTTGTTTCCACTCCTTTTTTTTATGGGTTCTGCAGCTCTAGAATTTTTATAGTCATTTTTCAAAGGTATTTGGAGGGATTTGGGGGAGACCTCAAGCAAGTCTCTACCTTTACTCCACCATCTTTGCTGCCTCCCCCAATTTGATTTTTAAAATTCTTTTTGGGTCTTTCAGTTTTTGGGGGGGCAAAGGGTGGTGATGAGACCAATTCCTGGTTTTCTTTGAGGTTTTGCATGCACCCATTTTTACATTATTGTCCTCTTAGAAGTTTGTGATTTTATCTTCCCTATCACCATAATAATTTTCTGTTGTCAGTTTCTTTGTGTGTGTGTGTGTTTTACTTGTTTTCCTGCCTATCTCATGACTTTTGAATTTATGTGAAATTTGGATTCTGCTCCTGGGGGAGAAAGGGCATTGTTCTAAGCATCTTGCACTAGTGCCGTGAGCCTCACTCCTGGCCTATGGTGAGGGTGTGGTGCCTTGCTGCTTGCCTGTGCTGGTGTTTTAGACTCTCGTTGCTGGCCTGTCCCATACCTTGAGGCCTCGGTGATTGCTTCCTGGACCAAGGCTTGCTGCTGGCTCGCCCAGATCCTGCCTGCACTGAACTACATTATTTTTTTACTTCAGTTTAATCATTTTTCTGCTAACCTTCTAAATTTTCTTAAGATGAAAAAATGGCTGGGGGCGCGGAGCCAAGATGGCGGAGTAGAAGGACGCACGCTTACGAGCTCCGAAACCACAGCCCATAGAATTAATGTAAAAAGAGACCCCCATAACTTCTGGACCACTGAAAGGGGTACGGAAACGGAGTGGAAGAGATTTCCATTCCAGGGAGCCCTGGAGACCCATCCCCAGGGTCCGTCGCGTCCCGGAAAGCGGACACCACCCCAGCGCTGCCCTGGCCACGGCCTCAGAGAAGCTGACCAGAGCAGGCTTCAGGGATGGACGCTCCGGCAGCCGGGAAAGTCCCTCCGCCCACAGAAGCTACAGGTCAGTGAGAGAGAAGGCTGGGCTGGACGAGAGGGGGAGCGGAGTGTCTCCATGACTTGGGCCCCCTCAGGAGGAAGCGGTGGCAGCAGAGATGGGGGCAGGAAGCAGCGGAGGCAGAGGCATGGGCAGCAACGGAGGCCGGCCGGCCCAGGACTCCCCCCAGCAGCAGGCAGGATCCTCATTACGAAAGGTCTCTGAATAAATAATCTGAGGGAGCTGAACCTGGGAGATGGCCCTGCCCCACCCTGCTCTTTTACTGAAGGCCTCTGCATAAAGCCCCTGAGGGAGCTGAGCCTGGGAGGCGTCCCTGCCCCCACCCCAGCACCAGAACTAAAGCTCACATGGATTAGAGATGCGAAAAGCCCATTTGAATCTCAGAGCCCAAGCACTATCTGGGCGGATCTAGGCGGGGGTGGACAGGAATCTCAGAAGTCAAGTAACTGGCTGGGAAAATGCCTAGAAAAGGGAAGAAAAATAAGACTATAGAGAGTTTTTTCCAACAAATGCAAATGATCCCGACATTCAGATCTGACGAGGATGAGGAAATATTCTTGCCATCAGGGAAAGACGTGGAGGGTGGGGCCTCTGCACCCCAGACACCACAGGGGGATGTCGGGTGGATTCAGGCCTTGGAAGAGCTCAAAAAGGATTTTGAAAAGCAAATTAGACAGGTGGAGGAAAAATTGGGAAGAGAAATGAGAGAGATGCAAGGAAAGTATGAAAAAGGGGTCAATACCTTGGATAAGGAGACCCAAAAAAATGCTGAAGAAAATAACACCTTGAAGAATAGGCTCACTCAATTGGCAAAAGAGGTTTAAAAAGCCAATGAGGAGAAGAATGCTTTCAAAAGCAGAATTAGCGAAATAGATAAAGAGGTTCAAAACCTCACTGAAGATAATAGTTCTCTCAAAATTAGAATGGAACAGATGGAGTCTAATGACTTTATGAGAAACCAAGAAATCACAAAACAAAACCAAAAGAACGAAAAAATGGAAGAGAATGTGAAATATCTCATGGGAAAAACAACTGACCTGGAAAATAGATCCAGGAGAGACAATTTAAAAATTATGGGACTACCTGAAAGCCATGATCAAAAAAAGAGCCTAGACATCATCTTCCATGAAATTATCAAGGAAAACTGCCCTGAGATTCTACAAACAGAGGGCAAAATAAGTATTCAAGGAATCCACCAATCACCACCTGAAAGAGATCCAAAAAGAGAAATTCCTAGGAACATTGTGGCCAAATTCCAGAACTCCCAGTTCAAGGAGAAAATCTTGCAAGCAGCTAGAAAAAAACAATTCCAGTACTGTGGAAATACAATCAGGATAACTCAAGATCTAGCAGCTTCTACATTAAGGGATCGAAGGGTATGGAATAGGATATTCCAGAAGTCAAAGGAACTAGGACTCAAACCAAGAATCACCTACCCAGCTAAACTGAGTATAATACTTCAAGGGAAAATATGGTCTTTCAATGAAACAGAGGACTTTCAATCATTCTTGATGAAAAGACCAGAGCTGAAAAGAAAATTTGACTTTCAAACACAAGAATGAGAAGAAGCATGATAAAGTAAACAGCAAAGAGAAGTCTTAAGGGACTTACCAGAAGTGAACTGTTTACATTCCTACATGGAAAGACAATATTTGTAACTCTTAAACTTTTCAGTATCTGGGTAGTTGGTGGGACCACACACACACATGTACATGTATGCACGCACACACACATACACACATGCACACACATACAGAGTCAGAGAGCACAGAGTGAATTGAATAGGATGAGACCATATCTTAAAAGAAATTAAGGTAAATGGTGAGAGAGAAATGTAGTGGGAGGAAAGAGGGTGAAATGGAATGGGGTAATTATATGTCATTTAAGAGGCAGGTAGGAGTTTTTCCTAGTGGAGGGAAAAAGAGGAGAGCTGAGAAAAAAAAAATTAGTTTACCCTCATCACATTTGAGTAAAGGAAGGAATAAAATGCACACTCATTTTAGTATGAAAACCTATCTTACAGTATAGGAAAGTGGGGGAGAAGGAGATAAGCAAGGGAGGGGATGATGGATGGGAGGGCAAAGGGAGGAGGGAGCAATTTGAAGTCAACGCTTGGGGAGGGACAGGATCAAAAGACAGAAGAGAAACAATGAGGGGCAGGGTAGGATGGAGGGTAATTCAGTTAGTCTTATACAACACGACTATCAGGGAAGAAATTTGCAAAATTACGCAGATATGGCCTATATTGAGTTGCCTGCCTTCCCAAAGGGAATGGGTGGGGAGGAAGGGATGGGGAGAATTTGGAACTCATAGTTTTAGGAACAACTGTTTAGTATTGTTGTTGCTACTAGGAAAGAAGACATACAGTTAATGAGGAATAGAAAGTCATCTGGCCCTACAGGAGAAAAGAGAAGATGGGGACAAGAGAAGGGAGGGATGACAAAAGAGAGGGCAGATTGGAGATAGGGAAAATTAGATTGCTTGGGGTATTGGGGTGGGGGGAGGGGTTAAAAGGGGAGAAAATTTGGAACCCAAAATTTTGTGAAAATGATTGTAAAAAGTTAAATAAATAAATAGATAGATAAAAAAAAGATGAAAAAATGGCTTAACCTCATCCTTTATTTGCTTCTACATCTAAAGAATTTATTTTAAAGTATCATTTTATAATTGTTTGGAGGTTGATTTGGGAGAGTTCAGGCAAGCTCCTAAGTTGTTCTGCTATCCTGGTTTATCTCTTCCCAATTAGCATTTTTCTTTGAGTCTTTGTTTATAGCTGTTTTCACATGGTTTTCTTCTTAGTTTACATGATGGTCATTCCTACAGCTATAGTATTTTTTGTTTACTTATTTTTTATAATGGTGAGACTTTTGTTGTTGTTGGCTCATTTTTGAAGCCTGTTTCTTTACTTTGAACTTTTCATCAACATTGTACTGTACTCACCTAGAGGTAGGGAAGACTGTCCAAAGCTTTAGACTTTTATCATGTTGCTGCTATTTTCAGAGCTGTCTCTGGGGGTCTGTAAGATTTTGGTATCATCCTCATAAAGGAGTAATCACTGCTTTCCTTGCCTGCTCTCTGATCTTTACCCAGAAAAGGCCCCTGGTCACCGGCAACAATTTCCTCTTTGTCTTGGAACTGCAATCAGGGTCCCTACTCCCTTGTGTCTTATCCCCACTTTTCTTCTCCACCCTGCAACTGCAACCTAGAACTTCATGTGAGTAACTGAGGTGCCAATCAGTACCAGAAAAGATAATTGCATTTAACGGCCTCTAATGTCTTTCACGGATCTAAATCTATAATTCTATGAGGCAGTTGTCAGGAGAGTAATTCAGAGTTCGGGTTCAGCAAAGACTGAGTGAGAAAAGCACCTGGATACAAAAGATAACCCTAAAGTAGAAGATCATATAGATCTGGCATGTTTGACTAAGGGATAGTGATTGGGAAGAGAAAGAGTCTAGCCAGAACAGAAGTGATGGCCTAGGGAATTAATATGGTTTGGAGGAACATGAATTCCATAGTGAAAATAAAGAAAAGGTTAGAGAGAAGTAAGGCACAGGGAGAGACAGCATGACAGCACACTGTAATCAAATAAAGCTTCTACATATGTCTTGGTCATGACAGTGGAACCTGTCATGGAACACTGCAGATGATGGTGAAATCAAGATTGTGAACAGTAATAGAGAAAGTGGTGACAGAAGCTCTGCAGAGGGATTGCTTATGTCCAAAGGTCAGAACTGAGGGAGAAATAGTGGAAGACATGGAGATTTAAATTTTTGTTCAGTTCAGATGAAAACTTATCTCAATAGGTTATTTCTAACTTTGAAATGCACTGTGTCATAAGGGGGCATTTTTTCCTCTTCTTGGAAGAGGTGACCACAATGGAGGTGTGGGAAAGGTGATTTCTATTCATATCTGATATAGATTTGATGCCCACTTTTTAGGTTTAGTACAAATCTGAGATTCTATGATTTTTATAAAACCTCCATACTTAATTGAGATATAGATGTCTCACTTTAGACTTCAACACTGGAGATGAACAAGGACAGGGGAAAAGGGCGGAGGCTTTTCATAAACATTCAGCAGGAGAGGATAAAATGCAAAAAGTAGGAATGTGACAAACAGATGGCAATGTGACACTGCTAAATACTTCTCAGGAGCAAGAAGGAAAGGTTTCTTTTGGAAGCACTGGGACTTTGGCAGGAAACAGCTAATTGCCATTCAAAAGTAATTACCAAGGTGAGAAGTTAACTAAGTAAACAAACACTGGCTCATTAACCTCCTTTGTCTGAATCTCTGTGTTCACAGAAAGGGAAAAAGCATGTCAGAATTCTGTATGTGTATGTATATATACATTTATGTATGTATTATGTTGTCCCAAGGATTTTGAAGACCATCTCAATTCATATATTGTAAGGGGTTTGGAACTCTCGGGTTATCAAAGTCATGGTGCCCTCAGGAGAAATCTCTTGAGATGTCACGTCCTTGCATGACTTACATAATGGACCACTCTTATTCAATAACCAACCTTCACTATCTTGAGCAAGAGCAACAACAGCCAAGCATGTAAGCTCAGCACACAGTGTTTACAAACTTCTTGTATGAATGGAAGTAGATTGCTTATATATACTTTGAGCTACCTGAGAATAAATGAAGTGTATACCATCCTTGCTCCCACCTCATTCATTCATGCCTGGAAGAAAGATCTCATGCAAGCATGAGATCTTTGGGAACTTAACAATATATGTGGATTTATGTTTCAGATGCTAGATTTCTAAATACTATTTTCCATGAGAAATACTCTTTTAAATCAGCTTTTAATTTAATTCAACTATTTCCCTAGTAAACCCCTGACTTTGATGACAGCAGTCATCAATCATCTCTCCCTCTCCCTGTCTCCCTTCATTTCTCCCTCTCTCCCTCTGCCTCTCCATCCCTCCCTCTATCTCTTCCTCCCTCCTTCCCTCCTTCCCTTCTCTCTCTCTTTCTCTCTCTCTCTCTCTCTCTCTCTCTCTCTCTCTCTCTCTGTCACTCACTCTGTTTCTTCTCCCATTCTAATGGATAGGTAGATATGTATGTACTTATACACACATAAATATGTGTCAGAAATATTGGCAATCTGATCAAGAAATATTTATTTAGAAATATATAGATTAAAATGATACATATATGCATATTATTCATGCATATGGATATGTAAATATATATGCATGCACATGTGATGAGTACATATATACATATGCATGTATAATTTGTGTATATATATGTGTATGTATATTGTATGTGCGTGTTAATTCTCCAGATATAAGAAAGGGGAACACCCTCACTATAAAACACATACACGACTAAGACATTTATCATAATCTGCGCTGTTCTACTTTTGTAACTGATCACTTGGAAGAGCTCAGATAGCATGCTTATCAACTTTGCAGATGAGACTAAGCTAGGAAGGATGGTTAATAATTTGGAATTGGAAGCAAATATCCAAAATCATCTTGACATGTTGGACATTGAGTCAAATCTAACAATTAGAAATTTAATAGAAATATAAGATCCTTTCCTTGTAACCAAAAAACCTGATTCACAAATTCAAAATGACTTTTTTGGAGGAAGGGTCATTCCTCATCAATAGGTCTGTGCAATACATTTATGAGTTTCATTTCATGACCAATACAATATTAGATTTTTTAAAATATTAAATGTCAATCCAAAAAGCTAATATAGTCTTAGAGTAAATAAAAAGAAGTCAATTAAGAGAAATGGCAGTCTTTTTTGCCCCTGCCCTAGTAAGATCACATCTGTAATACAATGTTTAGTTCTAAGCATTCTAAGGCCAGACTTACATTGAGTGCCTCATGATTTTGATTCAAGGGTTAAAATACAATGAAGCACCTGTGGAATTTATGAATTATTATTTAAAAAATATTATTAAATGAGAGACTTAAAGAAATCAATTTTAAATGAAATAATATAAAAAAAACAAAACATTGATCAGATCCTTCAACAGAACATGGCAAACATTCATGAAAGCATTCTGCACCAGGCAAAAAGAGGGAAACTCCTGAACCAAATTTCTAGGAGATTTGAGATTCTGGGGCCTTTTAAAGCCCAGGGAAGTATGAAGCAAAGTGATTTCCTGTATCCTTAAAGGGTCATAAAACAGGAATCAGGCCTCTGACAAAGTCTACAAAAACAGGGGTCATGTTTACCACTGCACCACATGTTAGGAAGGTATTGTCAAGCTGTGTTAAAGATAGAAATGTGCAATCACCTTCCAATTAGTCTGCATAAATCTTGAACATAACTATTTATATGCATGTTGTGTCTCTCTCATTAAAACATGAGTTCCTTGAGTTCAACAACTGTTTTTGCTTTTCTTTTCATCCTTAAAACTTGGCTAAGTGCCTAGAATAGAATTCTGTTTAATGATTTTATTAAATAAAATAGATTTAATCAAATGCATTAATTAGTAATTAGTAAATAATAAATTATGTATGTGAGGATTAGGATGGCAATACAATGGAAGACCATACATTCTAAAGATCTGTCAAACTAATTGGGGATGTTAGCTATAGATAAAAGATGATTGGGAGACATAGATCTCATACTGTATGTAACAAAGATTTTATTGCATATTGAATGAATTAATGATGAATAATAAAATATTTATAAAGCGCTTACTATGCTCCAGGCACTGTCTTAAGTGCTAGAGATGAACATATAAGGAAGCAAGGCAGTCCATGCCCTAAAGTCTAAATAAGGAAAAAGAAAAAAAGATGGAAGCCAGAGAGGACACAGCAGTATACATATGTTGTTATAGATTGGACATGGCCAGAACATAACATAAATGGCAGGTTCCTGTCAAAACAAAGTGAGAGCTTTTCTTTTAAAAACCAGGAAACGAGGGGGGGAGGGGAGGCGGAGTCAAGATGGTGGAGTAGAAAGACTCACTGTATACTAGCTGAACCCACAGCCCATGCATTTAATGTAAGAAGAGCTCCCCATAAGTTCAAGATCACTGCAGGGTGTGCAGAAACACAGTGGAAGAGATTTCCGTTCCAGAGAGCCCTGGAGAGCCATCCCCAGGGTCCGTCGCGCCCCAGAAAGTGGACCCCACCCCAACGCTGCCCTGGCTGGGTGGCCCCAGACGAGCTGATCAGAGCAAGCTTCAGGGACGGAACCTCCAGTGGCCTGGAAAGTCCCTCCGCCCACAGACTCTACAGGTCAGTGAGAGAGACGGCTGGGGTGGACAAGAGGGGAGCGGGGTGTCTCTGTGGCTCAGGACCCCTCGGGAGGAAGTGGTGGAAGCAGAGGCAGGGGCAGGAAGCAGCGGAGGCAGAGGCGGGGGTGGTGGCGAGGCAGCAGCGGCCCCCTGGGACTCCCCAAACAGGCAGGATCTTCATTATTGAAGGTCTCTGTATAAACCACCTGAAGGAGCTGAGCCTGGGAGACGGCCCTGCCCCCACCCGCTCCATTTATGAAGGTCTCTGCATAAAGCCCCTGAGGTAACTGAGCCTGGGAGGCGGCCCTGCCCCCACCCCAACACCAGAACTAAAGCTCACATTGACTAGCAGCCACGCCTGCCGTGGAAAGCCCATTTGAATCTCAGACCCCAAGCCCTAGCTGGGCGGATCTAGGCGGGGGTGGACAGGAATCTCAGAAGTCAAGTAACTGGCTAGGAAAATGCCTAGAAAAGGGAAGAAAAATAAGACTATAGAGAGCTTTTTTGAACAGATGTAAATGATCCCGACTTTCGGATCTGATGACGAGGACATATTCTTTCCATCAGGGAAAGATGTGGAGGGTGGGGCCTCAGTACCCCAGACATCTCAGGGGGATGTCGGGTGGGCTCAGGCCTTGGAAGAGATCAAAAAGGATTTTGAAAAGCAAGTTAGACAGGTGGAGGAAAAACTGGGAAGAGAAATGAGAGAGATGCAAGAAAAGTATGAAAAACGGGTCAATACCTTGGTAAAGGAGACCCAAAAAAATGCTAAAGAAAATAACACCTTGAAAAATAGGCTCACTCAATTGGCAAAAGAGCTTCAAAAAGCCAATGAGGAGAAGAAGGCTTTCAAAAGCAGAATTAGCCAAATGGAAAAAGAGGTTCAAAAGCTCACTGAAGAGAATGGTTCTCTCAAAATTAGAATGGAACAGATGGAGTCTAATGACTTTATGAGAAACCAAGAAATCACCAAACAAAACCAAAAGAATGAAAAAATGGAAGAGAATGTGAAATATCTCATGGGAAAAACAACTGACCTGGAAAATAGATCCAGGAGAGACAATTTAAAAATTATGGGACTACCTGAAAGTCATGATCAAAAAAAGAGCCTAGACATCACCTTCCATGAAATTATCAAGGAAAACTGCCCTGACATTCTACAACCAGAGGGCAAAATAAGTATTGAAAGAATCCATCGATCACCACCTGAAAGAGACCCAAAAAGAGAAACTCCTAGGAACATTGTGGCCAAATTCCAGAACGCCCAGTTCAAGGAGAAAATCTTGCAAGCAGCTAGAAAGAAACAATTCCAGTACTGTGGAAATACAATCAGGATAACTGAAGATCTAGCAGCTTCTACATTAAGGGATCGAAGGGCATGGAATAAGATATTCCAGAAGTCAAAGGAACTAGAACTCAAACCAAGAATCACCTACCCAGCAAAACTGAGTATAATATTTCAGGGGAAAATATGGTCTTTCAAGGAAACAGAGGACTTTGAAGCATTCTTGATGAAAAGACCAGAGCTGAAAAGAAAATTTGACTTTCAAACACAAGAATGAGAAGAAGCATGAAAAAGTAAACAGCAAAGAGAAGTCATAAGGGACTTACCAAAAGTGAACTGTTTACTATATGGAAAGACAATATTTGTAACTCTTAAAACTTTTCAGTATCTGGGTAATTGGTGGGATCACACACATGTACATATGTGCATGCACACACACATACACACATGCACGCACATGCAGAGACAGAGAGCAAAGAGTGAATTGAACAGGATGGGACCATATCTTAAAAGTAATTAAGGTAAATGGTGAGAGAGAAAGATAGGGGGAGGAAAGAGGGTGAAATGGAATGGGGTAAATTATATGTCATTTAAGAGGCAAGCAGGAGACCTTTTAGTGGAGGGAAAAAGAGGAGAGCTGAGAAAAAAAAAAAAAACAAGAAGATTACCCTCATCGCATTTGACTAAAGGAAGGAATAAAATGCATACTCATTTTGGTATGAAAACCTATCTTACAGCACAGGAAAGTTGGGGAGAAGGAGATAAGCAAAGGGGGGATGATGGAAGGGAGGGCAATGGGAGGAGGGAGCAATTTGAAGTCAACACTCAGGGAGGGACAGGATCAAAAGACAGAATAGAAACAATGAGGGGCAGGATAGGATGGAGGGTAATTCAGTTAGTCTTATACAACATGACTATTATGGAAGTCATTTGCAAAACTACACAGATAGGGCCTATATTGAATTGTCTGCCTTCCCAAAGGGAATGGGTGTGGAGGGAGGGATGGGGAGAATTTGGAACTCAAGTTTTAGGAACAATTGTTTAGTATTGTTGTTGCTACTAGGAAATAAGACATACAGTTAATGAGGAATAGAAAGTCATCTGGCCCTATAGGACAAAAGAGAAGATGGGGACAAGAGAAGGGAGGGATGACAGGAGAGAGGGCAGATTGGAGATAGGGAAAATTAGATTGCTCAGTATATTGGAGTGGGGGGAGGGGAGAAAAAGGGGAGAAAAAATTGGAACCCAAAATTTTGTGAAAATGAATGTAAAAAGTTAAATAAAAAAAAAATCCAGGAAACCCAAAAGCTGGATTCAGAGGGTCCCAATGGGAAATAGTTGAAGCAGATGGCTGGAGAGGAAGGAGAAAGGCCTGGAAATGTCAGGGAAGATGGAACTTAATTTGCCATCTTCGATTCTAGAGAATAGGAACTAGAAGGAGGAGTTAAAAAGTCCAATTTCAACTAGATATCGGGATGGAAGGATCGCTTAATAATAAGAGTTGTCTAAAAGCTACTTGGGGCCCCAGGAAGTAGCAGGTTCTCCTTCATTGGAAGACTTAAACTAAACCTGGAAAGCAGATGCCACTTTTCAAATGTCTTCTCAAGGTACTCTTAGGTATGCATTTGCTTTTGTGGTCTCAAATGTATGGTCTGACTCTAAGATGCTGAGATTCTTGGAAGAGTCCAAAGTTAATTAGAAAATGGGAAATAGATACATTTTCCACAAGTGAGAACACTGAAAGCATATCCAGATAATCCTATTCTAACTTTAAAAAAGGTATTGCAGATTGTTTTTATAATCTCATCTCTCTAAAGAAATAGATTTTTTTCTCCTAAAGAATAAGCCTCTATTAGAAAAGTCATTCATTTTTTTCCTGATGGACAATTAGGAAACCATTCCAATTTGTTTCTCTCTCTAATGATTAAAACTTGGACAATTCTACAAAGGATAGCCCTGTTCATAAAATGAGCTCTGCTCCTCCACTAGGCAATTTGAGGCCCCAACATATATAGACTTCTTTCTCTGGGTGAACACGAGGGTATTTTAATGACTACCCAATATGTTTTTCAGTTTTGAACAAGATTTTTCCCATTTTTAATGTCTGCCTCAATCCTTCCCAAGCTGCATAGTGGTAGGGAATCAATACATGTCTTTTAGGCTCAAGCACATAGGACCATCCTGCTCTTGTCTGATCAAAATTATCATCCTGTGAATGAGTTGTTTTGTGTGTTTGTTTACGTCAGTCTGGGTGTGGAGCACTTACTTCCATCTGTGCTTTTCAAAATTCTTCCCATTTGTCAAACTTCTCTTCAAATGTGAATTCTTCCATGTAGTTATCAAGGGTTTCCCAGAGTCTAGATCATTCTTCATGCCTCGTTGACCCTCCTATCCTATTTTGGTCTACAGTATTATGGAATAATAGCTTCAGAGTCTATCTAGCAAAATTCATACCTGAACCAAAATCATTCCTAAAGAGTACCTGACAGAGATGTTCATTCTGCCTTGCTTTGAAGACGTCCAGTGAAAAGGGCACACTATTTCTGAAGCAGCCTGTTCCATTGCTGGATAGCTCAATTACATTCATTTATTTGAAAAAACAAAAACAAAAAACTACCAGTCATTCCACTGGTGGAGGAAATTCCCACTTAGAGTCTCAGGGATTTGACTGGTTCACTAAAATATCAAGTTATCTTGCCCATATTCAAATAGAGAGTGTGTGTAACAAGTTCTGGCTTAGACTCAAGTCTTCTTAACTCTCAGGATTATTGCTCTATCTACTAGACTACATCTGTGTCTCAGTTCTAATTATTAAGATATTTCTCCTTATATCAACCCTAAGTTTCCCTTTAATCAGTTTAAATGAATTGCTCCTTGGTCTGTCTGCTGGGACCAAAAAGAAAAAGTTAAACATCTTTTCCTCTACCATCACTGCCCACAAGGTAGAAAATCATATTCTTGAAAGAAACCATCATATTTCCCTCGAGTCATCTCTTCTCCAGGCTAAATATGCTGAGCCTCTTATCCTAATCTATCTTTCCTGAAATGTAGTGCCCATATTCCACCACAATAACCCAAATATGGTCTAACCAAGATTCAGTGCGGTGTGACTGTTGACTTTATTGTTGTATATGTATATGTGTGTGTGTGTGTGTGTGTGTGTGTGTGTGTGTAACATAAGGACTATATTTGAATTATCTTTATTTCTCCCTCCAAGACCCTAGCATGATATTTTGCACATTATAGATGCTTAATATAATAATTTTGAACAAATGGATGAATGAATACATGAATGAATTTATTAATTAATGGTGTCAGTTATACATGACTTCAGACTTCCTCTGGGATACATACAAGCCAATGGGATATAGACAAGCAAAAATCCTTCAAAAATATTTTCAGCCTAAGAAAATAAATGATATAGTGGCACATTACTGTGGCTGTTGTATGGATCCTGCCAGAGATCTCTTACAGAAAAGGAGTCACCCAAGAACACCTCCACCACCACCAAACATCGTTCTGCTACAAAACAATTTAGAGATTTCTAGATTGATAAAATTGTAAGGCGTTTTAGTAATAGAAGACCCAGAGGCCAAATCCCTTTATAATACTCATCCAGTACCATAATGGTGAAGCGATGATTAAAATCCAGTTCTGTATGCATAGACCAGTGATGTTGTTTGTTTGTTTGTTTTTTTCCACTGCTCTTTCTTTTTGCTTTTACTTGGCCCATTCCTTTTTATTTTTCAAGGACAATCAATTCTATTAACATCACTATGATTAGCCTTCAACACTTGAATTTTGTGTCCTGGATTGTAAAGTGTAGGCTGTTAGGTGGTACAGTGGATAGAGTGACAAGCTTGGAGTCAAGACTATTCATCTCCCTGAGCTCAAACCTGGCCTTGTGTCACCCTGGGCAAGTCACCTCTCCAGATTTGTCTCAGTCTTCTTATCTGAAATAATCTGGAGAAGAAAATGGCAAACCACTTCAGTACCTTTTCCAAGAATACCCCAAATGGTGTCACAAAGAGTCAGAAACAACTAAAACAATGAAAAAACAACAAATTGCCTAGAATAGATACTGGTGTACTCAGTATCCTTGGTAGCAGCTGCTGAATTTCCACAGCTTGATTGTCCTTGTAAAAGGAAAGTTGGTCCCAGGATTAAAGAATCACAGAATGTTGAGGTTGGGAAGTAAATCAGGAATCACTGATTTAATCCATACTTGAACAAAAAAGCATTTGAATCAGAGGCAGTGAGTGATACTTGCTTGAAGACTTCTAATGAAAAGAAACTCACTACCTCTCAAATAAGCCCATTCCACTTTGGGCTCATGTTACTTACTGTTTTTTTTTTTTTTCCCTGATATCAAGGCTTCATTCATCCCTTTCAAATTTCCCCCAGTATGTCTCCTTCTGCCCTTAAGAATCAAGCAGAACAAGGCTCATCCTCCTCCCACATGATTTACATTGAAGTATTTGAAGAAACTGACTATTTTAGGATCCAATGGAAAGAACATTAATGCTAGAACTAGAAGAGGTGGACAATACTCTTGGCTTGAAAAATACCATTTGTAACTTGGGCAACTGATATGAACTCACTGGGGCCTCAGCTTCCCCATCTGTAAGATGAAGGGTTTGGATTAGATGTTCCTGAGGTCCCTTCCAGCTATAGATCTCTATCTTAATTATCCCCAGTTTGCTAAGCTGATTCTTATATGGCATGAGATCTTTACCATCATGGTTAACTTCCTCTAGTAAGTAATTTCCTAATGTATCTGTGTTAGAAGAATAACATTGGGTCAGTGAAAATTTTGTGTTCTAACTCCTATAAAAAGGTTTATGTTGATATTGCATTGTGATGCAGAACTGTGTCATGCCCTGAGTCGATAGGACACTGGAGGACCAGTTCTAATACATGTTACTAAGAAGGAAGATGCCATACAGGAGTGGCTAAGTTTGGCTCATGGAGGAGAGTAACCTTACCAGGTCAGACATCAGGTGAGGATCTGTTGGGTCATTCCAACAAATGGAATATAGAGTTTGTGATTTAGATTAGCTCAAGGATCACTCACCAATTAAGTTGCAAAGCTTTCAAGTGCAATATCAAAGTTAGAAAATTGCCCAGATATCCTAGAACCAGAAGAATAAATGTAAACAAAAAGAATCAACTGATCACTTCCTGGAAGAAAGCTCCAAATGAAAACACCCGGGTTAAAGCTAAAGACTAGAAAGAAGACAGAAAGAAAGGATTGATTTACCAAGGAACCACCGTCAATATCACATATCCTTTCACTGCTACTACAGTAAAATAGAGGAGATCTTGGAATATGATTTTGCAGAAGTACAAGGATATATAAGCTGATATCCAAGTAAAACTTACCCAGGAAAACAGTATAAATGCTAATCCTTAAGGAAATTGGAGACTTCCAAGCATTCCTGATGAAAAGATTGGAATTGAATATAAATTCTCAAGTTTAAAAGCAAGAGGTAAGAGAAACACAAACACACACACACACACACACACACACTAATGAATGAGACTAATCAAAGATAAGCCACATATAACATAGTTTGCCCATATGTTTTCTCCCATTCTCTTCCAGAGTACTGCAAATGCTATCATCTGCATTTTGCGTAGGAGGAAGTGAGACTCTCAAAGGTTCAGACACATTTTCAGTGTTAAAAACCTAGTGAATGTGTGATTCAAAAAGTAAAATCACAGAAATTCTGAGTTAACCAGAACCTCAATGGCTCTCTAATCTTGAAAAAAAAAAATCTCTAAAGGCAAAAATTAAAATGGTGGAGAAAAGGAAAGAAGTTGCTTGAATTCTCCCCAATTTCCCTTGAAATAACTTTAAATTATGCCTCAAAATGAATTCTGGGACAACAGAAGCCATGAAAGGATGGATAAAATAATTTTCCAGTCTAAGATAATTTCAAAAAACTCTAAGAAAGGTCTGTCTCACTCTGGTAAACAGGGAGCAGAGAACAGTACAGGTAGTGTCTGAGCAAGTCAGTAGAAAGCCCCAACACAGATGAGCAACCAAGGCCCTGTAGCCCTGGCTCAGCAGGTCAGCAACATAGCAGGCCACGCCAATGGTGAGGTATCTAGACCCTATACAGCAGGCTAGTGGTTAACCCCAGAGCAGAAAGTCAATGACTAGTCCCTTGGGTCAGTGCATCCTATGCCCCAGGAACAGAGCACTACTTTAAAAGTCACGAAATAGTCTGGAAAAATGAGCAATAACAATTTAAAAAAACCCAGCCAAACAAAAAAGCCCTGACCATAGAAAGTTACTATGGAGACAGGGATTATCAAAACGCAGACTCAGGAGCCCAAAGAAATTCCAAAATGCTGCGTGTGAAACCTGAAAGAAAAATATAAATTGGTCTCCAGCCCAAGAAGTCTTCCTGGAAGAGCTCAAAGAAAGATTTTTAAAATCAAATAAGACAAGTAGAAGAAAAAATGGGAAAATAAATGAGAGTTATGCAAAAGAAATGGGAGTAGGGAGAGTCAACAGGTTGAAAATTGGAAAAGAATTTTCTCTACAAAAACCCCCAAGTGGTTGCATGTAGTAAGTGATATTGCATTATCACTTACTATTGTATCAGATATTTAACGGAAAACAAAGCCAAAATGAAGCAAGCTCACATTCTATGGAGGGAGATATATGTGTGATAGCTATACACATGCACATATATATACACATATGTGTATATGTGTGATAAAATATACATCCCCCAAATATAAGGTCATTTAGGTGTCAACTAAGAGAAACTTCTCAATTATAATATTTTTCTTACTTCAAACGTAAATATGTGTTTTTTCTAATTTCCACCTATGTTGTTCCTAGGTCTTTCTTCATAAGAGCAGAACAAGCCTAATATTCTTTTTGAGTACTTGAACATGACCATCAAGTTCCCCTAAATCTTTTCTTCTTTATAGCAAACATCTCTGGCTCTTTTGGTCAATGCTCACACTATGGATATGAACGCACAACTTGTCTTGTTCCTCCAAATACAATTACTTTTTCTGCTACACTGTACAGTCTTTCCCAGATCTCACAATGCAAATGGTCATCTATTTGATCTAGGTATAAAAAAAAGTCTGTCTTCAATCAAATGGTTGTTTTCGTTCGTTTCAATGAAAAATGCAGAGCTATTTTCATTGACAAACAAGAGAAAATGCTGAGAACTGAGTTCCCCTGATCAGAATTCATCTGCTTGACACTTGTCAGGGTGTCATTGAATTCACTTGTCATCAACTCTGAACCAGGGCAGGTTTTGCCTCTTGCCTTGGGCACTCTCCTTCCTGTTTCTCTCAGTCCCCTGCTGGGGAGGAGATTGTATGTTGCCACTTCCACAATCAGAACCGACTCTTAAACTTTATAATTTGGTATTCAAGTTCTTTACTGCTTGGGGAGTTTAAATTAAAAGGAAATTAGGATTTTATCTAACGAGTCCCATGACACAGAAAGATTAGAAATTACTTTTTAAATTTTCTTTAAAAACCACTCTGAATAAAATAGAATTTAAAGTGTCATTTAACAATCTTCAGAATCTCCTGGGAGCAAACTCTCACATATTGGAGATATATTGGGCAGAGGAGACAGAAACACAACTTCTGAGTTGGAAGAAAACTCAATGACTGATTAATCCAACTATGCCTTAATGAGAATCCACTTTACAACATACATGACAAGTGACCAACAGCATTTACATGTTTGTAGAGACCTCACTAACAGTATTTGCCTCTGCTTATCTTTCTATATGCAGTCTCCAAATGGCACTTTTCCTCAGAAACCTGATGAACAAGGGCAGCTAGGTGGTTCAGTGGATAGAACTCTGGTCCTAAATTTGAGCATGAGTTCAAATTTGACCTCAAAGACTTACTAGTGTCTTGGGCAAGTTGCTTAATCCTGACTACCTCCAAAAATAAGAGAAAAGAGAGAAAACTGATGAGGAAAAGTTATACATATGCCCATTATCTTCAAGGCCTTCTGTTCTGTCCTAAGTGAGATACAAAGAGGATAGAAACACCTCATCCTCAAGCAGCTTACTATGTAGCAACAGACATGGAACTGATCTTACCAACTTTGAAGACCCTTGAACATGAGCATGATTTCATACATACACATACACATACAAACACACACCCACACATCCATTTTGACTACCCAAAGTGTAAAGTAGGTTGAATGTGACTACATGAGCATTAATTTAAAAAAGAGTTTAGAAGCTTCTCCTGAAGTGTTTATTTGCAATGTTACCATAGTAAGTATTGTTATTCAGGTTTGTTTGTTTGTTTTTAGGTGTGGATTTTGTTGTTGATGTTTCTGCAAAAATACTAGAGTGGTTTTCCATTTCCTTCTCTAGTTCATTTTGCGGATGAGGAAACTGAGGCAAATGGGGTTAGAGCTACTAGGTGTCTGAGGCCAGTTTTGAACTCAGGAAGATGAATCTTCCCATTTCTTATCCTAATACTATCCACAGTGCCACCTGACTTCCCTATAGTTAGTATTAGGTCAAATCATAAGGCATTTAATGCAATGAAAGGCTTTGATGCGCTAGTGGTACTCAGGACCCAGACCTAAGAAGCCACCTAGTCTCTCACTAGGCACCTGCCTAGTGACAAGAAATTTCCCTTTGTTGAAGAGCATATGTAAGCCTGAACTGTAATTCTTTTTTTATCAGAAGAGACTCTGGGATGGTGATTCAAGGACTCTCCCTGGCACCAGATCCCCAAGGACCATGCCTCTGGCAACTAAACAAAAACAGTCTTTTCAAATCCCTCAATGTATGACATCAACAGAATTATTCCTTCAGACTCCCTGAATTTTCCCATCCATAGGTTACAGGCACTTTCTCTCAAAGCATCTAAATCCCAGGCATATTCCTATGAAGTCTCTAGATTGCCTAATTATCATCCTTGACGTTCATTTTCCCCGTCCCTTTTCCACATAAGCCCCAACACAACCTTCCCTAGTTTACAGCTTCCTTAAGTACCGTTGCCCACCTTGTTAAGCTTTACATTAAACTTTGCCACTTGACTAAGAGATGGCTTGAACGTACAAATTTGTTGCAGGCAATTCCACATTGTACCATGCCACTTTCGGGGTTCCTATCGCCCCAAATGATGTCAAATATGTGATATCTTCACCTGAAGTGAGTCAGTAAGCCAACAACCATTTATTACGCTAGTAGGTGTCATATAACCATGAGGAAATTGTCTGTAGTTGTCAATACATTCTTGATTGCTTTTTTATGTCATTTTTTCCCATTTTGATATGTTCTTCTAATTGAAATAACTTTAAAGATCCCCCCAAACTTTCAAAGTGTTATCTTCAGATAGATTTCTTCTGGGTGTACTCAATATACTCCACCAATTCTTCCCACTATCCCTTTTTAAGTGCTCTTAAATTTTCTCATCCAGTTTATGAAGTATTGGGGCAGAGTTTAAATGAAGTACTGGCCATATTGATAGCAGATCATTATGGCTAACACTGGCAGAGCTCTTCTAGTTCCTCACCATTTGCTTTTCTCCCATGTTCAAGTATAAATTACATTGAGATTATTTGTCCCAACAAGATTTCTACATCTTCCTTTAATCACATTTTTGCTGTTTTGTGAGACAATAGCACTCATAATCTCCTGCCAGTCTTCCCAGTATTGTTTTACTGGCACATTTTCCTTCAAATCAGTGGACTCTTTGGTTGTTACATTTCTCCACTTAGGAAAGAGAAAAAATCTTTTTCATCTGAACTAGTTTCTGGACGATTTAGGACTCCTCATTGCACTCTCTTTGAAATTCTTTAAACATCTTTCCTTTAAAAATGTTAATAAAATCACTCTCTTTGTCTCTATTAGATAACATTATAACAATAATTATACACGTAAATTTATCATCCATGGATATAAATTTGTGTAACTTCAGTACTGAAGACCTATCTACTATAAAATGGGGTAATAATGACTCCACTATTTATCTCACTGGGTGATTGTGAAGAAGCCAATAGAAGTTGAAGGCTTTATTTAATAAAAAAAAAAATAGCCCATTGTGGTCCTATGTATGTAATGAGCTTATCTGTTGACCCAAGTGGATTATAAATCTTCAATAAAAAAATAAATGAACAAATGAATGACTTTCATAAAAAGTCTGATGCCACTATATCAAACTGCTCACTTGAAGGAAAAAGCTGAGATACATGCACACTTTAATAGAAAGGCTTATAGAAGAAAAATTGTTGTGCAAGCCCTTAAAAATCAAATCTATTCAAGTCTAAGAAATCCTGTACTCATTAAGAAATAAGTATACAGTGTTTTCGTAGGAAATTGGGCTGTGATAGGCTTTCTCTTAGCTCATCAGGAGTGGAAGTGGAATTGATCAGAGGCAATCTAAAGAAGCCTAATTGTGGGCAGAGAAACAATCTGACTTAGGGACTAACTATATGTCAGGAGCAGAAAAGAGGAACATGAAATGAGAAGAGTCACTAGCTGTGTTTACAGAAATAGAAAATTGGCAGTGATGGGAAAAGCAGACAAAGAGGGCAATTTGGAGAGGAAATGAGAAAGCCTGTCTTTAGCACACTGAGCCTGAGGAAAAAGGAGACATCCCGTTAGAAATGTCCTGGAGACAGAGTGATACCAGCCTGAACAAAAGGTGAGATGTCAAGGCCAGGGGAAGATGTGTCATCTGAAACAGAAATGTCAATATGGAGTGAGCAGCTAAACCTTGCGTGGATCAGGTATAGAGAAGGAGGAGGAGACTGAGAGGACAGAGCTCTGGAGAATGGCTGGGAGACCCCATAGAGAGAGACACTAGACAAGTGCTAGGAGATGGAAAACAGTCATGCTAGCTCAGCGCATGCTCCTACCTGTGGCAGGTTTCCCAGATGCCCATTTGGGTCTCAGCCACATTTCTCCTGCCTGGGGCAACTATAGGACAAGAGCCGAATTCACGTTTTCCCAGTTAAGTTGGAGTTATAACTGGTATCTCTATGATTTCAATCCTTGGAGGAAAGAAACTGAACAAAAAGCAGGAAGTTCAGTAGCTCCTAGTCTGGCAGGGACCACAAAACCCAAAGTTAAAAGACAATTCATTCCTTCACAGCATCAAAGACTCTTGGAGTTGAAAGGGGTCCAAATAAATCATCAGAGAAAATGGGCCAAGGAAGGGCTTTCCTTGTTACCACCTGTGGCAGGTTTCCCAGATGCCAATTTGGGAATGAGTCATCCCCCTCCTGGCTATGGCAGCTGTAGAAAAAAGGCTGGGCTCCCTTCTTCCAAAAGTGTTGGAATGACTGGTCTGGCCTCAACAACCTCAATATTTTACTTGGCTGGAGACGAGACACTGGGCAAAAGGAAGTTGGATCAATAAAGCATGCCATGTCAGAAGACCTTGAATACCAAAGCAAAACATAAGCTTGACCTTTCACAGAATCATATAATTTTAGAATTGTAAGGGACCTTACAGGCCATCTAGCCTAAGCTTAGCCAGAGCAAAAAATGTCCTCAACAACACACAGGACAAATTTCTATCTTGCAACTTTTGTTACAGGGCCTCCACTCACAAAGAAACAAAGAGAAATAAAAGCAATCTTGAGTCACTTTTCTATAAACTTGAAGGCTTAGAAAGTGTCTCTTTCTCTCTTTGCTTTTTGTTTTGTTGCTTTTTTCCTTTTCTTTTCTTTTGGCAATACCCTCAGGAAGAATCCCCACTTTCCAAATAACTTAAGTTCTACAGAGGTCAAGAAAATTGAAGTGACCAAGGTCACTCAGCTAGTAAGTGTCAAAAGAAGGACTTTAGCATCTCTTTTGATTCCAAGTGACTCAATAACAATTTATCAAATGCCCACTATATGCCAAGCATTGGTTTAAGTACTAAGGATACAAAGGAAAAAATACAACATAGACCTATACTCAAGGAGGTCACAGGCTAAGTGGGGAAAATAACACATAAATATAAAATATATAAATATAAATTTATATAAAAATATAAAATATATAAAAAATAAAATATAAAATATAAAAACAATAACTATATACATATATATACACACATACATATATACATGCATTTGCATACACAAACATACATATACACACATGCATACATACATTTACACATATACTCACACATACATACACATGCATATATACAAGACATAGAGAGGGTAAATGTAAATTAGTCTTGGAAGGAAGAGACTGAGTGGGTAGGAGAGAAGGAGGAGATCTGTAGAAGGATCTATATAATTCCATCCCTATAGAAGGTGGGATTTGGCTTGAGCATTGAAGGAAGTCAGGGATTTGAAGACTGAGAAGAGATGAGAAAGCATTCTAGACTTTGGGGGACAGCCAGTGCAAATGACTGCACCTGGCAGAGGAAGAATCATGAAGAAGGAACAGCAAGGAGTGGGGTGTATTTAGAGACCACGTTGCAGAGATCTGTTCCATTCATTAAGCACCTGGAGTGTGTCTATAAGGAAGAAATGATTACTGACGACTCCAAGTATTTGGTACCTCAAGGGAAACCAGCTAGGTTGGTGAGCGCTCTGAACATCCAGGAGTTTATACTTTAATAGGGAGAGATATTAATGCTACTACTACTACTACTACTACTGCTACTACCACTGCCACCACTACTTCTACTAGGTGATATTTGTGTGGCACCTTCTCAATTTCATAAAGTCTTCTACATTCTTTATTTTAATAATCTGTATATTACCTTCATTTCCAAATAGTTTTCTTTTTATCAAAAGAGATAATATTTTTAAATCGCTAAGCAAAATGCTGGAACATTTTAGGTGCTTAATAATGTTTGCTTCCTTCTCCCCCACTCAAAGAGTTATCCTTTATTTTCTTCAATGGAGAGAGAGTAAGAGACAGAAACAGAGACGGCTTCTCCAAGAGGCCTATCCCAATGTCCCCACTGCTAATACCTTCCTCCTAAGAATACCTTCCACCTACTCAGCATAGCAAAAACAATGATTTAAAACTTTAAGATTTGCAAAGTGCTTTATATGTACATTCATTTTCCCTCATAACAGACCTATGAAGAAGGTGCTGTTATTAACCACATTTAACAGATGAAGAAACTCAGGCCAAGAGAACTTAAATGACACTCAGGGAGGATTTGCACTTGTCTTCATAACTCCAAAGATAGCTAAGTGATAGAGTAAGGTAGCTAGGTGATGTAGTAGATTGAACACTAGGCCTGGAGTTGGAAAGATCTGAGTTCAAATATGACCTCAACCACTTAACCCCCATTTGTCTCATTTCCTTATTTGTAAAGTGATGATATCCTGGAAAAGGAAACGGCAAACCCCTTGAGTATCTTTGCCAAGAAAACTCCAAAGGCAGCATTCATAGGGTTACATGGATTTAGATATAGTTGAATGAACAAACAACAACTTCTTGACAGCAGGGCCTCGCCACTGTCCATTATGGCCATTAGCTCCCCAGTAGTATGGTTGTTTGCATGTTGTCTCTCCCATTACACTATGAGCTCCTTAAGGGAGGGGACTGTTTTTACCTTTTTTATATCCCTAGTACTTGGGACAGCTAGATGATGCAGTGGATAGAGTACCAGTTTAGGAATCAGGAGGACCTGAGTTCAAATCTCACCTCAGACACTTGACACTCACCAGCTGTGTGACCTTGGGCAAGTCACTTAACCCTGATTGCCACATCCTAGGTCATCTCCAGTCATCCTGAAGAATATCTGGTCACTGGATCCAGATGGCTCTGGAGAAGAAGTGAGGCTGGTGATCTGCACAGCCCTCCCTCACTCAAAACAAAGTCAAGTGCAAGTCATGTCATCATTTCTCTGCTGGCATGGTCTTCTTCAGCAATGAAGGATGAATACATTCCTAGTACTTAGTACGGGGTCTGGCACACAAAATAAATGGTTAGTTAGGGCTTGTTGCCTGAATATCCATTCCTTCTCTCCCCACCGCACTCTCTGCCTTCTTTCTGAGATTACATTCACTCATCTACTTGGTGCATATCTTTTATGTACCTAAATATTGACATGGTGACTCCTCCACTAGAATGTGAAGTTCATGAGGTCATGGACCATGAGTTTGCCTTTCTTTGTATCCTGAACACATAGTAGGTACTAAGTAAGATACTGACAGACAGAGAGAGATGAGGCAGAGACAGAGAGGGACAGAGAGAGAAAGAGAGAGAGAATATGTGTGTGAGAGAGAAATGCAGTTCATCAAAATGAAATTATTCGTCTGTCAAGTTCATTCCATTTAGCATTTCATGTAAGCCTCACAGTAATTTTACGATTAGATGCCACATGTATTAGTTTCCCCATTTGACAGATGAAAGCCTGAGACCCAGAGAAATGACGGTGGTGCCTATGGTCACCTAACTAGGAAGGGTCAAAGGCACAATTTCAACCTAACTCTTTTAATTCTATATGTAATTCCTTTTTCATGACACTGTGTGGAGTTAATATATAAATGCAATTTACAAGAATACGTAAAAGTTTCATGTGGTTGAAATGAGGTACCTTTGAAAATGTAGGGTCCACCCTCAGAGGAGATCTTTAGTCAAAGGCTAGAGGGCCACTTATCAGGTATGTTATAGATGACATGCTTCTATGGGTATAAAATGACCCCTGAGACCTCCTCTCCTTCCTGAAGTTCTGTGATTCTGCATTGTGTCGACAATAAATCTTGCAAATTACAGGTATACAAAAGAAGGCAAATAAAAACACTATGAATTGGAATAAAAAAAGCAAAAAACAACACTGCCTGGAGCTATTGGACTTCCAGTCTGGAATGTTCTCGATGAATTGATGACAAGAAAAGATAATACAGAGGATAGAATAATGTACCTGGGCATCAGGAAGATTGAGTTCAATCCAGTCATGTGGGGCCACATGCCAGCTTCTGAGAGCTTCTGTTTCCTCCTTTATAATCTAGATGTAAGAATACCTGTGATCCCAATCTCAGAGGGTCATTTTAAGTTCAAATGAAATAATATGTTTTGCATGTCCTAAATTTGTCATGTATAAATAATTTGAATAGGTAGGAGTTATTTTTCCTTTAGAGATAAGGATAGGGACTTCATGTCCCTTCATTGGCATGGAGAACTCTCCAATAAGGAAATACCAGCAGTTTGTGAGGGAAATAACCAGGGTCACACAGAAAATGTGTCAGAGACAAAATTGAAACTAAGATCCCCTTGGCTTGTAGGTCAGCATTCTACCCATAACACCATCTCACTTCTCACCTTCCCTTCAATTAGATGGAAATCTCACCTACTGCAATATCTAGCCACTGAACTTATTGAGCTCTGTGACTATGTGGATGTGGGGCATCTGGATGCTACAGTGGATAGAGCACTATGCTAGAAGTCAAGAAAACTCATCTTCCAAAGTTTAAATCTCGCCTCAGACAATTTCCGCATTAATAAAATTAGATGGAGTAGGAAATGGTAAACCACAGGAGTATCTTTGCCAAGAAAATCACACAAAGGGTCAAGAAGAGTCAGGCACAGCAGAAACAACTTGACAACCACAAAACCAGTTTGGGACAAACAGAGCTTTGCTACAGGGTATCAAGATTTAGCGGTGTCTAATTTTAAAATATTGATTTTAAAAGACTGTGTGATTTCAAAATCGGTTATAATTACAGGTAGGCAGAACTTTTTCCTCCTTTAACAACATGGAAAAAAAATGTGCATAGTTGGTTAGCAAGAGTAATTTATTAAAGCTATCATGATACCAGATAAATATCAGCTGTTACTATGAGGATGGAAAGGAAATCCCAGAGTGATGCAAATGAATCAAGAAATATTCGGAAATCCCTTCGCCTTCCTTCCCTTCCCAGTGTGGTAAGGAAGTGGAAGAATGAGTATACCATGTAATGTTTGAAACAGACTATGGTGGCTCCTGTCTTTGAGACAATTTCAGTAGATCTGCCTTGAATATCTTGGAAGGCTAACATCGTGGAGATGAAGGGGACTAAGTTAAAGTGATCACTAAGTGAGGAGTAAAGGGGAACACATCATCACCAACATATCTGTCTTCAATTTCATATCTTGGAGTCTCGGTCTTGTTTCAAGGTTCAATTTCATTGCTGCCTACTACTCCAGGTAACATCCCATTTCCAAGATTATTAGATGATAAGCAAGCAACTTCCATGATACAAATAATGGATAACGATGTTAATTTACATCAGTTAGCTAAAAGGAGGCAAAATTCCTCACACATATCTCACTTGATCCCCAAACAACTCTAAGAATTAGATAATGTTACAATTCCCATTTTATAGATGAGGAAACCAAGATGGAGAGAGATTAGACAATCTGACCAGAGTAACACAGATAGTAAGAGTCTAGGGGGCTATTAAAACTCATGTCTTCCAAATGACCAATCTACCTTTCTAGGTTCAAATCTGTCCTCAGACACTTACTATCTGTGTGACCCTAAGCAAGTCACTAATACTGCGTTTGCCTCAATTTCCTCAACTGCCAAATGGAAGTAATAATTGTAGCTACCTCCCAGGGTTGTCGTGAGAATCCAATGAGATGATATTTGCAAACAGTTTAGCACAGTACCTGGAACATAGTAGGCTCTTTAATGCCAGCCGTTGGTGACATTGCTACCATTGCTGTTGTCTTCTACTATGCCATGTTGCTTGAATTTCCAATAGCTCCAAAAACACTTCTTGTGCTGCTTTCTCCCCACATACCAACCCTTTGCATGATGCATATTTCAGTTGAGCATAAACTGTGCATGCAGTTTCCTTGGTCATTGCTCCATAGTCTTTGAGAGGACTTAAAAGCTTTATTAAAGTTTGGACTCAGTTTTTCATGCAAGTCCTTATGCAGTTTGGTACAATGACATAATTCAAACCTATTCTCCTGCTGATTCCCTCTATGGAGTCGATGATCCAGCTAGACTGCCCTGATTACACATACCTCATCCATAAGCTTTCCTGCCTTCATGTGTTTCCTCACGATATTCCTCAGTGCTGGAAGCAGTCTCCCAGCACTAGGAAGCACAACCAGATTCATTTTAGACAGCAATCCCCATCCCTTGCTATGGGGCCTCCCAGAACATTTTTCTCCCACATCTCCCACTGATGCACTAATCATGTATTATATTGTACATGTGCCGTATTTGACTGGGCTACAAACCATAAGAGGGCAGGGATTTTGTCTTATCCATAATTTCCATCACCCAGCACAGTAATCTGCCTAGTGGAGGTGATTAAAACAGCTTTGTCCCATTGAAATAAGTTGTTGGGGTCTGATGTTCTTCCCTTGGCCCACTAATTCACTCTTGGGTGGATAAAAATAAAACATAAAGTTTCGAAAACTATCCAGAAACCACCAGATGTCACTGTTACAGATAATATCCTCTTATCAGTTAGGCTTCAGGAAACATTGTTTGATTGTGATTATAATAGAGATTCAACAGCTAATAGAATCAAAGAACTTGAGTTGGAAGGAGGAGTCCTGGGTCATCTATTCCAAGATGAAATTTATAGGAGTATTGCCTAAAATATACCTGACAAGTGCTTTTCCAGTCTCTGGAGGGAAACCTCCATTAAAGAAAAGATACACAGTATCTCCGGGAATAATAATAATTTGAAAACATAAACTCCTTCCACATAGAGAGAGCTTTGAATCATTATGAAATATGGATGTTCAAGAAACACAGATATACAGGGCAATTCCATTACTAGTGTATGTCCAAATTAATATTTACTTTAAAAAAAGCTACACAAGGGTTTGCAGAGTTACATAAACCATTTTTTCCTCTTGTTTTTCTTTTGTTGATTAAAATCTTCATGTTATTATAGAAAATGGTTATTTCTGTCACAAGGAAATTTGCCTATCTGTAACTTCATACTAATCATAGCTTTAACTAAGCTGGGCCAAGTAAGACTCCGCTCCAGGGAATGAAGCTGTAAAGGACAGATAAATTTGAAATAATTATTTTAGAGATCATGTAAATTTAAATTTTGTTGAAATTTCCAAGTAGCAAACGCTTTACCCCCTTGGCAGTAAAGATCGCAGTAATAGCTAAGATTTATGTAGTTACTTAAAGTTTACAATGAATTTTGCAAACCTCATTTTATTTTATCTCACAAGTCTGAGAGGTAGGTACTATTATTATTTCCATTTTATGGATGAGAAAGTTGAGGCACATAGAGATCAAGTGACTTACTAAGGTTCATACATTCAGTTAGTGTTTGAGTCCAGGCTATGCTGGAGATAGTTTGTACCTGTTCTGAGTCAATTGCTCAATTTTCGGTATGAATATTTGTACCTCAGAAATGAGCAGATGCTACAAATTAAGACTTGATTTATTGTTTTCTAGACTTAATTAATTGATGAAGTAAGTTTTAATAATAAAGGTTAACTGAAAGGATTTTCTTGGTTTTCATTTACCAGAATAACGCTGGTCCAAGATCAGATTTGAACTCCTATCTTCCTTACTCAAAGTCCAACACCTTATTCACTACGCAAACACAGGGCACCTATCTAGCAAGAATGCATTTCCTTAACTCCCTTATCACCCCACCCTCACTCAGAGACAAAGAATTAGTACAAGTTCAAAGTTACTCTATATGCCTCTGGAAAGTAGACGTCTAAATAGCAGAATCATAATTTGGTGCGATCTCTGTGCCTGGAGGCAGATGTTCTGGTTTTTGTGTCCTTCACCACTTTGAAAAATGTACTGGAATCTTTCTCTAACAAGACCAGTGTCCATGGTCTCTCAACCCTCACCCCTTATGGAACTGTATGTATCTAAATGAGTTTTATATTATTATTTTCTTTTTTACTTCAGAAACCATTAGGTTGATTTGAGGGAACATTTCATGCTGCTCTCCCAGGGTGGCAAAATCCGTAGCTAACAATTTGTACCCAGCGTGGCTGAGAAGAAAAGGTTTGGTCCTTCTTCTACCTGACAAAGTTGCAAATATTACAAATGAAGCTGTTATGTTCTTCCATAAGCCTTCTGTTCAGCAATCTAAACATATGCAGGTTTCTCCCACCCCCATCCCACCATACACCCAACCAACTCATCTTTATGTGGCCTGGATTCAATCTTTTCTGCCTCCTAGTCATCCTCCTCTGAACTCCCTTCTTAACAAGTTTCTTAAACATTGCTGCCTGAATCAGAGTAGGCTGCCAAAGCTATAGACTGACCAGGCCTATATGCTTAGGTGTGAAAAAGGGGTCCAATTGCTCACTGCCAAGTCATTCACTATCAAGACTAGCCCAACTTATCTAGAATTCTGCCAATGTGATGTTAAAACCATTTTATTGAGTTCTGGAGCAGAAAGCAAAAACTTTGACTGTATACCTGAGTTTCCTTCCTCAAAAGAAATTACTAAGGTGGGGAGGAGAGATAAAAAGATAAATAATTTTAAATTCTTTTCCCCCTCCAAATGTGACTGTAAGCCTTCAACCATCCAGTTTCAATCACTCCAGTCACACGTTCCTTCCCTTCAGACATTCTTCATTTGACCTGAATCAGTCTACCATCTCCATGCTTTTATCCAGACTATCTTCCATGCCTGCAATGCTCTCCTTCCGTATCTCAAACACTTCATAGAACTGTTTTTGAGGTTTGGCTCAAGTCTCACTGCTTTCTAGATTCCTTGTCTATTTCCTCCATTGTCTGTCCCCTTGTCCAGTATTCCAAAATTGCCTTCTATTTATTTATCTACAGACCTGTTATTCCCTGCTCCCCCAGGCTCCATTGCAAGCTTCCTAGGATCAGAGAATCCTACATTTTTATGTTTAAGTTTCCAGAGCCTAGTGCAATGCTTACAAAGTAGTAGAGGCTTAATAAATGTTAGTTTATTGTTCCATCCATTTTACAACACACCTGTGGGGGAGCCCAGTCTGTGGATACTGAGAATTTGCCAACAGCTTCAGATATAAGGAGAAGTCTTGACAGGTGACTGAAGCTGAAGTGGCCATTGCCTTTCTGGGGAGCATTCATTGTTTTGGTTTCAAGGATGTCAATATTCAATAATCATGTATTAAATGTCTAGTATTTGCCAAGCTCCGTGCTAAATTCCGGGGGTACAGAGTAGAGCAAAGGACAGTTCCTGGTGTCAAGGAGCTCACCATCTAAAGGGAAGACAACATGTAGACTATTACATACATAAATGATTAACACGGTAAGTAGGAAATGATCAGGACAATGTCTTTGAAAGATTGGGAACGGCTTCCTATACAAGGTAGGATTTTGGCTGGGTCTTATAGGACCAAGGAGTTTACCAGTCTAGATAGGATCTGACAACTGATGTTGTACATTGTTCTTGAAAAAGATCAACATGATATCACTATGTCAGGGCCAAGGTACAGTGTGTCCAACCGTGGCCAATCATATCAATACAAATTTGGAAGACTCTACCATATGATGGGCACATTAATGCCCATCCCAGTCCACCAGGAATATTTGGAGTAGAGTTGTCTCACTGTGCATCTCCTGCTTCTTTGGAGCTACTGAAATTCTGCTTTGTTCAAAGAGCACAGAGTCTTCTTTGATGCGTGCTCACCATGCTGAGAGGTCCTGTGCCAGTGTTTCCCATGTTTCACATTTGATGCCAAAGTTCTTGAGAGGATGTCCTGGTAGCACTTTTTCTGACCTCAATGTGAGTACTTGCCTTGTGTGAATTCTCTATATTTTAGGACCTATGTTTGGCATTTGAACAACATGGTCAGTTCATCAGAGTTGTGCTCCCTGGAGTAGAATTTGAACATATGGAACTTCAACTCAAGAAAGGAGTTCAGTGTCTGATACCTTATCTTGTCAAGCAATCTTCAGAATCTTCCTAAGAGTTCAAATGGAAGCAATTCAGTTTCCTGGCATGGCGCTGGTATACTGTACAGCTTTCATAGGTATACAACAGTGAGGTGAGCACAATGGCTCTGCGTGCCTTCAGTTTGATAGGCAGCCTAATACCTCTTCTCTCCCATACTTTCCTTCAGAGACTCCCAAACATCAAACAGACTCTGGTATTGCATGTATCAACCTCATCTTTATGTACATCGTTAGAAATTATATTGCCAAGGTAAGTTAACCTATCCAAATCTCTCAATACTTCATTTACTGTAACCAGTGGTATCACATATGCACAGTGTGGAGCTGTGTGGTGGATAACCTCTGTTTTCTTGGTGTTAATATTCAAATTAAAATTACAAAATTGGCAGAAAATCACTCTTTTGCATCTCAGCCTCAGACACTCACTGAGTTGCGAAAAAAAATGTTGTGTACCTCCTCGCCCTCCACTTTAGTTTCGGCTTGTAACCTTAAGTTAAATAATTTATCATCAATGTGGTATATGACTTTGATGCCATTTTCATCCTCATTGGAAGTAACTGACAAAATCATTGAAAACATGCTAAAAAAAATAGGAGAGCAAGAGGACATCACTGCTTCACTCTTTCATGACCAGGAAAGCATGAGAGCATGATCAATCATCTGAGTAAAGGTGTCATTGTGAAACTGGCATGCAATAATGAGGAATTTCTCTAGGCAACCAAACTTGCCATGATCTTCCACAAGCCCTGACCATTGACAGTAACAAAGGCCTTGGTCATATCAACAAACATTTTGTGCAGATTTCTTTTCTCCTCCTGCCATTTCTCCTGGATATGTAGAAAAGAAAATATCATATGGACAATTCCTTGGTCCTTTCTAAAGCTACACAGGTTCTTAGATAGTTGACCATCTTCCAGGTGAAGGATCAGGATATTAAGGAGGACTCTGGCAAGAATTTGGCTGGCATTACCAAAGAAATAAACCCCTTACACATGCATCTTCTTCATGATTGTCACAGGACAACCTATTTCCCTTTCTTTTATAGAGGTATGCAATTAGAGGCATCTTGAACTCCTGGGGCTAACCTCCTCTTGGCATATAACCCAGTGAGTTTTTGTACTTGCAGTGCCAAACCACCCCCTGCCTATAAATCTCAGCTGGAATAGGATCAGTACCAGGCACTTTGCCACATGAGAGAAGCTGAATGAATGGCATTCAGAATCTTTTCAGTTTGAAATTGCATTAGAGAGGGGTTGGCCTCAACTTAAGATATGTGATCAATGGTTTCTGCAGTGGTTGATGATGGGCTGTTGAAAATGCTGTAGAAGTGCTCAGATCATCTGTTCAGGATCATCTCCTTATCACTAAGTAATATGGATAAAAGTGCTGAGTAGTTTAGATGCATTGTAGGTCTTTGGCCCAATAGCCTTCAGGGAATCAAAAAAGTGGTTTGGGTTGCTACTATCAATATAAAATTGAATTTAATCTGCCTTCTTACTGAGCCAAGAATGCTGCATCTCTCTAAGCTTTACTTGCACTTTACTTTCAGTGGAGTTAAATGCGGACTCCTTAGAAATGAACCAGTTATCCTGCTGGGTAAATCCTGTGATGTTCTTGCTTTTCACTTTTCAGTTTCTGAATGTCTACATCATTTTCATCAAACCAGTCTTGATGTTTGCAAGTGTTTGGGCCCAGGTGAGTAAATATAGTACTGTATACCAAATCCCTGAAAACTTCCCACTTCTCTTGTGCTCCACGGTTCCCAACTGTATGTAAACTCAGCTTTCCTTCCAAGTTAGCAACAGACTGTTCACACATGGAGAAGAGCTCTTATTTATTCACATTATATCTTCGTTAGTCATCTTACCTTGGGGTATAGGATAAGTCTATAAGTCTACGATCGGCACTATGCACTGTGTGCCCATAAGTATGCACACACTATTCATTACCTTTGCCACTCACATTCTCTCTCTTCTCCTTATAGTGACATAGTCTATTAAATGCTATTGTTTTCTGCAGGTGCATATCCATGGAATTTTATTGTATTTAGGTAAATGGAAGACACTTTTGGTAAAGGGCATGAGACACACAAGTCTTCAGTAATAAGTGACTGTTGCTACCATAGATACCCTGCCATGTCTGATATTCTACATCTACTCTGATGTTGCCCAGAACTAAAAGTTCGTCTTCTTTTGGCACATTGATGATGAGAGTCTCCATGTCTTCACAAATTTTTTCTTTGACCTCATCAGGGTTTGTCACGATGGGAACATATGCACTGATGATGGTGACATGGCACTTTCCTACAAATGGCAATCCCATTGTCATGTGTCTGTCATTCAGTCTTTTTAGGAGGCATACAAGAATGTCGACTAGATTAGTTTTGATTGTGAAACCTATGTCCACTTTATGGTGCTCTCTCTCTTGATCACTACAGTCACTAGAAAAAAATAAGTATCTAGATCCAAACGAAGTAAGCTGGCCTTTATCTGCCAGCACTCAGGACTATTTGGATTTGATTACTATTAAATTTCTCTCACTTCAGGAGCTGTTTGGCTTTCAGAGCTACTGGATTTCATGTTGCCCATAAGTATGCACACAATTGATGTACCAATGGTGAGTGGAATCATCTTCGCAAAAGCTTTTGTAACTTTTTTGTGTGTATTTCAACCCCAGCATGGGATCCCTGCCTGTTGAGGTAAGCAGACCAGGACTGGGTGAAGGAGACAAGGTTTAGGGCACTTTTTCTAACCCTATCCTCACACCAAGAGGTGAGCTTAGGCTTAGCTAAACTTAGGCTGCTTAGATACCCAGGGGCCTGCCAAATCCCATGGCTGCTTCAGTCCGGTATGAAGATGACCATAGCTCCCAAGCCACCTGTGAGCAGGATTGTGATTACAGTGCCCAGTGTATCCACACCTGCCTATTGCCATAGGACTTTGAGGTAGGTAAAAATGGTCAGATACTATGGGTGATATCTTTTGAGTAGCACATAAACTGGATTTAAGTGAGACAGAGTTGCATGAAGTCATCAGCCTCTCTGCCAGTGCCATCAGAATCTTGTAGCAAGACAAAAGTCAAGATGACTGGTGAAGGCTCAGAAGGCAATGGATGATCAATGATGATTGTGGCATCTTCAATGTCTAACCAAGCTCTAAGCACTCCATATTGCCTGAATTGGCCACCTTTGTGGTCATTGGAACTAGGTGTTTTCATATGCCCATTCTGCCAGGGAAATTCTTCACAGGCTTGGGGTAGACACCCTCCCCCCACCAAATTCTTCAATGAGTTTGAGGCCCTCAGTCACCCATGACCTGCTTTAGCCTGTCTTTTGAAATGGTATACTGGGATATGACTGCTGTTCATGCTATAGCATCTTGGAGGCCAAGGTTGTGAGTTAGGTAACAGGTGGACACCACAGGTGAAAAGCAACTCTGAAAAGGGCTTGGCAGCCATTACACCAGACACCAGATGTACTAATCCTCCCTGAACACCTGAATGCCTCTGACAACCAGTGGGGGACTGAAGGAAACCAGGAACAAATTCCCAGATTGGAAGGCAGCAGCCTTAATGGACTTTCAGAACACAAGCCAATATTGACAAAACAAACTGAAACCCAAAGCTTAGTAGGTTTAATGAGAGCAAAGGTACAAAAGCCAAGGGACGGTAAATGATATCCTAAATGAAACTGGGAAAGGGAGTGTGGCAAAAGAAGCAATTCAACTAAGAAAATGAGCTCTTGAAGGATTTTTGTTAAAAGACAACTGCTCAATGGGTATAGGACCTGAGGCAAGTGATTAGGCTGTAAAGTGATTAGAGCGTGAGACTTCCAGTGGGGAAGATCTAAGTTTGAAAATTCCTCAGACATATGCTAACTCTGAGACACAAGAGAAGTCATTTATCCTTTTTCAGCCTCAGTTTATTCCTCTCTAAAGTCATCATAATAATTGCACCCATCTCCCAGAGTTGTACCAAATCAAATAGCATATACAAAGTGTTTGTAAGCCTCCCAGCACTATATAAGCACTAGTTCTTGCTGTCTCTCTATTGTTATGCCCCAGAAAAGCTTTAAGTGGAGAAGAATTCGAAGACTGGAGTCAGCCTGATAAAGTGGAAGCTCATTGAGAGTAGAAATGGCTCGATTCCCTGTATTTGGATTCCCATTTCTCTGAGATCTTCCTTAGACACTTAACTGCTTGGGGCTGACAGAATAGGGCACATAGCCCAGAGAGTTAGCTCAGATCTACTTATGTATGAAAGAAGTCTGGAACTGAAGAGTTGGAAGGAACCACGGCAGCCATCTACTCAAGCCCACACAAAAAAGGAATTCCATCTATAACATAAGCCTGGGCAATCATTTGGTTTCTGTTTGCCGATGTCTATGAACAGGAAACCACCACATCTCAAAATCATTGGTTCCATTTCAAAATACCTTTAATTACTAAGTTGTTGGTTTGTTTTGTTTTTTGTTTATTTTTTTCTTTTTTTTATGTGAAACTTAAACTATCCTCTTTGGAACACCCATGTCATCCCTAACAAACCATTTCTAAACCCTCTTCCTAATGGCCATCACCTTTAAATGCTGATATATGGTCATCGTGTCCCCTCTGGCTCTTCTTTCTTTTTCAGGCAAACTATGTCAGTTTCTTCAAGACATCTACATACAACATGGATACAGGGTCATTCGTTATATTTGCTGCCTTTCTCTAGATGTTATCTGTATTATTCAATTCCTTTTTAAATCATGGTGTCCTGGTGTCCCTTTAAAGGCCTCAAGTAAAAGGGGAAATGGTGTGAGAAAATATAAACTTCTGGGACTTGGAGGTTTTTGCTTATCTTTAGGGGAAGGAAAAAAATCTGTCTTTGGGACTAGAGAGAGAACCTACAAGAAGGTAAAGGGAGAAAAATACTCTAAGATGACAGAGGGCACTGAGCTTCCCCCTAGTAGAGGTATTATGGAGATCAGGATATGAGAATGGACTTGGGTTGGTGACTGGATCACAGAGATCAGAAATTGTTGTAGCAATTTGAAATGTTGACAAGTAAGGGGAAGAAAAGAAAAGGCGATAGCCAAAGAGTTACAGATGACTGCAAATCATAGTGGATGATTGCAAACTAAATCATTCCTAGTCAACAAGATGGTGCAGTAGATATAGCACTGTTCTTGGAGTCTGGAACTTCCAAGTTTAAAAATACAATCTCAGGCATGTGCAAGGGAAAAAATAAAATTGTGAAGTGCTTTGTAAACTTTAAAGTGTCATCATTACTGTTAATATCACTACTACTACAATTATTATTATTCACCACCCCTTTATCTGGGCACAACGAATCCCTACTTCTAAGTAGGTTCCGTTACACTATTACAAGCTGTTTTTATTTTTACAAGAACTAATTTTATTTGGCATTAACTTCTGTGAATTAACAAGGTACATTGATTTCCTCATGTCCATCAGTTCCTGACTGGAGAGGGTTCCATCCACTGATAATAATTATTTTTTCTAAGTTCAGGGCTCAGATTCAAAGCCCAGACATTTTTAGAGAGCTTTTCTCTAACTGGAGATGTAATTTCAAGTCATTTATACATTTCATTAATATATTCCCAAGGAAAGAATTAATGCCCATTTGGGAGTTCCAGTCTCCTCTCATCAGAATAGGAGACTAACCTGTCGTTTCACCCTAATAACTTGGGTTCTTAAATCATTATGAGAAACAGGGGTCTTTGAACTTCATGTTTACACTTAGGGTTACACTTGAATTGGAGATTTTAAAGATTGAGTAAACTGATCAGATAATCTATTTCAGCTGAAAGATTTTACAGTTGAGTAAACTCAGGCCATAAAAGTAAGGTAACTTGCATAAGGTCATAGATGAAAAATTATCAAAGACAGGATGGGAATCAAAATATTTTCACTGTAAATCTAGTCCTTTTCATCACACTAAGACTGAATGCAGTACACCAAATGAAATCTGAGAAAGAAAAAAAAAAGAGAGATTGGGCTTGTTACCTAGTCCTGGAAGCTATGAAACTCTTAGTAAAGCCATAGATAGTACAGTATTTTATTTCTTGGTTGACACTTTATGCTGATGACTTGTATAAAGTTTGTGTTCCACCAATACTCCCAAGTTGTTTTTAGACATTTTTCTAACTTCTAAAAATCAATGACTTCAAAATCATTAACTTAATATTTACATATGTATATATATAATATATATGTATATATATGTATCCAAGATTTTTTCTTTATTCCTTTTCCATTTCTTCTTAGATCCAATGTTTTAGCTTACAAATATAATTTTAGATATATGATTGTGATGGTATTAACTATTCCTCCAAGCTTTATGTCATCAGCAAACTTGATATTATTTTTAACAAGTATGACAAAACCCAGAATCAAACACAGATTCTTGGACTCTTCTACTTCGGAGCACCTACTATGTTGAAACTGAAGCATTAATGATTGTTCTTTGAACCTGACTATCCAACTAGTTCTCAATATGATTAAATATTTTATTTTCTAGTTCATCCCTCTCCATCTTTGCCAAAAAATGAAAACAGATATTGAGTCAACATTTTTATGACAGTCTAAGGAAACTATACTCATAGCATTGTTCTCATTTAACTACTTATTAAAGGAAAGGAGAATGGTGTGGCCTTTTCTGTTGTAAAGATCAATTTATTCTTGGAAATCACTGTTTTCCCATGTAGATGGTCCCTACAAAACTCCTTAATTATCCTTTTCAAATTTTCTAGGAATCAAAACCAAACTTGCTGATCTATAGTTCACAGAATCTGTTCTCTTTCCTTTTCGAAAGAGGGTGTTTGCCTTTTTTGGTCTCACGCAACTTCTGACATTTTCCTGACAAAGGCTCTGAAATCGTATCTAATAGTGTTGAGAAGACCTGAGGATCGGGTTCATCTGGGCCAGATGTGAATTCATCAAGGTTAGCTAATTTCCCTCTGTCTATCTTCCTACTCTCACCTTTAGAAGCAGCTTCTCGTCAACTATGTTTATTATTAACTGGACAAAGGTCATAGGATCAGGGGCCTGAAGCCATAAGAGAGCCCATAGTCCACATGTTTCAATTCCTTTATTTTGTAAAAGGAACCTGAAGCTCAGTGAGTTTACATTGCTTGTCTGAGATCATATATGTAGGAAGTAGCCGATGATGAATTTGCACCCAGACACTTTTAACCCTAGAGTTATTGTTAATAGTATTGTACTCCATTGCCTCCTATAAATCACAGAAAAGGTGAGTCCTAACCTGCAATAAGATCACTGTCATGTTGGTTCCTAAACTGACTCTTTGGCTCACTATCAGAGGGAAAAAAATAAAACCCTGCCAGAAAGAACACTAGAAAACTCTAAAACTCCAAGGACCTGACTCAGATGCTCTCATGTGTTTAAGCAAATGGAAAAAATGGCTTCTGTCCTCTTAACCCACCTGCCACACTTGGACTATTTCCTTAATAGGTTTAGATGTGTTAAATTAGATCTTTAGAACCAGACATCCTTTCTCATGAAGTAAATGGTGTAGGTGTCTCTCGATGAAAAAATGACTTTGCTAATGCTTCTCATGACAACATAGTTTCCTGAATATGCTACACAAAGATTACCATCATTTAAAATATCTAAAGCATACTTAGTAACACACCTAATTAATGATAACTATATCTTGACCCCCATTAAGCTGTACAAATAGAGAAAAAATATGATGGGAGGATTCTGCATAAGAGAGAGATCATAACCTAACCTCCTGGTCAGCTCAGATCCAAAATAAGGGTGACCTTTCAGCATCTCCTGGAAAAAGGATCATAAGATCAATGGAAAGATTTGTTTACACTAGAGAAGTGAAGTCAGAGGAGAAGCTACATTCTGGGATCATATTTTGGTTTCAGGAAAGAAAAGGATGATAGAATTTGAGAGTTGGTTAGAACCATAGACAGACTTATAGATAAAATCTGAAGTGGTCTCCTTTTACAGAAGAAAATGAGACCTGGTGATAAGAAATAACTTTTCCTTAGTGAAATGCTTACTGAAGCATTTTGCAGATGTGTTTTCAATGATCAATGATGTACAGATGTGGATGAAATTATTCCAGATGATTTGCAGTCTGGTCCATTCTCCATCCAGACCATTAACTTATCAGAGCATCATATGCAAAATCCCCTTTCCTATTACCTTCCAAGAAGTCAAAGTCACCTCCAACATTATAATTGAGGGGAGGGAGGGAGACGGAGCAATGTATACACAGCTAAATAAATATCAAAAGTATCCAAAATAATTTCAAAAGGAAGATGTTATAAACTTTGTGTTTCATGAAGATTTCCTATAGGGTATGATGCCTATGAATCATGATTCAAAAATACTAAGAAGACACTTTTTGCACAGAGGCACAGCTGAAGACCATTCATAAAGAGCTCTCACATCTCTATTTCTTCTGATTTGACAAGCCTCTGACATTCACCTCCAACCTTTCCTTCTTCACCCCAACCTTGGATGAAGACATGGCTTTTCTCCATGTCAAGACCAGCTACCCTTACTGAATTCTTGATTCCATCCCTTGTTTTGTCTCCAGCAGATAAACACACACACACACACACTCACATGCACATGCACAAACACATGCACACACCACTATAAGATTTCTTCCTACCTACCGGCTATGTCCTCACTGATTAACAAACACAAAAAAGCTTCCATTCTCAAAAAGCCCTCACTTGATCCTTCCCTCTCCACTCTTGAATATTCTGGACCTTTCCTCTTTTTTTAACCAAATTCCTTTGGGAGGGGGGCATCAATACTTATATATACATATATATATATATATGCATATGTACATGCATACATATGCACATATATACAGATATGAAATATCTGCGTGTTATCTTTACATTGTATTTATAGCTAGATGATATGTGTACACATTTTATGCATGCCATCGAACTTGTTTTCTCTCCTCATACTCTCTTCTGAACCTTCTGAAATCTAGCTTAAAACCTCATAATTCAACTAAAACTGTTCTCTGCAAAGTTACTCAAAATCTCTGCAGTGAGAAATAAGTCTTAAAGTCTTTTCTCAGCTCTCTTCCTTCTTTACTTCACTGTGGCAGTTCATACTTTTGACCATCTTCTCTCCTTGAACTCTCTCTTCTTTCTGGACTTTCATGATATAACTTTCTCTTAGTTCACCTACTTGTCCAATTGCTTCTTCTAAGCCCTCTTTACTAGACCTTTATCCACATTTTGCCCTCTTACTGTGGATCTACATCTACATTTTTGGAAGGGGCTTCAAAATTTGATCCCAGATCCATTGGATTATTGAAATTTGTGGGAGAGAGCCTTCAAATGAAATACAGTTTGGACCCAGAACTGGTCTCAAGTAAGAAGTAGACTGGGTCAACTTTAAAGGATTATAGAATAACTAAAGATTTTTCAAGAAAGAAAGGTGAAATTTTTAAAATACCAACATGTTCCAGATGACATTATCAAACTGTGAGTCATCCAATAGTCTCTGGAGAGAAGAAATGGAAAGTAACCAAAAGGGTAATGCCACAGTGCCTGGTGGGTGTGAGTAAGCTGAAAATCATTACAAGAATTTTTTTTTTAAAAGGTAAGTGGAATAAAGAATTTAATTAAAATAAATCACAATTGGAAAAGAATATTAGCAGTGGAGCTGGTTCAAAAGATATCTAATGACTTACTTGTTCCACTGGTCTCCTTTCAATATTAAAGGAATTCAAGCAAGGGTACCACTACTTGATGGATGCCTCTTCGGTGAGCCTACAGGAGGGCTTGGAGATGAGAATGCACCAAATGTATTCTTTATACAAATTTGTACATGTTTATTTACATTTATCCCCCTCAGACTGTGAACTTTTTCAGAACAGGGACTATCTTTTTCCTTTATTTGTATTCCCAGTGCTTAGCACATAAAAGAGACCTAATGACTCCTATGTGACTGAGTAGCTAGTTCATGTGAACCAAAGAGATCATAGATAATGCAGAGTATCAATGACTTAGACACAAGATTAGATGATATGATTTTCAAATTTCAAATGGTAGAAAGATGACAGAGGGAAAAGATAACAGATTTGATGGTCATCATAATTCAAAAGGATCTTGGCAGGAGAGGACATTGCTTAGAATCTAATAAAAAAATAAAATAAGAATAATCATTAGGGGACAATTAGGTAGCATGTGAATAAAGGACTGCCCTAGAGTCGGGAGGACCTGAGTTCAAATATGGCCTTAGACACTTACTAGCTGTGCAATCCTAGTCAAGTCACTTAATATTGAGTGCCTAAAAAAAGGAAACATCCATTGGAAGATATGAAGTCTTACATATATAAATATGTATATAAAATATGTGTGTTCATCCTTTGCTGCTGAAGAAGATCATGCCATCAGAGAAATGATGACATGACTTGCACCTGACTTTGTTTTGAGTGAGGGAGGGCTGTGCAGGTCACCAGCCTCACTTCTCCTCCAGAGCCATCTGAATCCAGTGACCAGATATTCATCAGGATGACTGGAGATGACCCAGGGTGAAGCAATTTGGGTTAAGTGGCTTGCCTAAGTATAAATCATATGTACATGTATGTATATGTGTATGTGTGTATATATATATATATATACATGCATATATATGAAAGAGAGATAGAGACAGAGAGAGAGAGAGAGAAAGAGAGAGAGAGAAAGTCTTACATATGGGTTCAAAAATGCAGCTTCGTAAGTACAAGATGACAGGAGACATTTATCGATAGTAGCTTCTCTGGAAAGTATCTGGATTCTTTGTTGGGCCATAAGCTTCATGTTAATTAATCAATCATGTGATGAGACAGACAAGCAAGTTAATGCAATCTGAAGATGCATTTTCACACATGTCTCAGGAGGGAGGTGATAATCCCATTCTACTCTGTTCTGCTCAGACATCTGAAGAATTTTTCTTAATTCTGGTCAGTCTTATTTAAGAAGGACTAGAGAAGGGCAGCTAGGTTGCACGCTGGATAGAGAACCATACCTGGAGTCAGGAGCACCTGAGTTCAAATATGGCCTCAAATACTTACTAGCTGTGTGACCTTGGGAAAGTCACTTAGCCCTAATTACTTAAAAAAAAAAAGACTAGAAGGAAAATGGACTGTGACTGAACCTGGATATTCTCCATAGGATGATCTTGATTGAAAGATTGGCCTAGGGAGGAGAAATCTAGGGGCAGGAGAGGAGGTAGAGAGTAACTATGTTAATTTTTTTTAGAAAGTTAGTATATGACAGAAATGTTGATCTTGTTGCATTTGGACTCATAGGACAGAAATGGGTAGAATATTCAAAGAAGCAATTTTTAAATTTAAAATTTTTAAAATTTAAAATTTTCCAAAGTAGAAGGCATTGACTCAAGATAGAATTTTCTTTCAAGTAAAAACTGGCTGGTCACTTGGAGGGTGGTGCACGGGGGATGGATGACACTAGATGGGATTAGAGGCCTCTTCTGACTGAGTTCCAGAGATGTGGGTTTGAGCAATCTTTATACCTCAGCTTTGTTTCATTAATCTTTGTCAGACTCCTGTGACCTCTGTCAGACTAGTCATAATTCATTACCTTCAGTTAAACCCCTCTAATCTCAGTTTCCTTCGTTGTTTCTGGGAATGAATTGAACTTTCTTTTGAATTGTACTTTCTCCTGTCTCATCTTCCTGTTTTTGTTTCCCTAACTCTAATATGAATTTTGCTTTCTCACAGGCCTAAGAAAGTCCTTAGTTTGGGCACTCATTCTGTAACTCATGAGACAAAATATCAGTTTCCCTATTTGTGAAATGGAAAAAAAAAATAGCTCTTGTTCTAACTACCTGACAAAATTGTTTGGAGTGAGGGAAATGTTCTGATAATGCTTAATGTGGTGCAGAAACATGATTTATAGTTTCATACATTATCTTTTGCTCTCATATACAATGAGACTCATACAACGGTTGTTATCCTTAGAACATATGAAAAGCTTCCTCCTCTTCCAAAGAAATTTTCTTCTCCCTCAAGTCTCTTTTTGATGACATCAATAAAGTACATTTGAGTCTCATTACCCCTGTATACATGTGCTGTATGCCTAAGGAGTATGCCACCACCTTTCCAAAGTGCCAAAAAAGATAATCAAAGTTGGAAAGGGCTGTCAAGTATGTGTAATTGCATCTAAAACTGAGAAATAATCCTTAAAGCAAGTCTGATCTTTAGATCTGGTCCATTTCTCCAGCCTGTTCAGTTTTTTTCTTTTTTTCTGTTTCCTATATTGGCTTCCTGCCATATTAACTTTCCTTTGCTGCTTAGAACCATCTGTAAGTGTGATAATCACTTCCATTATGTCTTCTTCCTAGTCATCCATGGCTAAGAACTAGCTGGAAAAAACATTGACCAATTAAATGAAATACATTGGGTGTATGCTGCACACAGGGCACTATGTAGCAAACGTATGATTGACTCAAGGTGGGTGGAGTAAAGTGTTCTTGACGTTACTGATGGTGCGGAGGTTAGGCTTTGATTTAGCCTTGTAGACTTCCAAGCAAAGGCATCTGAGATCACCCTGAGTGTTGTCACAAAAGGTAATGCACAGTCTCATTTGTCCAGCAGCTTAAATATATGGGGTGAAACGTGCGTGGGTACTAGAGGCTCACAACTGTTTCTAAAGTGTTGTGCATTCATCTTTACTAGTAATATTCTTCATGATGTTTGTGCATCTCACACCATATGGGAGGTGTTGCTACAGGCATTCTTAGAGATAGATGGTATTTTTGAGTCTTCTTCGGTTGATTAGACCTTTCAAGAACCTTAGCCTAATATCTCTTCAATTCAGTACCTATTCAGCAATCATCTCTTAAGCATCTCCTGTAACATAGGCATTATATGTGCTAGTCCCTGGGAAGACAAAGGCAAGAGAAAAGAAGATTGCTTTCACTCCCTAGAGAGCTAGAAGACATTAATGAATATGCCACTCCCATCTTAGCAAGTTGTAAGAGCTTGAGATGGCAGACTTGAGAGTTGCAAGGAACCTTAAAGATCACTTGACCAACCCTCTTATTATACAAATGGGAAAACCAATCAAAGAGATCCTAGATACAGAGCTGGAAGAATCATTAGAAGTCATCTTGTCCACCTTCACCATTTTATGGATTCGGAAACTGAGTAGGCCCAGAGAGGGGAAGTGAATTTCCCAAGGTAGCACAGTAAATATCAGAATGGGGATTTAAACTCAAGTCTTTAGACTCTAATCTAATGTACTACTGTCATATTTTAATCACACCTCAAAATATCCATCAAGTATCCACTATCAGTAACATCATATTTCATATATGAGTACCCACATCCTGTGTTTACAGTTTTTAATCATTCACTTTAAGAGAAGATATCCTTCAGTGAGGTTGAAGAGAGATGTTAAACTTCCAGTCAGGCAAACTCCCCAGTACTGACAACCCAGACCAGTTTTGTCCCTGCCTTCATACTAATGTAACTTTCCCTTCTCCCTCTCCAAGATAGATGCTGACTATTCATCCCCATCCCACTCCCATAAGAAGAAACCTAGAGCCCTCCACTTTACCTACTATTTCAGACACTCTTCCTCATGGCTATGATCCAGCCTCCTCTAGATACTTTCATAGGTTTTAGGGCAGCCACGATCCCTTAAATGAGAAGGGAGTAACCAATTATACTCTTTCTGGTAAAATAGAAAATCACCCAACCTGACCATACTATACCCTCTGGAATACTGGGGCTTACCATATGTTTTAATATTAGGCTTTCCAACTTCCCTAGGCACTGCTATCTGACCTGCCTACTGCTTCTTCCTAATGAGCAGCAGACATTTCCATCAGCTCTGCAACTTGTCCACCCTAAATATTTTTTTCCTTCACTTAGATTTTAAGGGGAGAACTGGGAAAGTCTCTCAGTTCTGTTTTATTTCCAGCATTTAACAAAGTGTTTGTTACACAATGAACACTTATTAAAGGTTTATTCTTCCTTTTTTCCTCACTTCCTTCCTTCCTTCCTTCCTTCCTTCCTTCCTTCCTCACTTCCTTCCTTCCTTCTTTCTTTCTTTTATCTTCTGTGAAGCCAGATTGTGGAGGATACTAAATGTCAAGGTAAAATAATTTGAAATGTGATGAATTTCAAAGGAGTTTAGAACTTATTTTCTTGTGTGGTTCAGTTAGTTTCAATTGCTTCCAGATTTTCATGACCAAATTTGGGGTTTCGTTGGCAAAGATACTCCAGTGATTTACCATTTCCTTCTCTAGCTCATTTTACAGATGATGAAACTGAGGCAAACAGGGTTAAGTGACTTGGCCAGGGTCACTCAGATAAGTGTCTGGGGCCAGATTTGAACTCAAGAAGATGAGTCCTTCTGACTCTAGGCCCAGAGTACACTATCTAGTGAGTCACATGCCTGCACCATAACCTATTACTAGACAATAAAGAGTACTGCAAGACAGGAACAATGCAACACACAAGGAATATTAGCCTATCAATAGTGCTGGGTACTGTGTGGATAGGAGGCAAAAAATAAACACTGATAAGAAACTGTAGCAAGAATTCAGTAGAATAGTAAGAAAGTTGATGGAAGTGTTAATAGAAATGAGGGGACCCATCTAAAATGCTAGGATTAATATCTGTAGGATTTGCTATTGATTTGTTGTGAGAATGGAGGGAAAGGAAATATTCAAAGAGAAATCTAAGTTGGGGGATGGAGTTAGCGAATCAAGAAAAAAAATTTAGCTTGGGATACAGGTTTGGAGATAGAATTGACTTTAGAGATCATCTAATCCAACCCCCTCACCATACAGGAAAAGAAATTGCAACCCGGAGTAGGGAAGTGACCTATAAGTAACATATATATAATGAGTGTTTGAAATGAAATACAGGTGTAGATCCATTGACTTTAAGTAAAATGCTAACTCTGATGAACTAGTGTGACAACTGGAACATATAGATGGAAGTGGTGAGAGGTCAGGACTTAGGGTATGGATTTCGGACCCATCTACCCAGATTAGATAGCAGAAGTTAGAGGAGTGAATCAAATTTCTGAGGAAATAATGAAGAGAAGGAAGAAAAATGCCTCAGGGTAAAACCTTGGTTATTAGTCAAATTTAAAGAGTTTGAAATATTCACAAACTAGTAGAATTGGAAGGGACTGTAGACATCATCTAACTTAAACTACTTTATTTTTTTTAAATAAATATGTATTGCTGATATGTGTATATAGATAGAGACATAGGTAAGCAGGTAGAGAGATGATATGGAAGGTTAAAAAGAAGGAAGAAAATAAAATAGATGGATAGAGAGACATATAGACAGACAGAGAGAGAGAGAGAGAGAGAGAGAGAGAGAGAGAGAGAGAGAGAGAGAGAGAGAAGGTTGGAAGGATGGATGGATAGACAAATTACATTACATTCATGTGCCAGCTGCATCATATTCTAAACAATGCAATTGCTGGCTCAGAGGGTATGCAGTTTAATGGGTTTCCTCCAATAATTACAAATTGTTTTCTATGATAGAATTCACAGTTCATGAAGCATGCAGCAATTAATGTGCCTAACTTCCCATGAGACTTTCCATTGTTGACTGCTTTCATTTTAAAATCACATTTTACTGTTAATAAACATTTTAAGCACCTACTATGTGCCAGAGAGTGTTAATCACATGAGATACAAAGAAAGGCAAACCTAAACGGAACAAACACGTTAATAGGAGACAGAACATGCAAATAACTCTATGTACATTATATACAGAATCAGTGAAAGTGAATTTCTAAATGTTACACTATTGAAATTATCTGTTGTAACTTTTAAATGTCACATCTCCCATATACAGTTTGAAATCCTAGCTAGTCAGAGATTTGAAAGATGTCTCCCTCTCATTTGTATCTTTTAAAAATTGTCTAGTTTTAATATTATGCACCTCTTTTATTAGCTAAAGCCAGAGCTATGCTAGAGTCAGTTCTGACCATCTCACAAGAGTCCCTGTTACATTCACAGAGTGATCTTTTGCACCTTGAGAACTGGCCAACACTGAAAGGAACGTTTGATTTATATTTTGGTTGGTTGTGGATGGTGCAACTTGTATTCAAAAGTGTGTCTTGGGGTTTTGGAGCGGAAGTTGTCAAACATTTTCCAGCACACTGCTGACTATAGGATATCTATTTAATGAAGTTTGTGGTATTTTGTGTAAGATGCTAATATAAATCAGGTTTCCATCCTGGATTCTCCGCAGGTTTTCTAACAGTTTTCATTGAATACTATGATTTTCCTAGTGGCTTGTCTTCCTGGGTACAGTTATTCCTAGGTCTTTCTTACCTGATGTTCCCCATCAATCTGCTTTTCCCCCTTTATTTTAAAATTTTACCCAAAACTTTCTTTGATTATCACCTTAAAATAGAAGTTCAGATCTAAAATTGCAGGACTTCTTTCAGTTCTTTTTTCAGTTCAGATTTTTTAAGTTAAATGTATAAAGTAACTCCTTGGGGAATTAGACTTTTAGATTGTTTTTAAGCTTATTTATTTTCAGTTTTCAAAATTCACTTCCACAAAATTTTGAATTTCAAATTTTCTCCCTATCTCCCCTTAGCCCACCACAGGACAGTGTGTATTCTGATCATCCTTTTCTCCAATCTGCCCTCCCTTCTATCACCACATTCTTATCCCCATTCCTCCTCTTTTCCTGTAGGGCAAAATAGATTTGATCCCCCATTTATCCCCTATTGTCTATATGTATAGATATAGATATAGATACAGATATATCTTATTTCCTAGTTGCACGTGAAAACAACTTTTTAATATTCATTTGTAAATCTTTGAATACCACATTCTCTCTCTTCCCCCTCCCCATCCACCCTCGTTTAGAAGGCAAGCAATCCAATGTAGGTTATACATGCATCATCATACAAAACTCTTCCATAACAGTCATGTTGTGAAAGTATAACTATATTTCCCTCTATCCTCACCAACCCTCCATTTACTCTAGTCTCTACTTTGACATGTCTCTCTTCCAAAATGTTTGCTTCTGATTGCTCCTTCCCCCATTCTACCCTTCCTTCTATTATTGCCCGTCTCTTATCCTCTTCCCTCATGCTTTCCTTTAGGTTAAGATAAGCTTGCATATCTAATTGAGTATGTATGCTATTCCCTCTTTATATCCAATCCAATGAAAGAAAGTTTCCTGTCATCAGCCTCTCCTTCTCCTCCATTGTAAAAGCTCTTGCTTGCCTATTTTATATGAGATGATTTACTATATTCTCCCTCTCCCTTTCTCCTAGTACATTCCTTTCAACACTTAATTTTCTTTTTAAGATATCACTTCTTTATATTCAGCCTACCCTCTGCTTGCTCACTCTCTCTCTCTCTCCTTCTCTCTGTCTCTGTATATACATATATATCTATATGTATGTATATGCATGTATACATATATACACACACATGCATACATATGTATGTATACACACATATACATGCCTATTAATAATATCATCTTTCCATGTAGGAGTATAAACAGTTCTACTTTAATAGATTTTTTATGGTTTCCCTTTCCTTTTTAACATTTCATGTTTCTCTTGATTCTTGTATTTGAAAGTCAAATTTTCTGTTTAGTTCTGGTCTTTTCAACCAGAATGCTTGGAAGTCCTCTATATCATTGAAATTCCAATTATTGCCCTGAAGTATTACACGGAGGTTTTTTTGTTGTTGTTGGTATGTGATTCTTGGTTTTAATCTTATCTCTTTTTATCTCTAGAATATCATATTCCAAACCCTCTAATGCCTTAGTGTAGAAGCTGCTAAATCTTGTATTATCCTGTTTCTCAAGAATGCTTGAAGAGTTTCTTTCTTGATGCTTGCCATATTTTCTCCTTGATCTGGGAACTCTCAAATTTAGAAGTTTTCTTTTTTGGTATTTCTTTCAGCAGGTGATTGGTTGCTTTTTTTCCATTTATATTTTACCCTCTGGTTCTAGAATATCAGGAAAGTTTTCCTTGGTAATTTCTTGAAAGATGATGTCTAGTTTTTTTGGTTTTGGTTTTGGTTTTTTAAATCATGGATTTGTGGTATTCCAATAATTTTTAAATTATCTCTCCTGGATCCATTTTCTATGTCAGTTGTTTTTTCTAATGAGATACTTTACACATTGTCTTATTTTTTTCATTCTTTTGGTTTTGTTTTATAATTTCTTGACTTCTTATAAGGAATTAGCCTCTTTTTGCTCCATTCTAATTTTTAAGGAATTGTTTTCTTCAATGAGTTTTTGAACCTCCTTTTTTTTCCATTTGGCCCATTATGCTTTTTGAAGCATTCTTCTCTTCATTGGCTTTTTGGACCTCTTTTGCCATTTGGATTAGTCTAATTTTAAAACTGTTATTTTCTTCAGTATTTTTGAGGGATTTCCTTTAGAAAGCTGTTGATTCATTTTTCATGATTTTATTGCATCACTCTCATTTCTCTTACCAATTTTTCCTCTACTTCTCTTATTTGATTCTCAAAATCCTTTCTGAGCTTCCATGATATGATACCAATTCATATTCTTCTTGGAGGCTTTGGATGCAGGAGCTTTGCCTTTGTTGTCTTCTGCTGGTTGTAAGTTTTGATCTTCCTCATCACCAATGGCATACGAAAATATCTTTTCATCAATAAAGTAAGAATCTATAGCCTTCTTCTTTTTTACCCATTTGCTCATTTTTCCAGAAAATTACTTGACTTTTGAGCTCTTTGTTGAGTGGAGGGCTCCAGAAGCAGCCTCTGCTTCAGCCGTGACTACAGCCACCCTGGGGATGGGGTTGGGGTTGGGGCCAGACCACATTCCCCTCTCAGCCAGGTGAGAGACCTTTCCTTCCCACTGACTTCTTAAGCTCTCTTTTGTATATGTCAGTTGAGAAGTCTGGAAACTGCAGCATCCTCCAGCAATTTAGTCCCCTGAAACCTGATCCAGCTCCCTCCAGACCAGCTCAGCTCACACTGAATGGTGTTATGCTCTAAATCTGATAGGATGGACCCTTCCTTTCCACATTTCAGAATGTCTTGGGCTGAAAATTTGCTTCTGTCTGTCATTTTGTGGCCTCTGCTACTCTAGAATTTGTTTGGAGTCATTTTTAGAAGTTTTTTCTAAGGGGTTTGGGGGGGAGAACTCTAGTAGATCCCTGTTTCTACTATGCCATCTTGTCTCCACTGGATTTTTTTTAATAAACACTAATGAACAACATTGTTTGGACCATAAGGTTATGAATGTAGAGTTGAAAATTATCTTGGAAAGTATCTATTTCAACTGATCTGAGGCCTCCAGACTTGAAGTAACTTGCCAAAGTTCAGTGGGTAGTAAATAAAAGAGGTGGGATTCAATACCATATCCAATGAAAATTGATTACAATGAACTAATTCTTTGATGTTTAAAGGGTTAGGGTCTTTTGCACTTAATTTTTAATTTTTTCTCAATTACATGAAAGAGCAATTTTATTTTTTAAAATTTTACAAGCAATTCTTTCTTTTGTGTCCTCCTTTTTGACAATGCAAGCAATTTGATATAGATCATACATAGGTAGACATGCAAAACATTTCCATATTAGCCATGTTTCAACAGAAAACACAGAAAAAAATAAAAAAATAATAAAGAATGTTAAAATAAAAGAATGCTTCAATCTGCATTCACAATCTACAGTTGTTGCTCAGAAGGTGTGTAGCATTTTTCATCATTAGTGCTTCAGAATTGTCTTGAATTGTATTGCTGAGGACATAGAACTCATTCACAGTTAATCATGAGACAATATTGATGTAACTGTCTACAAGTTTCTCCTGGTTCTATACACTTCAATTTGCATCATTTCATGTAAGATGTCCCAGGTTTTTTTTTTTTCTGAAAGCATACTGTTCATCATTTCTTATAAGACAGCAATATCCTATCACAATTATATATAACAACTTCTTCAGCTATCCCTGACTTGATGGGCATTACCTCAATTTCCAATTCCTTACCAACACAAAAATGAGCTGATTTCACACACACACACAAATATGCATACACACACACACACACACACACATACACACACACACATATATATATATATATGCATACACACATATGTGTCTATGTTCATTTCTTTCTCTTGAATATCTTTGATCTAACAGACCCCCTAGTGGTATTGCAGGGCCAAAGTTCAGCTATAGCTTTATAGCCCATTCCAAATGACTCTCCAGAATGCTTGAATCAGTTCACAATTCTACCAACACTGCATTAGTGACCCTATTTCTCCATATCTCCTCCAGAATTTGTCATTTTTCTCTTATTTCATGTTAAACAATCTGATAAGTGTTATGTACTACCTCAGAGTTTTTTTAATTGACATTTCTCTAGTCAGTAGTGATTAAGAACATTTTTTTAATATGACTATAACTAGCTTCAATTTCTTCATCTAAAAATCCATTCTTCATCTGAACATGAGTAATTTAATTGTATGAAATTAAAAAAGATTTTGCATAATCAAAACAAATCAGTCAAGACTAGGAGGGAAGCAGTAAATTAGGGGGTATATTGAAGAAAGTTTCTCTGATAAAGATCTAATTTCTCAAATATATAGAAAACAGTAAAATTTATAAGAATACAAATCATTCTGCAATCGACAAATGCCGATTTGTTTATCCCAATGAGGTTTTTATTTCTATCTCTTGTATTTCTTTTTATTATTCATATACATAAAGATTGATGTTTTTCTGTATTTAATTGTTTCCTGTGATTTTTCTGAGATCAAAAATTATTTCAACTAAATTTGGCTTTTTTGAATTTTCTAAGTAAACTATCATGCTTTCTATAGCTAGATCATTTTGCTTTCTTCTTTTCCTGGGGAAGCAGCATAGCATCATGGGTAGAGTACTAGCCTCCAAAATCTGGATTCATTTCCTCCCCCTGACACATACTGATTCTGTGACCCTGGGTCCTCAAGGTTCTTATTGCTATAAGGTGCATGGATAAGTCTGACTTGCACTGTTAGAAGGCATTTCCTCACTCCCAATTTGCCTGTACCAATGAAACTACAGAAATACTCAACAGAACCTTGTGTTTTCACTTATTCCCTCAATATCCGTGTGTTTTGCTGGTCAGAAAAGAGCATCACTTGCTGTCATGTCATTACTGCTACCGTAATATCAAATAATAATATAAGTTATGAGCACACTTGCTTTAACTCAGACCTTTAAGGGGAAACTTCTACTACATTTCTAATAACAATAATGCTTACATTAAATGGGTCTTTTGTATTAAGAAAAGGTAATTTTATTTCTATTTTTTTCAGTGATTTTTTTTTCTTCATAGAAATAAGGGATTAATTTCATCACAGTTTCTGAAAGTTTTTGTGTTACAACGTTATTAATGATGAAGAAAGAATAGTATGATGAATAGTGCTGAACCTTGAGTCTAGAAGTCTTGGATTCAAGTTTAAACACTTAGGAATACTGGGCAAATCACAAATACTCATTGAGTACAAGTAATTCTCAATGTCTGTAACTTCTAGAGTATGTGGGGATCACCACTTTAGGGAGTGTTTCTACCTGGGAACACTCTATATTGATGAAATCACAAGGTCAATACACATATGTATGCATACTTATATGTACATTTACACACAAGCATGTACATGCATATATAAGGTAATACATAAATAATTATGTTGATGATTTTTCCACCGTAACAGGTAACAAGGAATCTAGGGGCCAACAATAGAGAAAGTGCTGGAACAGGAGTCAGGAAGTCAAGATTTGAGCTCAAACCCAGTCCCAGAAACATACCAGTTGTGTGACCCTGAGCAAGTCATTTAACCCTGTTTGCTTCAGTTTCTTCTTCTGTAAAATGAGCCGGAGAAGGAAATAGCAAACAATTCTAGTATCTTTGCCAAGAAAACCTTAAATGGCATCAAGAAGAGTTGGATATGATTTAACAACAACAGCAATAAATAACTTTGCATTGTAGGTAGAGGGCTAATCTAAGAGTCCACGGGTTCAAGTCCAGCCTCTGGAATATTCTGACTGTATGACCCTCAAAACGTTCTCAGCACCCTAGGCTACTCTTTAAACTGTCTGTATCAGAGTACTGACAAATATACATGCATATATACACACATATGTATACATGTATGTAAGTGTGTGTGTGTACACACATATGAGCAGAAATAATTTAATCTCTTCAAGTTCCTATACCAATGAAATTGAATATCTGGGTGCTGGTGTGTGTATGTGATTCAAAAGTCGATTGAATTTTTTCCTTTGTTTCCTTTTTTATGCTGTAACATTCCTAAACTCTTATTATAACTCTAAAAAGTCTTTAATAAATAATTGTAATAAATTTTAGATCTTCTTTGCTAATGTTATTCTATATGTTTGCATACATATTCATCAACTACTGTAGTTATAATTTTTATTTTATATCTCCCTGGCTGGGTAACTGAATTATATCCATTTCAATGGAGTCTGCTAAGTTTTCCTCTTTAAAATTACAAATGTTTTAAGTAGCATTGCAGTTGAATTATTCTTTAAATGTTTGGTAGAATTTATTACTAAACCTATCTAGTAGCAGATTCTTTTGCTGCCCCTACATGGGGTGTTAATTTATTTCCTGCTGTATTTGTCTGTGTGAGATTAAGTCAATACAGATTCTTTCCTATTCTGTTAACCTTGCTTGTTTATATATTATTTTTCTTTGCTCATTATCAATCTCTTCTTTTACACCTTTACTTTTGTTGGCATACAATTAAGCATAATAGTTTCTGATAATTATCATTTCTCCTCCATTTATTGTGAATTTCTCCCCCTTTTTATTATTCTAACAACTTATTTTTCTGTGTGTTGTTCTCTTTCTTCCTCCTTCTGTCTCTATTTCTATCTCCTTTTTGTCTCTGTGTGTGTATCTCTCCCTCTGTCTGCCTCTGGCTCTCTGTTTCTCTCAAGAAAACTGAATTTTGTGAACATCACTGTGTTCCCATGTCTGAGTCCCACTGTACTTACGTCTAGGCTTAAATATGGTGTAGTCACAACTTTTACCTTTGGAAATTCACCTTTCCTCCCTGAAATGTAGTTTCTCATTTCACAAATGGAGACTTTGGCCTCCAATTGATTTGAATTCCCTTTTGAAATGAGACTTTCAGTGACTGATCCCTTTGCTGCCAACATTTCTCTCCATTTAATTTTAGGCTCTCTAGGATCTCTCAGCTCTCAGAGTCTCTGAATTTCTGCTTTCAGTACAAGACTTTCCACTGATGCTTCACCTAGGAGACTGAAGAATTGGGCTCATTAGATACCAAATGGAAAATCTTTGTAAATGTATCCTGGCAGAACAGCCCTAGCCCGGTGGATTTATGTCTTCCCATATTTTATGCATTGTTATTTCAATATTAGCCTATATCAGTGTTTTTTAATAGGTTGGCCTGTGCTACTCAATAATACCCACTTAGAAAAATAGAAAGGATTAAATATAATTGCTCTGACCAGAAATGTAATTAAAGTGAACACATATTAATCCAGGGGAACTGAAGGAAAGGACAATGATTTATGAGCAATATTGCTGGCATTTTCAAGAGGCATGAAGCCATTAAAAATGAATATCTAAAAACTATTAGTTAGGAAGGCAGTCATAATTGGATAAGCAACCCACTTTGTCTTTAGGTTTCCCTGATCCTTTAGAGGACTCATAGGATCTTTCTTGGATTTCACTAAATAGGTACATGTGTGTATATAAGCATATATATATACATATATATGTATATATATGTGTGTGTATACATATATACACATATATATACATATATATGCATGTTGCATGTATATCTCCCTGAAATATGTCAAAGTACATTTTTTATAATTGAAAATGAAAGTTCATATTAATTGTTACTACAGTGTGAAAAAATATTGAGAGGAACTGGATAAAATTTAAAACTTTTGTCATATCAAATGGAATTTCATTAGTTAATAAGAAAAGGAATTCCAGCAATCCAGAGTCTCCAGTAGTTGCCCAAGTCTTATCCAGAAAAGACAGTGAATTTGAGCTCTGATTCAAGTTTCATAGAACCATTGTTAAGTCCCTGTTGCTTTGATTTGCCTTGTTTCATCCATCCATTCATTTTATCTATTCATTTTCCCTCAGGAAGGGACCATTATGCCATTTAGAACTGATGTTGACCTCAAAGGTCATATTCTCCAACCCTCAGATTTAATATATAAGGAAATTCAAGCACAGGGAAGGTAATTTGGCCAATGCAGCAGCAGTATTCATTAACGAGAAGATTCGACCTCAACTTTTCTGCCCCTGCATGTTTGCTACAATATTTCTCTGAGTCATATGGTACATTGGAGCTTTTAAGGATGACCCTTCCATAGGCTATGATTTAGAACTGATATGGGCCTTAACAATCATTCATATGAATGCCCCCAGCCAGTTGATTCCTTCAATATTTCCTCTCATCTGACTTTTTATTTTCTTGTGTTACATCCATTTGTCTTCATTTTCTTAATATTTATTAAATATGCGTAGATGTGTGTTGTTATTGACATCTCCATTAGACTATAAATTCCCTGAGGGTAGAAATTGTTTAATTTATTTTGTTTGTAAACCCATCATCTAACACAGTGCTTGGCACATAAAAAGAGTTTAATGTATGTATTTTTGCTTCATTAATTTATTAATTTGAAAGACCAATCCAAGCTCCTCTAACATACTAAGTGAAAAAGAAAATTTGAATCTTAGTTCTCTAGGGCCCCAGTCAGGGATCTTTACATTTCTCTACCAGTAGTAAATTATGACTTTCCTTACTCTATCATCTGGCATAGCTACAGGGAAACCAGGTGTCCCTCTTGCCATTCCAGAAAACATGGTTTTTGTCTGTGTTTCTTCTGCTTTGACATGAAGGATATTATTTAGCATTTGTGCAATCCTGATAACTATGGCAGAGACAGCTGTAGGCTCACCTAGGGGACAAAACACATAAATAAGACAGACAAGTCAATATAAGCAAAAAACCCAAGGGTTTCGCAATGGAACATTGAAGTTAAAGTATCCATTTACAAAGGCCTCTCTGGTGTATATTAATATAATGTTAATGTCCCATAAAAATAAAGCTGCATAGCTTCCTATAATTCACTGGGATTGACCTGCTAACTGTTAAAGAACTTCTGTAATTGAGTTGAAAACTGATACTTTATAGCATACATTTATCTCCCTCCTTCATCCTCCTTATTCATTTTCTCCTTCCTTACCTTCTTTCCATCCTTCAATCCCCCCTTCCTTTTTCCCTTCTTTCCTTCCTCTCTCCTATCAGAATATATTCAGAAAGATAAATGCTAATCCAGGAGTCACACTACTGCTAGGACCCCGTGATAGCCACCACCACCATCACCAAACAAGAACAACAAATGCTCATTTTTTATCTTATACAAAAGAATCACATTATAATTATCATGATTTTAATGGTCAGAAATAACTGAGAAGGCAAAACTTTAAGCTCTGGAGTTTGTCGAACCTGAGTGATGTCTTTTTTACTATACTATCCCACTGAGGAAGAACAGGGGAACCTATTCAGCACACCCCACGTGAATCAGCAAACATTTATTCAGTTCTTGCCTATGTGGTAGTCACTTTACTAAACACAGGGATAAGAAAAGCAAAGAAAAAAATACACTTCCTGTACTCATGAAGCATACATTATAATGGGGAAGAAACATGCAGATAATTCAATACAAACTTTGCATATACAGATATATATTATCATATGCACATTTGCATGGATGTACATACATATATGTATACACAAGGTAGCAGATAGTAGCTGTCAAGATAAAGGTCAGAAAGGGTGCCTGGAGAAACTGAAATTTGCACCGAACCCTGAAGGAAGGCAGGGAAGCGAGGAGAGGTTCGAGTGTCCCACTCATGGAGGACAGTCTGTTCAAGGCACTGAGCGGAATGTAGACTGATATGTTGGAAGAAGTAGAAGTAGATCATTGTGTAACTGGATTATAGAGATTGTAATGAGTAAAATACTAGTAAGAAGGGATTTATAGTGGATCTTAGAGATAAGGAGTCACTGAAGTAAACTGAGGCTAAGTGAGTTGTCCAGGCTTACACAGTTAGTAAGTGTTTGAGGTCATATTTGAACTCAGGTTCTCAATTCCAGGCCCAGTGCTTTATCCATTGAACCCCAGTTGTCATAGCACCTATACTACATTGAGTAGCATGGTGACATGACCAGACCGACCACTTAGGGGAAAAAATAATTTCCTTGGCAACTGAGTAAATGATGAATTAGAGAGGAGAGATATTTTAAGCCAGAATATGTGTTAAAAGACTGTTAACAATAGTTCAGGAGAGAGATAAAGTGGGTCTGAACCAGATATAATATATAGACATACATATATATATATATATATATACACATATATATACATATATATATATCTTTATGACTAGAGAGGAAGGAGATGGCATATATGCAATACATTCTGGGAAAGTAGAAATGAAATTTGACAGTGAATTAGATATGTGAGATCGGTAGAGTGAGGACTTATGAATGATGCTAAAGTTGTGACCCTGAGTGACTGGGAGAATGGTTGTTGATACAAATTACTGGTGGATATAAACCACAGCTATAGAGAGGAAACAACAATAGCAAAAATAAAACACACATGGCAGAGCCATATTGGTTTAAGGACCAGTTTTTCAGCCATTGTAAAATAGAATGGGATCTTTCAGAATCATGCACTCTAGTGTCAGGGCAGTGGAGGTGATATGCGGTGGTAGAAGAATCTTGGTGTAGAAAAAGTAGAGGACTGAGTTTTCTTTCCACCACTGCTTAAGTTAAAATCTTCTGAACTTCCAAAGGTCCAAAGACCTGTGATGTGTCAAGAGCTAATATCATTATCCTTAGAGCACCATTGGCTGATTGTATATTTACATTATATCGGGAGATACACCAATGAAAAATTTAGTCATTTATTAAAGCCTAATCTAGTTGTCTAGAAGAGAATTGAACCTAGGAGCCTCACACAGGGCTACCTCTAGGCAAGGGGAAAATTCATGACTATCTCCCAAAAAGATATAACTTCTAGATACAAGGGTCTGTGAATCTACCTTCTGGCAACATCTGCTCTCTAAGGATATTGTTTGTCTAAGGTTAACCCATGGAACCTGTATAATTGTGAAAGAAACATTAATCATCTGCCCTGTTGGAACCTATTCTGCAGATATTAATTGGAGTTGGACAAGTAGTACCAGGAAAGTTCTACCTTAGATTAAGGGTACTCACAACAAAGACCAAGCCAACCTTGAAACTTCTTACAAAAGATCAAGAAAAGTACTTGAGGACATGACTGTTTAAAAATACCAAGAGAAGACATGAATGAATTCTGACAACTAGATGTAACAACCTCCACCAGATCACAACAAAACCTTGAAAGTAGACCAAACATGATGGAACCTCAACATAGGGCAAGCTCCAAATTTGGATAGCTCCAATCAGCTAGCAGAATCTTAACACACGAGCTCTTGGTTGGAGGTAGTCCAGAAATTATGTAAATAAAATGATTATAACTTCATATGAGAGATTTCAAATATGTCTCACTCTCTGTATATATGCACAAATATATGCTCACCACTCTCATGTGATATACACATATGTGTATGTATGTGTGTATCCAGAGGAATTCCCTGAAGAAAAGAAAGGGTCCATATTCATAAAAATAACTGTAGCACTTTTGTGGTAGCAAGAACTGGAAACAAAGTAAACCTCTTTGGCCTAAGGAATGATTGAACATATTGTGGTACATGAATTTAATGAAATTGTACTGAGATATAATATATGGCGAGCATGATGAATGCAGGGAATCATGGAAAGACTAATATGACTTGAAACAAAGTAAAATAAACTCAGCCAAGAAACCAATTTTCACAATGACCACAATAACGTAAATTGAAAGAATGTGAAACATAAAACAGTGAAAACTATATGTGACAAAATTATGAAGATCAAGCTTGGCTGCTAAGAACACATATTTAATGCCTATAAATCACATTTGGACATTTAATTCTATACTATTTTTCTAGTTCATGTATGTATATGTACACACACATATATAAATATAAATATATGGATATATATATACATATGTGTATGTGTGTATAGATCCATTTCCCAGATAACTTAGTTGATTTTGCTGAATTGTTTTTCATTTTTCCTAAGATTTGTTGTTGGTGTTGTAAGAGATATCTCACAAGGGAAGAATATAGGGTCAAATATAAGTGAAGAAAAAACAAAATATATCAATAAAATATATACTAAACATATATATAATGTTCAATAAAGTATGTGTTTAATAAGTATAAAATTCATACACTTTGGAGAAATATGAATTTTTAGGATGCACACAATTAAAAACACAAAAGTTACTATGATATGAGCCCAAATGACATCACTAAAATGATTTTTTTTTTGCCACTTTCCATACAGAACCCACACAGTTTCAATTTATTCAGATGAAAGTAAAAAGACTTTTGATTATACTGGTTAAAACAGCCATAGGATTAGACTCTGGACTCAAAAAACACTACACATGTAAAGGGAATGATCAATATCCTGCTACTACAACAGATTTGCTGCTGCATTTGTCTAATATTAACAATTAGAAACAGAGCAGTACAACTAGTTATTTGGAATGATCCTTACAGTGTTACAGTGTCAGCAGGCACAAAACTTCACTTTTCTTCACACCACTGCTTCTCTTTGTGTACCTGGGCTTCTTCCTCTTCAGTAAAGTCATTCTTGATATTGAATGTTTTGCGGATCTCTTCTGGAGTTTTTCCCTTGATCATATTTGCAACAGTCTCGCATGTGACATGAAGCAAACCTTTAATGTCTAAGTAGTTTGCAGCCAGAATAAATTCAAAAAGGGTTCCTTGGTCAACTTTCAGGAATTCTTGGTCCCAAACAGGAATATCATCTATTTGCTTTTCTTTGTTCTCTTCATCCTCAGGAAGAGGAGGATCATCCTTGTGGTGGGTGCACCACTGAATTACCTTTTCTAATATTGCTGCATTAACATCTGGTAGAGGAACTGGATCATCATCCCCTTCATCATCCATTCCCAGGTCTTCCAACATGGTCTTGATAGTACAGACTGCTTTGCAATTTCAACATCAACTTCAAATATCTCTCCATCAGAACTCTGCAACTTTATTGAAGGCATGGTTCCAGATCCCCAGGGACCCCTAGAGGGCAAGCTGGCAGAGTCGAGAAGAGCCGGTGGGCTAAGGGACAGGTGACAGAGGGGAGGAAAGGCCCCGAGGCAACGCAGAGCACCAGGACCACTATCTAAAATGATTTTTAAAAAATATATCTGTCTAAACCTGGAGTTGTCTTAGAAAAATCAAATGATGAGAGGCCTTCTAGTTCAACTTCTTCATTTCTTATGGCTGAAGAAACTGGGGCACAAAGAGACTAAGTAGCTGGCCCAAGGTAACAGTCTATAAATGTTGGAGGCAATATTAAAACCCAGATCTTCTTAACTTCATGATCGATTATTAATCTGCTATAGCTCATTGCCTTACCAGTGTACATTAAACACACACACACACACACACACACAAAAACCAGCTGAAAGACCCAGACAATCATGTTTATAACAAAGATTTTTTTTTCCTTTTCCCACCATGGATGCATTGGCAGTCTAATGAACTCAATGCATCACTTCTCAGAATGATTCTTTTAAATACATAAAATAAAATACACAATATTAAGAAGGAAACAATAGATAGATAGATAGAAAGACAGATGGACAGATATATAAAATAGTGCATATATATGCATATGTAGTATATACATGTGTGTATGTGTGTATTCATAAACTTATGTGTATATGTATGCATGTTTGTATGTGTGCATACACATATATATTTATGCACATATGTTTTATGTATACAGAAATTCATAGATTTCAGGTTAAAAACCTCTGTTATAAAGAAAAATCATAGCATGGTTAAGGGTTGAAGTAGATGACTTCTAAAGTCTCTTTCCCCCCAGTAATTGGATGCTTTCAGGTCTATGATTCTCTGCTCTCGCTGGCATTGGGCTATTGTTGCTTATGCATTTATGCAGCCATAAATATATTCTTTAGACACTTTTAGTGGTTCCCATACTGTAATACAATATTCATTCAGCAATAATGTCACTTCAGTACTAGTCCTGTAGGGTAATCTCTGATTTGGCTTAGATGACATTTTTTCAGAAAGTTTTGATAAGCTCCAACGCTAAGTTTGAACCTATTAAATCATACAATTATCAAATAAGATTTCAGAATCATTTTAATGATGTCACTAAAAGTCTTAAAATACTGCTGTTAATTTTGAACAGAAATATTTTACTATGATCTTTTTTTTAGCTTTAATGTAATTATTCTTATAGAAAACTTACAAGAGATTATGTATTAAGCTCATGTCAATGGTCAACAAGTTGGAATTATCTATAACATGAACCTTATTCACATTATATGTCTAAGCCTGGGATTTCATGGTAGTAAAATACATCACTAAACAACGTGGTTATTTTTAATCAATGTTTTGTATTATATAGAGGGGGAAGAAAACAAATATACACAAAATAATTTCATTAGCTTCGTATTCCTCATCTTAGCTCTTTTGGTTAAGTGGAAAACATGCCAACAAGACTAGTAGCGACCTATAATTCACACAATCTTAGAATTTTTCTCTAGAAAAATTATTCCTAAATAGAAGCTTTAGAGTTAATGACTTTTATTTACCTTCATATGTTTATGCCTGGAATCGTTGAATTTCAAAGGTACTATATCGAATGAGCTTGGGAAAAAAGTCAGTCCCAAAACAACTCTGGCAAGTGGCTACATAGACTTGTTTTGAAAATCACCAAGGATGGGGAGTACAGTGTCTCTTGAATCATCAATTCCTCTATCAAATGCTCTAAATTTATTGCATTTTTGTTTTCTTATATCAAATCTTAATTTATTTCTTAGAAACTTGTACCCATTATTCCTGATCCTGTCCTTTGGGTCAAACAAACCAAGAGAGACAATGTGGCATAGTGGAAAGGATGGTGTTAGGAGATAGGGAATTAGAGTTTAGGCAAGTCTTGACCCCAGTTTCAGATTTCTTCTCAATAAAACAGAAGTGTGGTACTCAATGGGCTTGAAGCACATTTCCTGTTACAAATCTATGATCCTAAGTCTAATATCTCCTCTTTGTAGTAGTCCTCCTGGACTCAACTTAACTTTCCAATTTTCTCTCCCTCTGTCTGAAACATGATCCCTTAATGACAGGCTAGAGAGACTTACCTCAAGGTTATGACACTCCCTCAAAGACATCATGTTTGTGTGGTATTTCATCCTTTACTTTTGAAAATAGGTTGGACACTTCTTGGAATCCTCCTCAAATGCCCCACCAACACTCTACCTGTCAATTTTCTTTTGATTTTCATTTCTATTTCAAGATTTTCTTTCTCATAGAGCTTCCAGTAATTCCTGTTGTTTCAATCAACTTGAACTAGGGGCTCATCTCAGTTCTTCCAGAATTTACTGCCTATAAATCACATTTGGACATTTAATTCTATACTATTTTTTTGGCCACTCAAATAGTTTGTATACATACCATGCTCTGAAAAATGTAAGAACTCTAATCAGATAAATGAGTAACCATGATTCCAGATAAAGAATATTACCTGCCTCAAGAAAGAGAGATGACAGACTAATAAGAAATATATTTTTGGACATAACCTTCTGTCTTCTTTGACTATCTGTGAAAATAAATACTCTTTTTTCTGTCTTTTTAAAAATATATGGAGCTGGTAGTAGGGAGAAAGTGGGTTTCATTTTTGTATGCATATACACAATACATATAATTACATATATGTCTATGTATATAAATATATGTGTTGTGCATCTATAAATAGACTTAGCTATGCCTATCTATCTACCCATCTACCTATATATCTATGTATATTATATAGTTGTATAAATATATATGCTTGTTCCCTTCTAATTGTCACAAGGAGGGCATATTCTAATTGTCATTTTATTTATGAGGAAACTGAGGTTCAAAGAGAATAAATGACCTGCTCATAGGCATATAGTCATATAGCTATTAAGTTTCAGAAGTGGGATTTGAATCTTGTATACATTTATAAATGACACATTATAAATGACACATTATGAAATTTAACATTTTGTCCACTATTTTACTCCCTCAGAACAAGGTTCTCTTCCCCATGTGACACTGTCATCTAACAGAGCCAGCATTTCACTCATTAAATGAATATTTACCAAGCACCTACTATGTAATGGATACTGTGCTAAGTAGTGGACTTACAAAGAGAGACAAAAGTCAATCCCTGCCTTCAAATAGCTTACTGTCTAATAGAGGAGAAAACAAGGTAATATGTACAAATAAGCTATACAGAGGATAAATAAGAAATAATTAAAAGAGGATATGCATTATAAGTAAGAAGGGTTAAAAAGGCTAAATGTTAGCGAACTGACTAGTACATTGCGGGTTTATGAAGAGTGGAAATGTTGAGTGAATTTGGTTTGTAGCCAAACCGAGTATTTTACATTTGTTCCTGGAGGCAACAAGGAATTTTGGGAGTTTATTGAAAGGAGTAGGATGATATAAACAGATGTGGGTTTTAGGAACATCACTTTGGTGTCTGAATACAGGATGGACCTTAGTCAGGAGAGACAAAATAGGTAGACCCCTCTAGCAGCTACTGTAACAGGACAGGGCCAGCAACAGGTTGGGGTGGTGTCAGAGTAGAAAAAAAATGTATTCAAGAGATATTGCTTAATATCAGTATGTCCCTATAGCAACATTGTAACTCAGAGGTTTTTGACACCAATGATTTAATAATCAGAGGTTCTTTTTTTTATTTGGCTGCTCTGTTTTGAAATCAATGATGGCTACAGAAATGGGTGCTAGGGATCTTTTACACATGTAATTTTCATCTATTCTTTGCAACTGGCAAGAGCAGTATGACTCTTTCTCTCTCTCTCTCTCTCTCTCTCTCTCTCTCTCTCTCTCTCTCTCTCTCTCTCTCTCTCTCTCTCTCTGTATGTGTGTGTCTCTGTTCTAAGTATGAACCATCTTCAAAGCTTATCCTTAGAAATTAAAGGAATGATTTTTTTAAATGGTTCTTGGGCTTTTAAGAGTGACATTTGAGCTTGTAGTGCAACTAGTTAGATCTATTATTTTTTCTCATCCTTTGGGGATTAGGCAGAGAATTTAGACAGCCTTGCCAATCTTTGGGCCAGTAAGTAAAGCAGAGGTCCCAGATCTCCAGAAAGGCTAGGAAACTGCCATTAGCCAGCCTTTCCCTAAGCATGCTGACTCCAATTTGTGTGAGCCTGCAAGCATCACATAAGCAGATCACATTGTCATGACTCCTGGAGGCTCAAAAAAAAAAAAAAATGACTGTCCCTGCCTGGCTTGGTTGATGCTGCGTTTCTGAGTAATCAAAAGATGGGAGGGAGTGTCTGGATGCAGTCCCAGAATAAATGACATTCCAGGCCTTTAATTTGTGGCTGGCAGTGAGACAAACTGGAGACAGTAAAGGAGACAGTAAAATGAACCAATGCTGGGTGGTCAGCCACAGTTTTTGCACGATTTCTTTCTTTAACTATGAAATGAAGTTGGATAAACTCCAGATAGCATAAGAGATATGTTTCTGCTGACTGATTGCCCAAGAAACACACCCTCTCATGGTCTCTCTCCTTTCAGTCTTTCCCCATCCTTCCCTCAGTCCATTCTCCACTCAGTTGATACACTGATATGTTTGATCACATCAACTCACTAGTTAAGGAATTTCTAATGACTTCCTATTGCCTCTGGAATAAAATATGAACTCTTCTGTTTGGCATTCAAAACACTTCACAATGTGGTTCTGACCTATCTCTCCAGGATGATTCCATATTGCCTAATATTACTTATGCATTTAGTTCATATGCAGACTCTATGTTCCAGCAAAGCTGGTCTGCTTATATTCCTTTTTACCCGCTATTCCATCCTCTGCTTTCCTGCCTTTGGACTTCTAGGTGATAACATAGCACAATGGGTGAGAAAGGAGAATGAGAAGCAAGAAGAAATAAAGGCCACTCCAGAGACTTAATAGATGGGTGACTATTGTTCCACATCTCCAATATCCCCTTAGATTCTTCCCACTGAGTTGACTGTCATTCTTCTCACAAGACCTTCCATCTTGTGACTATGGACAATTTATCTGGCTGTCTGCCATGCCTGGAATGCTTTCCTTCCTCATGTCCATTTTCTGACTTCCCTGGCTTCCTTCAAGTTCCAACTGCAATCTCGTCTTCTACAAAAAGCCTTTCCCAACCCTCCCTATTGTAAATGTCTTCCCTCTGTTAATCATCTCCAGTCTATCTTGTATATGGATTGTATATATGTACATAATTGCTTGATTGTTTTCTACAAATTAGAATATAAGTTTCTCCAGGGCAGGGAATTTTAACTTTCTTTGTATCCTTATCACATAACATAGTGCCTGGAACACAGTAGGCACTTAAATGCCTGGGGGCTGGAGAGAAATTATTTTTAATAACCAATGATTGGGAGAGATTCATATTTCCCCTTCTATCTTTTATCCTTATTTTCATACCTCACTCTCTGAATATTGAGCTAAACTCTTCTACCCAGACTCCACCGAGGCAGGTGCAGCTATTATGTTCTACTGATGCTTGGGTGGGGACAAACTCTTTGAATAGATTTCCCAACACTAGGGCTTATTGGGGCTAAGAAGCAAATGATGTAATCAAAAATCAAGTACATCCACTTGTAATATTTGTCCTCTCCTTATTTGTTAACCAATCAGAGTGGATTGTCACCCTGGAGAATATACCTCTTCCAAAAGGACATATAAACCTTGAGCCCCACCATAATTGTCCTTGGTCTAAAAGAGAGACATCTGACTATCTGTTTATTCAAATGTCAGTATTATTAATAAAACAATTAAATTTCCCAGAAATTCTATTTCTGGAAACTTTTCAAATGCCACTGACTGACCATGATCAAATCACATAACCTCTCTGTGCCTTGGCATTTTCATTTGTAAATAACAGTGTTGACAATTGGTGACCTTATTGTTCTGATTCTTGTTTGACCATAACAAGCCACAGAGATGTTCTCAACTCTATTTCCCTGATTTGCGAAACAAGGAAAAATAACATTCCTTATAACAATAATTTTTCATTGTTGCTGAGAAATATCTTCAATGCTTACAAAGTACTTTGCAATATCAAAGTTGCTATTTGGTTCTCAATCATTACTTTGCAATTGACTATTGATTAAGTTATCCAAAGGTGAGATGTTATCCAAATGGCCTCTTAGAGATGTGATGAAGAACATTTGTCAAATCATGAAGTCCAAGATTCAGTATTTCAGTGGACTTACTAGACAATAGGGATATTTGAAAAAGCAATTCAATTAAACGAAATTTATCAATTTCCTTCTAGGCACTGTGCTTAGCAGTTAGATTTCCCACCTTTTACCTTCACTGGTTGCATAACCCTGGGTAAATCACTTAATCTAGGCAACCCATTGAAGATATAAGTTCAAAAGAAGGTGTTCATCAACATTGGTAGAGGGAGCCAACTTATCTAGGAATTCCCAAAGCCAGTGAAATCACAGAATAAATTGCTATGCAATGCAAAGTTATCATATAGAGACAGTGGCAAGCTATGAAATATAAGGATTATGGTATATCGAGAAATGTTAAATTTTCTTTTTTAATTAAATTATTTGTTTTCAGTCTTTGACAAGCACTTCCATATAGCTTGGATTTTTTTTCCCTTCCTCCCCCTCATTTCACCCTCCTCCCCCAATCCCTCCCTGAGACATCATACAGTCTTATATAGGCTCTAAATCTACTTTCCTATTAAATACACATTGCACAGAAGAATTAAAATGAGTGGGAGAAACCACAAAATAAAACAAACATAATACAAAAGAAAATGGTCTGTTTCTATCTGTGATCCAATTCCATAGTTCTTTTTCTGGATGAGGAAGGCGTTTTGTCTCAAGAGTCCATTGGAAATTGTTTAAGTCCATGTATTTCAATGAGGTACTTAGTCTACCAGAAAAAATTCCTCACACTGTGGTGGTTGTTGTGTACAAAGTTCTCCTGATTCTGCTCCTTTCACTTTATCATCAATTTATATAATCTTTCCAGGCTTGTCTGAAGTCTTTCTGTTCATAGTTTATCATAGCACAATAGTATTCCATTACATTCATATACCACAACTTGTTCAGTCATTCCCCAATTGATAGGCATTTTTTTGACTTCCAGTTTTTGACCATCACAAAGAAAGCTACTATAAATATTTTTGGTACATGTGAGATCCTTTCCCATTTCAATGATCTCTTTGGGAAAGATTCTTAGAAGTGATATTGCTTGATCAAAGGGTAGGCACCTTTTTTTTAGTCCTTTGGGCATAGTTTCAAATTGCCCTCCAGAATGGTTGTATCAGCTCCCAGCTCCATCAACAATGAATTAGTGTTCCAACTCTCCCACATCTTCTCCAACATTTATCATCTTCCTGTTTTGTCATGTTAGCCAATCTGATAGGTATGAAATCGTATCTCAGAGTTGTTTTGATTTGTATCTCTCTAATCAAGATGATTTAGAGAATTTTTTCATATGATTATAGATGACTTTAATTTCTTTCTCTGAAAACTCCCTGTTCATATACTTTGACAATTTATCAGTTGGAGAATGCCTTGTATTCTTGTACATTTGACTCAGTTCTCAGTGTATTTTAGAAATGAGGCCTTTATCACAGACACTAGTTGCAAAACTTCTTTCCCAGTTTTCTGCTTCCTTCCTAATTGTGGTTGCATTGGGTCTATTTGTGCAAAAACTTTTCAACTTATGCAATCAAAATTATTCCTTTTGCACTTCATTTTGTTCTCTATCTCTGATTTGGTCATAAATTTCTCCATTCTCCATAAATCTGACAAATATACTATTCCTTGCTCCCCTAATTTGTTTATAGTATCAATTTTTATACTTAGATCATGTATCTATTTGGACTTTATTCTTGCGTATCATGTCAGGGTTTGGTCTACGCCCAGTTTCCACCACACTGTTATCCAGTTTTCCCAGGAATTTTTGTCAAACAGTGAGTTTTTATTCTACAAGCTGGGGTCCTTGAGTTTATCTAGCAGTGGATTGCTATATTCATTGATTACTGTGTCTTAAGAACCTAATATATTCCACTGCTCTACCCCTCTCTTTCTTGGTCAGTTTCAAGTGGTTTTAATGATTGCTGCTTTATAATGCATTTTAAGATCTGGTAGAGATAAGCCACCTTCCCGAGCATTTCTTTTCATTAGTTTGCTTGATATTCTGGACATTTCGTTCTTCCAGATGAATTTTGATAATATCTTGGATGATATTGCCCAGGCTCTTTTTTTTTCATCATGACTTTCTGATAGACCAATAATCTTTAGATTTTCTCTCCTGGATCTATTTTTCAGGTCAGTGGTTTTTTCCAATTAGATATGTTACATTCTCCTCTCTCTTTTCATTCTTTAGATTCTGTTTGACTGATTCTTGATATCTCACATATTCATTAGCTTCTACTTGCCCAATTCTAATTTTTATCAAATGGTTTTCTTCAGTTAACTTTTGCATTTCATTTTCCATCTGTTCAATTATTTCTTTTAAGGAGTTATCTTCTCCAGTTAGGTTTTGTACTTACTTTTCCATTTGTCCAATTGTCTTTTCTTTTCTGCTTGCTTCTTACTCATGATAATTACCCTTTTCCTGACTCTGAAAGTTGATCTCCCTGGGGAACAGGGGGCTCTGTCCCATAGTTCTTGTGCCTAAAACTTGAGGCTTTGTGTGTTCTGGCTTCTGCTTCTTTCAGCTATAGACTAAAATGCTGCACTTTACCTGGTGCTGAGGTGGCTGATGTTGGAAAGTAGAGACCAGGTGAGATCTTTTAGTGTTTTCCTGCAGTTACCCAGGAGCTAGCTCATTAAGTGGAAGGGAGGGATGGTCTAGCCAAGGGAGGTCTCCTGAGCTAGAGCATAGGCAAGCTCAGTAGTCAGTGATCCCATATATGGGATGTTAAAGTACACCTGGGGTCCTGGTGTTGGTGATTGCAGGCTTCACCCCCCTGGGGCTCAGAATCTTCTCCCTGTTTGCTGAAGTGGGGCTGTCAGGGACAGCTCTGGACCTGTACTAGTCTTCTTCAGCCACATAGCAAGAGGTACCCTCTTTAGTGGTTTTCCTAGCCTCATGAACTAAGAGACTGTTTACCCCTTCTGCTGCTCCCACTGTTTCAGGGTTTTTTCCCAGGGGGATATTCTCTGGGCTTGTCAAGGTCAATATGGGAGGGAGATAGCAATTAGTGATCACTCCACCATCTTGGCTCCTGGAACCCAAAATCCTACACCTAAATTTTCAAACACAGGGAAATAGGTCAGTAGTGTAGACATGAGGAGAAATAAGGAAATCAGAAAGAACAGTATGTTTGGGCAAAGGGCAGAAATTCAAGCCAATTCAATTAAAATTCATTTATTAAGCACATAAGGTCACCTGGCAGGATAAGATACCAGACAGTGAGGTCCTTTCTCAAACTGAACTGCCAAGCATTCAAACTCTGCTTCAGGGTGTGTTGCTGGTCATGTTGTTCAAATGCGAAGTGTATGCTTGCTAAAGAGACTATTTTATTGAGAACACAAACAAAGCAAATGTTCACAAGGTGATCCTAAGAAGTGATACAAGGATGCTTTCAAAGTCTCTCTTATGAACTTTAGAATTGATTGCATGACTTGTACACACTGGTATAGAACCATTCACCATGGCATGTCTACATCAGAGAAGACGATACACTCTTTGAGTGAAGCAGAATTGAAGCACCACATAAGAAACATGAGATGCACAGATTTAGAGAATTCATGCCAAATGTTCACATGGACTATTTGTGCCTAGCCTATGGTAGAACATTCCAAGCACTGATTAGTCTGATCAGCCACAGCTGAGCACACTTGACTCTAGCATAGTGATGTTATTTTGGTCCTCTTCAAGAACAGATAGCAACCAACCAACAAATTAATTACATTAAGCCCAGGGTGAAGTTAGATGGGGCAGTGGATAGAGTGAAAGTTCTGGAGTCATGAAGACTCATTTCCCTAAGGTCAAATCCATCCCCAGACAAGAAATAGCTCTGTGTACTTGAATAAGTCATTTAACTTTATTTACTTCACTTTCCTCATCTGAAAATGAGCTGGAGAAGGAAATGGCAAACAGGCCAGTATATTTGCCAAGAAAACCTCAAACAGGTTCACAGAGTCAGAAATGACTGAAAAAATGACTAAAGAACAATGTTAAATCAGTGTTAGTTGCTGCAGATAACAAAACAAAAGTAAAACAATTTATTTTTAAGGATCTTGCTTTCAAATCAGGGCATTCATTGACAAAAGTATAAGAAAAGTTGGAAAGCAGAGTCATAATAAATGTGTGTTAACTGATTGACTAATAACTAGAAAAAATCATAAATTGACTAGCATAAATCACTTTAAAGTTTGCACTGTGATTCTGGTACATCATCTCATTTTAGAATCCCAACAAAATTTTGAGGAAGATACTACAGCTATGCCCACTTTGCAGCAAAGGAAACTCTGACTCTGGGGTTATATTACTGGCCAATGATAATAGCTAGTTATTTGAGATAGGAGTAGTAGGCTGGAGAATATAATAAAAAAGATTTGGGAAAGGTCAGTGGAAGACATCTAAATGATGTTCCAAGGGGAAATCCATGTTTTCCATAAATGCATTGGCCATAAAAAGCTTTGAGGGCTTTTTGACCCTTTCTGACTCCATCATACTCTAGGATTCTAGACTCCTATGATTGAAAATTAATTAAAACACCTTGAGGCACTAGTGTCTCAGCTTCAGAAAATAGTAATGGAAGTCAATACGCATTAGTTCACTTACCAACATAATAGAAAAATGGTTGCTCCAAAAAAAAAAAAAAAAATTGTCGGGGGCCAGAGTCAAGATGACTGAGTACAAAGATGCACATACTCTAGCTTCTCCTCCACAGCCCATAAAATACCTGTAAAAAATGACCCTAAACCAATTCTAGAGCAACATATTCCACAAAGCAACAGAGTGAAAGAGATTTCCAGCCCAAGTTAGCCTGAAAGTCCAACACGGGGCATAGAGCAGATCACATCCCACAGAGCCCACTCCAGTGTTGGCCACATGGCACTGGCAGGAACAGGACTGGAACAGGTCTTGGGAGTGGAATTCCTAGCGCTGATTCTCAGATATCTCAACCCACAAACAGCAAAGAGAGGTTCAAATGTCAGTGAGAAAGCTTTTTCACCTTGATGAGAAAGGAGCAGGGTTCTCCCCTAGTCCCAGCCTCAGGCTACAATGGTGGCAGCAGCAGCAGCATTAGCTTCAATTTTTGAAGCCCTTGGCCTAAAGTATCTGGGAGAATTGAGTTGCTCATCTGGGTCTCTGCCCTGACTGGTGGCACAAGTTTGAGGAAGAGTGCTGGCTGGCATGGTGGAGTTGGTAGAGGCTCTGGAAAGGGAATTCTAATTGCAGATCCTGGGCAGAAAAGTTTTGGTAGCTCCCAGACCAGAGCACAGACCAGGAGAGGAGTAAAGACTTCTCCCTTGATTGTGCCACCTTGGGAGAATTGAGAACTTACAGGTTCCCAGAGTATACCCTCCTCTTGACAAAAGATTCAAAAGTTAGGTAACTGGCTGGGAAAATTCCCAAAAAAGGGAAAAAAATAAGATTATAAAAGGTTACTTTCTTGATGAGCAGGTATTTTCTTCCATCCTTTCCAATGAGGAAGAATAATGCTTACCATCAAAGGCCTCTAAAATAAATATGCAATGGTCTCAGGCCATGGAAGAGCTCAAAAAGGATTTTGAAAATTAAATAAGAGAGGTGTAGAAAAAATTGGAAAGGGAAAGGAAAGTGATGCAAGAAAATCATGAAAAGTGAGTCAACATCTTACTAAAGGAGACCCCAAAAAAATGCTGAAGAAAATAATACCTTTATAATAGGTTAAATCAATTGGAAAAAGAGGTCCAAAAAGACAACGAAGAGAAGAATGCTTTAAAAATCAAAATTAGCCAAATGGAAAAGGAGGTGCAAAAGCTCATTGAAGAAAATAGTTCTTTAAAAATTGGAATGGAGCAGATGAAAGTTAATGATGTTATGAGAAACCAAGAAATTATAAAGCAAAGCCAAAAGATGGAAGATAATGTGAAATATCTTATTGGCAAAACAACTGACCTGAAAAATAGATCCAGGAGAGACAATTTAAAAATCATGGGACTTCTTGAAATTCATGATCAAAGAAAGAGCCAAGACATCATCTTTCATGAAATTATCAAGGAAATCTGCCCTGATATTCTAGAACCAGAAGGCAAAATAAATATTGAAAGAATCCACCGATCACCTCCTGAGATCCAAAAGGAGAAACTCCTAGGAATATTGCAGCCAAATTCCAGAGTTCCCAGGATGTCAGGGGCACAATGGACCAACGCCCTTCCTGGGGGGAAGAGAGTACTAGGAAGTTCTGACCTGCTGACGTGGCTCTGCCAGCTCAGCACTAGAAAGACTTCCTGGTCTGAGACTAAGCAGCCACCAACCAACCAGAAGGGGATACGACCCGGGATAGGGAATCGTGCCCTTTTTTGGTTTGGTCTGGAGGGGCTCGCACCAATGAGATGAAAAACTCCGCCCTCAGGGAGGAACTGGGGAGGAGCCTACCCGGAAGAGGAGGGCAAGACACTAGGGATAAAAGGCACAGGCAGGAAGGGCTCGGGGGACTTCTGGCTGAACCGCTCAATAAACGCTTCATACCTGCACTCCGTGTCCTGTCTGCTTGAGAGCCGTCCTTATCCCCGGGGGCGGTCCGGAGACGTCCGAAGCCCGGAGCTGGGGGAGAGGGGTCCGTGGTCGGTGAAGGATCGTGGGACCGGAATCGGCCCCGGTCACCAGGACAAGGAAAAAATATTGCAAGCAGCTAGAAAGAAACAATAAGAGTATTGTGGAAATACAATCAGGATAACACAAGACCTAGCAGTTTCTATATTAAGGGATTGAAGGGCTTGAAATATGATATTCCAGAAATCAAAGGAATTAGGATTAAAACCAGGAATCACCTATCCAGCAAAACTGAGTATAATACTTCAGGGGTAAAAATGATCATTCAATAAAATAGTGGATTTTCAAGCATCCTGGATGAAAAGACAAGCACTGAGTAGAAAATTAATCTTTCAAACACAAGAATCAAGAGAAGCATGAAAAGGTAAGCAAGAAAGTGAAATCATAATGAACTTACTAAAGTTGAACTGTTCACATTCCTGCATGGAAAGATTTTTGTAATTCTTGAAACTTTTCTCAGTATTTGTGTAGTTGGAGGGATTATGTGCACACACACATATTTATATATACATATATATTATATATAACATATATACATGGAGAGAGAGAGAGAGAGAGAGAGAGAGAGAGAGAGAGAGAGCACCGGGTGAATTGCATGGGAAGGGATCATATCTAAAAGAACAAAATTAAGGGGTGAGAGAAGAATATATTGGGAGGAGAAAGGGAGAAATGGAAGGGGCAAATTATCTCTCATAAAAGAGGCAAGAAAGCTTTTTCAACAGAGGAGAAAAGGGGGAGGTTAGAGGGAAAAATGAAGCTTACTTTCATCACATTTGGCATAAGGAGGGAATAACATGCTCATTTACACTATAGGAACATGGGGGAGAAGGGGATAAACAGAGTGGCATGGATGTTGGAAGGGAGGGCAAGTGGGAGGAGTGAGCAATTACAAGTAAATTTTGGAGAGGGAGAAGGTCAAGAGAGAAGAGAATAAATGAGGGGTAAGATAGGATGGAGGGAAATATAGTTAGTCTTACACAACATGACTATTATGGAAGTCTTTTGCAAAACTACACATATATAGCCTATAGTGAATTGTTTGTTTCCTCAGTAGGGATAGATGGAGAGGGAGGAAGGAAGAGAAGTTGGAATTCAAAGTTTTAGGAATAAATGCTGGGAATTGATTTTGCATACAACTGGGAAATAAGAAATACAAGTAATGGGGTATGGAAATTTATCTTGCCCTACAAGACAAGAGAGAAGATGGGGCTAAGGGAAGGGTGGATGTTAGAAGGGAAGGCAGATTGGGGGAAGTGGTAATCAGAATGCAAGGTGTTATGTGGTGGAGGAGGGGAAAGATGGGGAGAAAATTTGGATCTCAAAATTTTGTGGAATTGCATATTGAAAACTAAAAATAAACAAGCATTTTAAAAAATTGACATGTTTCAATTTCAACTGAATGCTATAAAAACCACTGGAAAATGTTTCCTTTCATATGTTTAAAGTAGACAGATCCACAAATATGCAACAAAGAAGAAAAATAATGTTAAAAATTGTATTGACAGTGTTTGGAGCTTAAATTAGATTTATACTGAATTTTAAAATATAATTGGTGAAAGGTGATATTAAATAATCTTCAAACTACATGGATTTCATTGATTTATAAATTCCTGGCATGGAAATTTTCTCCATTGACACAGATTGGTAGCTCCTCTCCAACTTCTAGCAAAAGAACAGATCTGACCCTGTCACCTCACCTCATACACACCTCATAAACACACATCTACACACCCGCACCCCACACCCCCTACACACACATATTTAAACTCCAATGACTTCCCCTATCACTTCCCCTATCAAATGTAAAATTATTTGTTTGTCATTAAAAGCTCTTTGTATCCTTAGGGTTATCTCACTCAGCAGTGGTAGGAATGAATGAATCATATGCCAACCATCCCTGAGAGCAGATCCAGATCACTAGCAAGGAGAAGTATTCTATATTGATTGTAATACTGAGTACTCCATGCGCACTTCTGGATGGGAGAAGTAGTTTGGACTGAGCTGTTGATTTCAAGTTCCACAGCTGTTCTCCAGGGCATTAAAACTGGCATCAGTTGTGATAGATATAAATCACTATCCAGTCAGAAACACTGAGAGGTGATCACCAACATCACAGACTGATAGAAGAAACAGAATCATACACTTCTTGGGACCATTTAACTTAAGAGTAAATTAGCCAAGAATTCACCACAGTCCCAGAGGAAAACATTGTGTAATGGCCCAGGGAATGACTTCATGTCTTTTATGTTCCAAGTAGGAGTTCTCAAAGATTCTGGTCTCAGGACACTCATATACTCATATATTACTGGGGACCCACAGAGCTTTGGTTTATGTGAATTATATTATTTACTACTTACTTCATTGGAAATGAAGAAAGAATAAGTATTTTACAAAGTATATTTATTCATTTTAAAATATCTATAATAGTCCCATTGTATGCTAATATAAATAATCATTTCCATGAAAATTACTATATTTTTTGAAACAAAAATAAACAGAGATGAGTGGAATTATTTTACATATCTTTTTTATTATATCCCAATCTCTTTGATTAATAGAACTTAATAATAACTAATATAATTTAATAGAAGGCGACTTGATTCTCATACTGTCTGCAATCTATTGCAATGTTACTTTGGCTGAAGTACATCAAGAAAATTTGACCTTACATGGACATTTCAAGACAAGAATTAAGAGTGTTTCAAAAAGCAAGTGATATTTTAATATAATTATTGAAATATTTTTGACATTAAGAACTCTTTGGAAGGGTTATAGGGAACCTCAGAGATCACACTTTGAAAACTCATGTTCTAGAGTAAGAAAAAAGACATTTTACAGTAAATGTCTCTGATAAACAACACATTTCTCAAATGTATAATGATCTGAGCCAAATTTATAAGAATACAAGACATTTCACAATTAATAAATGTTCAAAGGATATGAACAGGTACTTTTCAGATGAATAAATCAAAACAATCTATTGTCATGTGAAAAAATACCTCAAATCACTATTGATTAGAGAAATGCAAATTAAAATAACACTGAACTACCACCTAAACCTACAGGATTGGCTAATATGACAGAAAAGGAAAATGATAAATGTTGAAAAGGATGTGGGAAAATTGGGATGCTAATGCACCTTTGGCAGAGTTGAGAACTTATCCAAACATTCTGGAGAACCATTTGGATGTATGCCCAAAGAGCAATAAAACAGTGTATGCCTTTTGACCCAGCAATATTACTCCTATGTTTGTATCCCAAAGAGAAAAAAGGGGAGAAGAATTTTTACATATAAATTTGTTTATAGCTTTTGAAATTGAGGGGATGCCAAATAATTGGGAAATGGATGAAGAAGCTGTGTTATATGAATGTAATGGCTTATTATTCTTCTGTAGGAAATGACAAATAAAGTGCTTTCAGAGAAGTCTGCAAAGATTTACATGAACTGATGAAAAGTGAAGTGAATATGAAATTGTAAAAATAATAGCAATATTTTACAATAATCTACTGTGAATGATGTAGCTCTTCTCAGAAATACAAGGATCCAACACAATCCCTCCAAACTCATCATGAAAAGTGTTGTCCATCACCAGAGAAATAACTGACCAAGTCTAAATGCAGAACACAGCAGCTATTGTTTGCTTTATTTTTTTATCCTCATTTTCTTTCACAACATGAATGCAAATGTATAAGCTATATTAAATTGCTTACCATCTCAGGGAGAGGGAAGGAGAGAGAGGAGGGGCATAATTTAAAACACAATCTTACAAAATAATTATTAAAATTGTTTTTTGCATGTAATTAGGGAAAATAAAATATTTTTTTTTAAAAAAATCTACCTCCACTCTAAGCTTGGAGAAACAATGTTCTTGAGTTGAAAAGAGAATGATCTTTTTTCAAATTTAAAAATGTGAAATATATGCACAAATACATGTCTATGGATGCATATAGGCATATATATACATATATGCAAATATATGTATATAGGTGTGTGTGTGTATCATGATACCGTAGCTTTGTTGCAGTTTGTTTTCATAATAATAAGACCAAGAAAAGGTTTCCACGATTAGCATCATTTTTCTTTAGATTTGGTAGTGGCCATGAAATGCAGTGTACACTGTACAGAAATTTCCACCATCTTATTCTCACAAAATAGTCCCTCAGCTTCAATTTGAATCCCTATAAGGAGGGGAAAAGCCATTGCTCATTCCTCTTTTGCATAGTTATCATTAGAAGTCTCCCCCTCCCTAAGTACCAAGCCTGAATTTCTTCCCAACTCCTCCCCTCCCCCCTCACCCCCACTGTTCCTAGTTATATATTTTGGGGCCAAGAAAAACAATTGGAATTTCTCTTACACGTGCCAGTCCTTCAAATATTTGAACACAGCTGTCATGTCCCCCTCCCCAGCTCTGAGTCATTTCTTCTTCAGACCAAGTATTGGTGTCAAGAGGTTTCAGAAGGTATTAATCAGACACAAGTCAAACTCATTAGCTATGGCCCATCAGTAGGAGAGCTGAATTGGGAAAGACACAGCAGGATTTGATATGTTTAATGTATTTTAGAGTGATCTCAATCAAAGAGATTAAAATGAAAAACAAAAAGAAAGAAAAATAAAGGGATTGGTTGTTTGTTTGTTTTTTTTAATAGAGGTCCCTTTTCCCTACTTGGATATGTTGGTGATGCTTTAGCACATCTCACAGCTCGTTGTTACTGGGAATTCCTTCCAAATGTACAGATTGCAGAATGTCGCATCTTTTCACGTGTCACTCTTGTTCATGCTCTTGTGGGTGCCTATCTAACGTGCTAGGGGCATTCCTTTAAACCTCTTGACTTTATAGAAGATGTATCACTATCTATTTTGCAACCCTAAGGACCATGGAACCTTCCCTTCTGACTTGTAGATGAAACCTCCCTTATAAGTTGTCTCCCTGTGAGAACGTGAGTTCCATGAAAACAGATACTATATCTTCTTGTTGTGTTTAGCACAGTGCTTTGTATAGAACAAATGCTTAATATTTTCACTCATTCATTCTGTACATACTAATGAGGCATGCCAGCTGGGATGCCCCATTAATCATCCTTTGTGCTCACTAACTAAATAACCAACCACTCTTCTTTCTGGGACATTAAATTCCCCCCCTTCTCCCCCAGCACAACAATTGTTGATGCCATTTGGGAAGAAAACGTTGTGAACAGCCATTGTATAAGACACTTCCTTCATCACCAATTTTGTACAAAGGAACAGATTGCAATTCTTGACTTACTAACCAATAGGGACCCCAGATGCTACATCGTCTGACCTATTCATTTTAGAAAGGAGGGAACTGAGGCCGGGGAGGTTATGCTTCACCTAAATTCACACAGGTGGTAAGCATCAGAGGAAAGAAACATGAAGTTCCCCTCTCTTCAGAACTGGGGCTCTTTCCACCAGACCACATTTTCTCACTTAGAGTAGGTTCTATCCAGGGGTGTGGAGCCTGTGACCTTGAGGCCAAATGTGGACCTCTAAGTCCTTGTTTCTGGTCTTTTGACTGAGTCCAAGTTTTACAAAACAAAGTCTTTCATTAAGCTATTTGCTCTGTTAAGTTTGGATTCAGTCAAAGATCTGTACTTGAGGATCTAGAGGGCCACATGTGGCATCCAGGCCACTGGTTCCCCACCCCTGAGTCTATACAAATAAAATGGTCTTAGATATCAGCTATAAGAACAGCTTAGGCACTTTCAATTACAACTTGAGGAGCAGGCTTTTATCTGTTGGCTGAGCCATCAACCCACTCAAATCAATAAGAATCCAAGCTTTCAAGTTTTTGCTATTTTTTCTCCTCACTGTGAATCTGAGTATTTCTTCTACTTCTCTTTCTGTTAAATTAAAAACAAAAAAATGCATTCTGAAAGCTGAATGAGATTTACAGGAGGGAAACCACAGGGCAGGAGAATCTATCAAAAGCTGATTTCTTGTACTTTTCTCATTGCACTCAGTGATATTATTCAGGGAGCTGCAGGCCCTATTTTCCTTTCCAACTGGACAAAAGCCAGTGTAGTGTATCCTGTGATCCTGTCATAGGCCTGGGCTTGATATTCTAGCTCTATCCATGGCAAGCTGTTTAACTTTGGGCAAGTTCCCTTTGTCTCTTCGGATCTCAGCTTATTCAATTCTAAAATCAAATGATGGGACTAATGATCCCTAAGGCAGTTTCTTACTCTTTCTATATATAGTTCCCTCAAAATGGACCATACTGCCCACTTAGCCTTCACAGAATGTACTGGTACATACATCCACAAACTGGACTTTGAGTAAACAGAGAAGGCAAGACTTTCTCAGTGGGAACTGTGGTGAAAATTTAAAAATACTGTAAAAGAATATGAATTAATCAGCATAGAATGTCAATCAGAAAAAAAAAGAATGATATAAAATCATGGCCTTGTCATGGCCCAAATAGAACCATTATCATTTCCTCCCAAAACCTCTCCTCTTTGGAATTTCTTCATCACGATCTGGGTTACCACATTCCTTCAAGTTACTGAGGTTCATGACTTCACTATGATTCTTCAACTCTTTACTTCCACCCTCTGATGGCCTGGCCACATCGTCTGAATGCAAATTGCAAGCTTGACAAAAAAGACTATTTTATGGAGAACTCTCATGGGGCAGGCAATCACATGGTAGTCAGAAGAAGCGATACAAGGACACTCTCAAGAACTTTGCATTTGACTGTGCAACATGGGAGACACTGGCACAGGACCATTCAGTGTGGCATGCCCACATCAGAAAGGGTGCTGTGCTCGTTGAGCAAAGCAGAATTGAGATAGCACAAAGTAAATGCAGGATGCACAAATTTGGGATATCCACCCCAAATATTCACCCAGACTAACTGCCCAACCTGTGGTAGAGCATTCCGAGCTCATGTTGGTTTGAACAGCCATGGTCAGACACCCTGAAACTTCACTTTATCATGGTGATGGCATTTCGGTCTACTTCGAAGACGAAGGATAACAACCAACTAACCAACTGCCACCCACACCATTATTTAACCAGATGCCAAATCATGGCAATTTTAAATTCATGGCATCCCTCCCATCAGTCTCTTCTATCTACTCACAGAGCTGTCACGGGTCTTCATCATCTCTTACCTGTATTAATACAATAATATCCCATATCAATCCCCTTGCTTCTGCACTGGCATCTATCCTCTGTTGTTTTCCACCCTTCATTTTCAAAGAAAACCAAGTTATGTCTTGAGTTGCATGTGAGTTGGATTTCAGTGAGGCAGAGTTGCACAAAGTCATCAGCCTCACTCTTTCCCAGAGTATATTGAAGTCCAGTGGCAAGGAAAAATCAAGATGTCTGGCAATGTTCTAGGATGCAATGGATAACTTTGGCATCTTCTATGTCTGGCCAAGTTCTAAGTACTCCACAGTACCTGCTTCACCTGCCTTCATTGCTGTTGGAACAAACTGTTCTCATCCACCCATTCCTCCAGCAGTCTTCGCATGCTTGAGGTATCCATCCCCCTAACTCAACACAGATTTTGATGTGGGTCAGCTTCCCACACCCTAGTTTAGGCCTTCTGCTAAGATAGTTAACCAAGGTGTGGCTGCTGCACATACTACAACTTCTGGGAATCACAGATGAGAGTTGAGTGACAGGTGGATGCCAAAAGTGGATCAGCAGCCATAAAAGGATTTGGCCAGTCCTCTGACCAATGATACTACCCACAGGCATTTTATCCTCTATACCAGAGGTGTCAAACATGTATTCCATGAGCCACACAAAGTCCAACACTTTCACGTATGGATCAAACCAGAATATAATGTAACTGAGAAATATTTAACAAAATAAATAAAAAGATACAGTACCACAGAGATAATGTTGACTTGTAGTTTTAAATTTTTATGCTCCAACAAGTATCCTTATGCAAGATTGAATGACCTTTCAGTGATCTACAAAGCTATTAAAATGATGTTCATAGTGTGTGTTCATCCATTGCCAAAGACCATGCCAACAGAGAAATAATGACATGACTTGCACTTGACTTTGTTTTTGAATGAGGGAATGCTGTGCAGGTCACCAGCCTCACTTCTTCTCCAGAGCCATATAAATCTAGGGACCAGATATACATCAGGATGACTGGAGATGACCCAGGATGAGGAAATTGGAGTTAAGTGGCTTGCCCAAGGTCACACAGCTAGTGAGTGTCAAATATCTGAGGTGAGATTTGAACTCAGGTTCTCCTGACTCCTGTACTGGTGCTCTATGCACTGCACCACCTATCTGCCCACATTCATAGACCACACAAGTGACCATGTCAGATCTTGCTTCAGTATACTCTAATGGTGCCTTATTATCTCTACTATATAATGTGCTAGCATACAAACTCCTCTGTTGAGTTTTTCAAATCTTTTAAAGTCTTTAGGAGCTGACTAACTTTTCTAGATGTATTACATATCATATTACTTCCCATAATGTGTACATATATACATATATATGAATATATAACTTGTGTATCTATATGTATACATATACACATGTATATACATATGTATACAATATTTAGTCATATCCAACTCTTTGTGACCCTATTTGGAGTTTTCTTGGCAAAGACACTGGAGTGATTTGCCATTTCCTTCTCCAGCTCATTTTATAGATGAGGAAACTAAGGCAAACAGGGTTAAATGAGTTGCCTAGGATGGCGCAGTTAGTAAGTGTCTGAGGCTATATTTGAACTCAGGAAGAGGAGTACTCCTGATTTGAGAACTGAAACTCTATCTATTGCACAAAACAAGTTGCCCCCTTTTACATAGTAGTGATAGCAGCATTTATATAATACTTTAAAGTCTGTCAAGTGCTTTATAAATGGTCTATCTTTTTATTCTCATGTTACCTGATTTTTTGAGCAGACAGTGCATGGTGTGTGTGTGTGTGTGTGTGTGTGTGTGTGTGTGTGTGTGTGTGTGTTAGGTGTTGATCCCCTCACTCCCCCAATCCTTGTCCAAGCTTGGCATTTGTGTGATTGTGCCTTTGTATGAGCCAGCACTACTCCTTTGTGAAAGAATGTGTTTGAATTCACTGCCCGGGCAAGATCATAGGTTGTTTTTATTTTCTATGTAGTATTAATGTTGAAGTTGAATCTCCAATGTCACGTTTCCAGCTGTTGTAAACAGCATGTCATATATACACATGATATATAGGTTCTCCTTCAGTGGCAATTACGAACAGGGACATTTGTTGTCACTTAGCCAACACTAGCCTTATTTAAGTGTCTAGGACCTGACAAAGGAGGAATTTAATGCACGTTAGATTTTTAAAGATGCTTCAGGATTCACCTCTTTGGAAATGATTTAAACACTCCATGTAATTGGTTCCCCTAACTCTGCCTCAAGACTGATTTTGTAATATGTCTTATTTTAACAAAAATCTAAGGCCGAGAAAAGAAAATGAACATCTTTGTTTAATCTGAGAAATGTTTCCCTGAAGCCCACTTCATATGTATTTGGAATATATTTGACTATTGAGTTGGGATACTTGTGCGTGATGTAGTACAGTGAGTGAGTGAGTGAGTGAGAGTGTGTGTGTGTGTGTGTGTGTGTGTGTGTGTGTGTGTGTGTGTGTGTGTGTGTGTGTGTGTAGGGGGACTGGGAAGAGTTAAAAAAGAAAGCATTTGTGGGAGAAAAGGATGGCTCCACCTTGTTTCCTAGATGGAAGTTGCATAAAAAGGAAAGATCAGTGAGGTGATAGAATGTGATAGTAAGGTGATGGAACGGAGGTCAGTGAGGTGATAGAAGGAACAAGAAACCAAATCTTGGAGTCTGAAGGGACCTCTGGGCAATCTGATGTAAACCTTACTTGAATCACAATAACAATAGGAGTGGAGTGCTTTTATTATCTCCATTTTACAGACGAGAAAACTGAGGAATAGGGAGGTTCAGCGCTTTTCCCTGAAACTGATAAGAGTTCCCACCAATTGCTTTGGCTCTTGGGGTACAAGTCTAACTACAGATTTGCCTTTTCTCTTTTCATGTTTCTCATCTTGCAGAGAAAGGATGGCTCCTAGAGGACACAAAGGGAATGTCAAAGACAAATGGGTGAGTCCGGCGTGCTCTGGTCATAGCAATGCATAGCTATCTTAAAAGCAGATACTGCAGCTTATCAGACTGCAAATAACAAGCATACTTACTGAGTCCAAGGAGCCATTTCCCAAGGGTTCCTGCTAGAATCAGCAAGTTGTAAATGAAATCAATCAGTTAAGAAGCATTTATTAAGCACCTATTATATATGTCTAAGGCACTTTGCTGATTCTCAAAGGAACTAAGACAAAATGGAGTTTCTCCTATTTCCCTTAAAATAAGGGGAACATACAAGCGTAAAGGATTTTTGGTTTTGTATTTCTCAAAAAGAGAGGCAGCTAGGTGTCATAGTGCAAAGAATTCTGAACCTGGAGTCAGGAAGACAAATTCAAATCCTTCTTTAGGCTCTCACAAGCCATGTGATCCTGGGAAAGGCACAGGCACTTGATCTGCAATACTTCAATTTTCTCAACTGTAAAAATATAACAAAAGCACCAAACTATAGGATTGTCATAAGGATCAAATGAGAAAATATGTGTTAAGAATTTTGTAAACCTTTAAGCAACATATAAATGCCACATATAATCATCCTCATCATCATCTTATATTGGGTACATCATAGCTACTTAATTAATGATTGTTCGATGGTAAATGAGTGAACTGCAAAACCAAGTTGTGAGAACGGTGCCTCAATTTCAATCCCTCTTAAAGGATGAGACTAGTTGAGTCTCTGCTCCAAATTTTCACTGAATACCTACATGAAACGTTCTCTTGATTTTAGTTTACCCATCATGTATTCCCAAACAATCTAATGGAAGTAATTGAACTCTGTCAAAGCGTAAGGAGTTGCCCAACAAAGTAAGCAACACGTTGCCTCAAGGTCATTCAGTACAGTGAGAATTAGAATTAGAATTCAAGCCACTTAAATCGCAGGTTAATGTTTTAGTTTTATGTTTCCCATGACACAGTGATAATCATACTGTCTTGTACCGTTCATTGTCATTTCACATGACTTGACTTTGTAACTAGTTCATGAGACTGTGGGCAGAAATAGCTATGCTATACAGCTTGTGAAACACCCTTCCCATCATGGACCAAACAGATCCTAGAACAACACTAAACACCCACCAAGTGGACATTTTAAAAAATATGTCTTCATTGTTTCTCCATGCCCATGCTTTTTTCACCAGGTTCTGTTGCAATTTCACTATGAATTTGACTAGGAGGTGAGCAGTAGGTGACAGAAAAATTGTTAGACCTGGAACCAGAAGAAATCTCCCCAAAGAAATCTGCTTGAAATCATATCTGACAAGTGACCATACAGACTTTTCTCTAAAATCTCCAGAGAGGAGAAATTCTACCTTCTCATAAAGCTCACTCCATTTCCTGAAAGCTCCAGTCATTAGGAAGTAGATTGTCCCTTTGTTTCCTTGTTCATTTGTTTGTTAATCTTTCTCAGACTCTCAATATAAATGTGCTTCTGTGCAGCCTTCAACCATTGCTCTCTGGTTTTGCTCTCCATGACTAAAGGGACCAAGTCTGATCACTCTTCCAAGACATATACAATTATATGTTAGAAGAAAACAATTACTATTCCATGAAGTTTTTTCTTTCACAGGCAAGATATCTGTATAGTTAATATATATTTTAATGGAATCAATGTATTTTTAATGGAATGGAAGATCTTTCCTATCCATTAATAAGGTTTTGTGACTTGCTTAAATCATGTGGAAGCCAAAGTCACATGAGTTTGAGTTACATGAAGTCTGTGGTGGAAGGAGCTTGCTGAAGGAATGGAACAGGAAAGAATAAAGCAGGAGGAGAGGAACAGGAAGAGGCAGAGCTAGAGCAGAACTGAGAGGAAGTTAGTCAGGTTAGTCAGAGCTGGGAAGGACTGAGGAAGTAGGCAGCTAAGATTGTGAGTATTTACTTATGGGAAGGCCTGATAATGTGCATAGACATCTTGCTATGATGGATTTGGTTTTCTGGTGCTGGAATTCTGCTTTCTGCTGTTTGACTAAATGTTTTGGTTCTGTCTTCCATATGGAGAATCTATTATATTTTGTGATTCAGAACTATGTTGGCATATTCATAGCCACCGTAGGCACTGTGAATATCACATTGGTGCTACAACATCTTCCTTAGGATCCAAGAGTTCTAATGGATGAGAATCTCTTACATGGAGATAGCCCCAGAACCAAAGATGCCTTACAAATACCTTCAACTGATGTATTTTGGGCATAAGTGACATGGTCCTCTGCCCTCTTGATTGTTCTACTTTTGAACTTTGGCACCTAGACCTAAATACAATACTCTAACCATGATCTGAAAAAGGAACAGACCATTATCACTGCAATCCTGAACATAATTTCATCTTAGAACAGCAGCTAAGATGTTTTAAGGCAGACAGGTGGGACTAGAAGGTACAGCAATCAGGGCCCAAAGTCAGAAAGACCCAAATTTAAATGTGGACTCAGACACTAGCTGTATGACCATGGGAAAGTCACATAACCTCTATTTACATTGTTTTCTTCAATCATAAAATGGAGATGATGACTGCAGCTACACCAAAGGCTATTGCAAAGACCAAAGGACATAATATTTGTAAAGCACTCAGCACAGTGCCTAAGTCATAGTATGTGCTTAATCAATGCTTATTCCCTTCCTTCTTATAATCAGATCACCTTAACTTTCTTGGCTGTCATGTCAAACTCACTAATATTTCTAATTATTTGATTGATAATTTCTAAACAGACATAAAGAAATGTTTGGCCTCTTTTTTTCTCTTCCTGAATTTTTGTAAGTTTTTTAAATCCTTTTTTTCTATTTGCATCCACATACTAATCTACACCATCATCAATTTATTATTGGATTATTAAAATAATTTCTTAATTTGTGTACCTATCTCTTCCCATTCAAATATAATGCTGTATTCCTCCTGCTAAGTCAGAGCTGCTTTTGGTTTAATAAGGGCAGACATTAATTTAAAGGGCATTTAATTCTGTTGGTGTAAAGGATTTGGGGGGAGCCCTGTGGTTTTACATATGCTGATACCTTTTCTCATGATACAGCAGAGATTGGAAAGCCTTTCTTCCTGGACTCACTTTGTGCTATTTCTTTCAAGTAAACATTGCTTTGCACCACCCTTTCACCCCCGCTCGATTCTTTAGGAAATTCAAGTTTATTCTGGTATAAAAATGGATTTCATTTTTGATTGTGAGTGCTGCTGTAGATACCTTAATACCCAGTATATGACATTTTGTGGGATTCAATTCAGCTGTCCTGTCACACTCACAATAATGTCCTCTCCTCAGTAACTAATAAAAGGCTTGATAAGAGTATGAGGTCTTTCAGGCACTGGAAAAGTGAAGAACATTATTTTAGAGCCCTGGGAATAGAGTTCTCTCTGTATAGGCTCTTGTAAAAAAAAATAATAATCGCAACAATAACTTTTCCTTACAACCAACTTTCAAATATTCCGGGTAAGATCTATCTTCTTGTCTGCTCAGAAATGAGTCTAATTCCCAAATTCATTGAAAGCTAATTTTACAGTATCTCTGAACTTGAAGGGATTTTAGGAGTCACATAGTCCAACTTAATAACCAGGTCAGAAGTCTCCTTTACAATGTCCTTGAGTAGTCATCCTACATGCTTGGGAACCTTCAGTGAACTCACTAGAGAAAGGGACTAAGCACTCAATCTATTTTGCAATGGCTCAGACTGATGAGGAATTTTTCTTTCTAGTCACCTGAAATCTATCTCCCTCTAAACTCAACTCATTGATTCTACAAATAAAGTATTGTTTCTGCAATTACACTGAGTAAATTTTACCAAATTTTGTACCATTTTTAGAGGTGGAAAGCAATTCAGTAACCATCTAGTTTTATCAATTTTTTGGGAAAAGTAATATACTTTTATATACAATATACTTTTATATATACAATATACCCAATATATGGTGTTCCAGTCTTTACTTAAAGACTACCAAGGAGGAGAAATCTTCTGCCTCTTGGGCAATTCATCACACATTTGGGTAGTTCTAATTTTTAAGTGTTGCTTTGTTCTGTTTCCTTGTTTTTCTTGTACTTTCTTTTCCCTTCTTGAATCAAACTTCAATTTGATTCTTTGTAAATTTCAATGACTATCAATAGTTTGTCTGTTAGAGTCCAATAGGAAAAATCTAATTCCGTGTCCATATTATAGATACTTGAAAATAGTTAGTATGTCTATAAGACATTCTGTGCTAGGCTAAATATATCCAGTTGTTTCAACTGAAGCTACTAAGTCATGCATAGGCTTATGGTCCTTCAAGTTACCTTTGCTTCTTCTGTTGGTTTCATGTTGTTCTGATCCATCACAGTCAGACACACTGTACCTTGACTCTAACACAGGGATGTCATTTTGGTCTTCTTTGAGAAAGAACCACCATCAGTCCCTCTTTCACATAATTTCCTTCCAAATATTTGAAGATCACTTTATGATTTTTCTTCATTCTTCTTTTCTCAAGTTAATATAACAGCAGTAATGATAAATGACATGAATTTAGACCATTAAAGTTTCCTTTAAAATTGAAGGTTAAAATCTATCTTATTTGACCTTTACAAATCCCTATGTGGATAGGTACTCTAGAAGACCCTTGCTGCTCACATCTCCACTCCACAACATGAACTCACACTTCCAATTTGGGTCACCAAAGTATATTTGCTACTACGTTCAGGTTTTATGGGGATGAACTTCAAAGGCTAGGTTTGTGGTTTTTGGGCTTGTGAGCCGCAACTAATCCTACCATAGTATGTCCCCATTAACAAGCAACCAGCTAGATTTAATTAGCTCTTATAAAAAATATTAATTAATGTAACATAATAACATAGTACAATAAAACAAAAGCATTTCCACCAAAAGCCTGAGTCACATAGCCCCACAAGTATACTCATCCATGGGGAGAATAGATTCAAACACAAAATACCATGATAGTGATGTACATATGTGGGATCTATGTGTGGCCAAAGTGGTACATCACAGTTTCTGGCTATTGGAGTCATGAATCCATAGCTGAGATATTTCTCTGTTGGTGGGGTCATATTTCCTGAAGCTGCATTCTTCCTCCTATCATTATCTTTTTTGCATAAGTGGATATTTGTGTTTGTCTACATTTGACCTCAGTTTTTCTATTTTTGCTCCTGGCTACAGTGATCTTATTTTGTCTCTCTTTCCAGTTGGGCAACTGAAATTTAGAGCTATCTAGAGCTTGGTAGTATCAATAGAAATAGAAAATTTGAACAAAAAATCAAAGGTAAATGGAATAAAATTATATGGATCAACTAAGTCTCAAAAAAAGAAATATGAGTGGACCTTCCCAATCCACTCCTTTGGGAAGGTGGAAGGTCCAAAAGTGTTATGTTTTGCACATTTTCAGACTTTCTCAATGTATTGATCAGTTGTGCTGACTTTTTTTTCGTTTCTAAGAAAATATCACTTATCATGTGAGATGGCTGTCAGGGAACGGGATAGAAGGATACATATGCTATAATGATGATGTAAAAATCAAAAAAAATAATAAAAACCTAAAAAAGAAACAGGAGATTGTTAGGAGGTATAGACACATTGTATGTGTGTGTTACTTTTTAAAGGGATAGACTATAATGAATTCTGTTTTGTACATGTTGACTTTCAAGTGCCAGCGGGACATCCAGATGGAAATGTTTAATGGACAGTTGGATCTCAGGAGAGGTGTAAATTGAGAGAATATTTAAATGAGGCACTCATCTGCATTGAGGATAGTTCATAAGATTATCTGCTCATAGGTTTAGAGAGAAAATGGATCTTGAAGGTCATCTATTCCAACTGCCTTATTTTATTTCAGAAGTACCGAAGACCAAAGAAAGGGAATGATTGACCAAAGGTCACATAGATGATAAATGACAGAGCTAGAATGTTGACCCATGTCCTCTTTCTTCAAATTCATGACTTTTTTCATAAAGCCATGGTGCCTCCCATGATTTTCGAAGTGAAGGAAGTGAATGAGATCAGAAAGACAGAGAGAGACAAAGATAGAGAGACAGAGAGAGACAGAGATAAAGACAGGGACAGCGAGACAAAGATAGAGAAACAGAGAGAGATGGAGGCAGAGAGAAACAGACAAACAGAGACAGAGAGAAAGAAAGAAAGGTCAGAAGGTGAATGGCAGAGTTTTAGAGGCACCTAAATGTAAAGAACAGAAGAATAATGAGGGGAGTGGTTCAAGTGGTAGAAGAACCCTGAGAATGATAAGTAATGCCTAAAGAGATATAGTAGACACAGTATTATGTCTCCCAACTGCAGGCATTTTTCATTGTCTTTCCCTGACACCTGGTACTCTCCTCCTTATCTCTGCCTCCTGGAATCTTTTCTTCAAGTCTCAGCTGAAGTCTTACCTGTGGCAAGAAACCTTTCCTGGTTTTCCTTAATCTTAGTGTCTTCTCCCTGAAACCATCTCAAATTTATCCTGTATATATCATATATGCATATAGCTATTTTCATGTTGTCCTCAATTGATTGTGAGCTCCTTAGGAGCAGAGACTGGTTATTTTCCTCTCCTTTCTTAGTAAGTTAATAACATAGCATAGTGTCTGACATACAGTACATGCTTAATATGTTTCTTGACTTGACTCAACTTAACTTTGCTATATCAAACAGTTCTAGAATCTCATGATTGGAAGAGATCCCAAAGTTAATCCCTGAAGCATGAATTGTGACCCTGTCGCTAATATGATCTCCTACTCATTGTTCTCAATGCAAATGACTTCCATTCTTAGGAAACTTATTCCATATCAAACCAGCAAAATGCACTCCTGGCTAATTAAAATGAAATATACTAAGGAATGCATGGAAAAATGAAAAGGGAAGAAACATTTCTAGGATTTAAACAATTTCTCTTTACCTTTAAATTGCATACAGCTTATTTTTTTACCTCTTTTAGTTCTTCATCTACTTATGGAATGATTTAAATCATGCCTGAAATGACTGCTCGTTGCCTAGGCAATCATGTTTCATTCAAGAAATGAATGTTTTGTTGTCAACAGATAAGGTTATTTTTAGCTAATCATCTTGGGTGCTAGTCAGTAAAAATTTGACTCCTGGTATGATTTATCTTCCCAAACTTAATCTTATTTAGAAAGGGAATAATTCCTTTAATACTAAATGGAAACTACAGCCAGCATTCACAGTTTATTAGAGTAATGGGTTTAATATTGATTATAGTGATGATAATCTGTACAGCACTGTTCTTTTTAGGACACTTGACAGGGATTTCATTTTCTGTAGTAACAGCGAAGTCAAAGAGATAACTGCACTTGTGTAGGAGGTTGCCATGAACGTGACTCCATGTTTGAGAACATTGTTCATCTCAGATTACTTATGAAGATCCTTAACGAATGGACTCCCATGGTCATTAGGTGAAACAAAACAATGACAAAAGAAATGATTTATAGTTTCTCTGTTGATTTTTTTTTAACTTTTGATTAGAAAATAATGAGAAAGGGGATCATTCCAATGAGGGTCTTGAGTATATTTTATTTAAGGAATTTTTGAAGGGGCTACATATATTTAGACAGAAGAAAAGATCTGAGGTAGGGGAAGAACGATAGTTTTCTTCAAATACTTAAAAGGACAGCCAATGGAGGAAGAATGATATTTATTCTTCATAGCCTTAGTGGGTAGAAGTAAGAATATGAAGGTAAGTTGCAAAGATGAAACTTTGGTCTTCATTTTAGGGCATTAAAAGTTGTTTTCAATGAACCCCAAAGTGGAATGAATGGTCCACATCATCTGCAAAATGAGAGTTGGACTAGATGACTGGAAAAGTCTTTTATAGGTCTAAATCTATGAGCCCATGAGGTTTGGGAGGTGGTTAGGTTCTTCATTTCTGAAGTACTGCAGGCACACTGGATGACTACTTCTGTTATGTTGTGCAATAGAATTCTGAATTTCTGTTAATCTTTTTTTTAACTTATCCAAAACACCACAGCCTTTACTACCAACAACTCCTGAAAAATATGGTCTATTCAAATGTTTCATGAGCTGCCTCCAGAGACTGTAGATTCCCTTCCCTTATATCTTCTTAAAGTTGAGCCTGGATAAAGATAGGTTGAATATGTTGTAATGGAAAATAATTAGGGTAATAGATTGAGTAGATTTCAATATTTCTTAACCTGCGATCTAGAACCCTCAGGGGGTCTGTGAGTAGATTTCAGTGAGTACATGACCTTGAAAGGGGAAAAAAATATGTATCTATTTCCACATTCATGCATCTAAAACAATAAATCTGAGAAAGATTGATAGGTTTCACCAGATTGTGATTATTTATATATACATACCTGTTTATATACACACAGAGATGTTGACTTTCTTTCTGCTTTCAGGTTCTTTGATTCTGCGAAAACTTGAAAGGTGTTCATTAACTGGCTCCCACAAAAACTAACGGTAGTTTCATATCTAAAATACTCCATTGTGATCATGCAAATTAACTCATTATCTGACTCCAGTGTCCAGGTTCTACAAAACCATTTTTTTAAGTTGAAATGTCAATATCAAAAGTGAAAATCCCTAAAAGACCCATGTCACTATATTCTCACTTTCTCTTCTGAACTGAGACTATAGGTAGACTGGAAGTGATCTGGAGCACAATATAATTTCCAATTTATTCACAGTTCCATCCATGGCTGGGGGCAGTTTTTGGAAATAAGCACAAGGTGTATTGGCAAATCCTAGCCAAATGGTGACTTAAGGATTTACTGGGGTTTGGTTCAGGATACTGAGCCCCACTTTTTGTGGCCAATCATTTCAGCTCCATCCAGAGAGCCCTAACCAGTTTTTCATAACACACTTTGTAGAACAACTGCCTCTTTAGCAGCTCCTACAGCTGTTGCCCGGCTTTCTTCCCCTCATTTGGTGGTCTCTTTATTACTCCATTTTGGAGGGAAAATTATCTGAGGCTCCGCTCTCTCCATCTTTTTAATCTTGTCATTAACAGTCATTTTCCTTTTTTTTTTTTTTTTGGTACAAATGAAATTCTTTATCTATGACCTCATGCCATACCACCCCAAGGGCTCCAAATGGCGGATTTGGAGCTCACAATTTTTCTATTAGGAGGCAATGGACATGGTTTTCCATAGATTGTGATGATTTATTGCCATGGAGATAAGTGTATCACCATAGCAACCAGTACCATTCCTGTGTGTGGCAAATGGTTCGGGGTGAGGGGAGGGGGAGGAAGGTGGCAGTCTAGGAGGGAGATGCTGCCTTTCCTTTTACATTAAATAGTAGACCAGTTTCTTTAGAGGAGAGGCTAAAGATCAGGGTCTGCATTTGTTAACATTATGGTAATTAGTTCAATAAACAAATGAATATAATCAGATTGCCCACAATAGCAAATCCCCAGTATAAACAACATATGTATCCCTGTGCTACCAGAAGGAAATGCCTCTGCTTTGAGAGACTTGTCTATGGTTATGCTCCTGTCTCTATGAGGTTATTAACACACATATCCCTTGTACACATAGCAGAGGGATGTTTGTGTTGTTTGAATTGAAGATGCACCACTATGAGCCTCCAATTATATTCATTTGTTTATTGAACTAATTACCAAGATGCTGACATATCCATCCATTTATATGCATGTGTTATGTTTAAAAAGTCAATGTCCTTTTCAGCTACTAAACCCTAAATACATGTAAATATAGAAAAATATATAGATACACATATATATTTGTATATGTGTATTTGCATAGTTCTATATATCTGCATTTATGTACATAGCTATATATATATATCTAATATACATGTCTGTATATAAAAATAATATTTACATACAGATATATGTATAACTCCATAAAATAAATGGAGTACCTTCTACCTATAGAGACCAGAGTGACTTTACATTATACAGACTTATTACTCACTTTACATTGCAACAAATGGTTTCACAATAAAATCCCTTTATGTCACTAGAGGGTTTGAAGTTTCCTATGATATTTTAAAATTTTCATGTCTAAGTAGAGTCCAATTTATGAAAACAAACCTCTTCCAACCTTTTCTACCTCGTGAACTCAAGGCTAAACCCAAATATTTAGGGAGGAACAAAGGAGGTGACGAGAGGCAGGTAGGCATATTTCTTCCTTTCACCTTCTTTTAAATTTTTCTTTGGTCAAATCCCACTGATTTAATTACTCTCAGCAATAATATCCAGTTTAGTGATTCAATGTTGTGCATTGGAAAAACCTTAATATTGTTTGCATTTTACTCTTTTCATGCCCAATATGAGATATAAAAGAATGTATATACTTATTTTTGTTTCTTCTTCATTAACATCTAACTAATGTAAAGCATACCAATTAAAATATTTTTTTTTATTTTTTATTAAATGCACTAGAAAGCAATTTTGAACAAGACTTGTAATTTTCTTGGCATACATACCTTACAATAAGGAAGGTATTAACAAGAAGAAACTCATTTTTCATCAGACCATTTTTATCCCTGCCTTCTGCTGCCTCTCCATCTTTCAAAGAATATCTTTAAAGGTCATTCCTGGGAGGAACTAGGCCATTCAGTCCAGCATTGTCTGGGACCAGGTGGTCTCCTTTCCTCAGAGATATAGTCTGCCCTGGTAGGGGCAGCTAAGTGGTGCAGTGGATAGAGCACCAGGGCAGGAGTCAGGAGAACCTGAGTTCAAATCTCACCTCAGACATTTGACACTCATTAGCTGTGTGACCTTGAGCAAGCCACTTAACCCCAATTGCTTCATCCTGGGTCTTCTCCAATCATCCTGATGAGTATCTGGTCATTGGATTCAGATGGCTCTGGAGGAAAAGAGAGGCTGGTGATCTGCACAGTCTTCCCTCACTAGAAACAAACTCAAGTGCAAGTCATGTCATTATTTCTCTGATGGCATGGTCTTCTTCGGCAATGAAGGACAAACACACACACACAGTCTACCCTGGTGTGAATTTTACAAATTCTCACTTTCCATCACTTTCTCTGAAAACTGGAAGGAATGCAACTGTACCTTTGCCTCTTATCAATAAACTGCCCGATTATTTCACTGACCATTTTTTTACCCAGACCATAACTTTTTCTCTGATCATCACTTTGCTCTATCTGTCGTCTCTCCCATTAGAATGAAACTTGCTTAAGATCAAAATTTGATTGCCCAGAGAACTTCATCAGTATTGTACTTAAATTTCATGATGATATGTTTGCCTAGGTCCTAGATCATGGACAATGCTCTTGTGCCCTCCTGGTCACCAATGAAGTGAAACAGGGCTGCGTGCTACCATGTCTTTTAGCATGATGTTTTCAGCCATGTTGTCAAAGGCTTTCAATGATAATGACATCAAGGTCAACTACTTCCATCTGGAAATGCTACATGCCAAGACCAAAGTAGAAGGAATGTTGGTGCCTGATTTTCTGTTTGCAGATGATTGTGCACTCAATGAAGGCTCTGAAGCTGAGATGCAACCAAGTATGGATCAATTCTCTGCTGTCTGAGCTAATTTTGACCTAATAATTAACACCAAGAAAACACAGATGCTCCATCAGCCACCACCATACCATCCACATGTAGAACCATCAGTTACAACAAATGGAGAAGTTTTGAATGCTGAGGATAAGTTCACTTACTTTGGGAGTGTAGTTTCCAGGGATGCACACATTGACAATAAGGTTGATGCACACATTGCCAGAGCTAGCTCAGTGTCTTGGAGGCTCTGAAGAAAAGTTTGGGAGAGAAAAGGTATTTAACTGGCTACCAAACTGAAGGTCTATAGAACTGCTGTTCTGACTTCATAGTTGTATGCCTGTGAAACATGGACAGTCTACCAGCACCATGCCGGGAAACTAAATCGCTTGCATCTGCACTGTCTTAGGAAGATTCTGAGAATCACCTGGCATGATAAGGTACCAGACCCTGAGATCCTTGCTTGAATTGAACTGCCAAACATTCAAACCATTCTTGAGAGAGCTCAACTCTGATGGGCTAGTCATGTTATTTAAATGCAAAATATATGCTTACCAAAAAGACTATTTTATGGAGAACTCATATGGGGCAGGTGAGCACATGGTGGCCAGATGAAGCCCCTACAAGGACACTCTCAAGTTCTCTCTCAAGAATTTTGGATTTGATTGTGAGACATGGGAATCACTGGCACAGGACTGCTTAGCATGGCATGCCCATATCAGAAAGGGTGCTGTGCTCTATGAACAAAGCAGAACTGACATAGTACAAAGGAAATGTAGAATGTGCAAATTTGGGGTATCTACCTCATATATTCATATCGACAATCAGTGCCCAGCCTGTGGTAGAGCATTCCAAACTCATATTAGTCTGATCAGCCACAGTAGGACATGCTGAAACTTCACTTTGTCATGGTGATGTCATTTGGTCCTCTTCACAAACAAATGACAGCAACCTCACCTAACCTAAGTCTTAAGGAGAGATTAAGCAGTTCATCTAAAATCACATAACCAGTCATGTGGTATAGGTAGATCTTGAATTCAAATCTTCCCTCTACCAGTTCAACTCTCTAGCCATTACATGGAGCCCTCTCCCCTTAGGAAATACAGTTTTAAAAATAAACATAGAACACAGAGTCACTGTTTCTTTTCTATTAAGAAGGCCAACTTCATAAAAGAAAATTACAGTTTTTGAGGAGGCTACAAAGTATTCCACAAAGAGAAATGAACATAATAAAAGGATGAATGTGTACTGCAAACTGCCAAGAATTTACATTTTATATCCTTATTTCTACCTCTTATCATAAATTCCTTATTTTCCTACAAAGCTCTACTCATGAAGCATCTTTCCCTTGAAACTTTTCCAGATTCCCACAGAAACTGGTGCCTCCTCCCACCTCCACCAAAGGATCTTATATTTATTTTCTATAAACTTAAGCTCATAGATCTAGAGCTGAAGGGAAAAATGTGACTCCTCACTCATTTTATAGATGTTCCAACTCCAATGGCTCCCTATTGCCTTCAGATTTAAATATAGAACCTCTGCTTGGTTTTTCATAACCTTCCATCTGCCACTTCCATATCCAGTGTTCTTAATCCCCTCCACACATGTTGGAGGGAGTATTCTCCTCCTTGCTCATGCATCAGATTCTCCATCTATCAGTTCTTGACATTTTCAGGCTGGACCCTATGCCTAGAATGCCTTCTGTAACACTCCAACATACACAGGGTGATCTGCTATCTTAGATCTGCATTCATAAAAGGAAAGGTAGCTTTTGAAGGGTTAACAATCACTTTAATCAAGTATATATATCATTCCTTTAAATAACATATGTATTATTCACCTAGTTCAGGGGAGTCAGAACCCTGAACTTCAAAAAAATACAGAGAAATCAAAGATCAACAGACATGGCTTCTTCTGCCTGACCATAATTCAACAGACAGGTCCAAGTGTCTGATCACATTTACCAGAGAGGGAAGCACAGATACCTGGGTTCTCAAAGTCAAGGAGTTCCTTAAAGCGGTTTCCCAGAGTCCTCATCTGATTCTCAAAACTTTCAACAAAAACTAAGCCCCAAAGTCAAACCTCACCCTCAGAGAATGTATATACTTTTTAGAGTCAGTCCATAACCCTCTGACCCAGTGTCTCAATAGAAAAAAACAAAAGGTACTTGGGACCCTCCTACAAAACAACTCCCCTAATCAAGTTTCTCACAATGGGCAGGCCCATCAATGGGTAGGAAAGAAAATCTTTAATCACATTATTCAATCAGAGGCACGTTTTAGCAAAATAAAACCAGCAAAAGATCCTAATTTGATTGCCATCACGCTCCACCCTCCACCCTCCCAGTGTTCTTGGTCTTACAATCTGAATGGCCATGGATCCTAGAACAAGCAGAGGGTTAGGAGAAGGGGATAAGCTGGGTGGGGGGGATGATGGAAGGGAGGGCAGTGGGAGGAGGGAGCCATTTAAAGTCAACACTCGTGGAGGGACAGGATCAAAAGAGAGAATAGAAGCAATGGGGGGCAGGATAGGATGGAGGGAAATACAGTTAGTCTCACACAACATGACTATTATGGAAGTCATTTGCAAAACTACACAGATATGGCCTATATTGAATCACTTGCTTCCCAAAGGGAATGTGTGGGGAGGCAGGGATGAAGAGAAGTTGGAACTTAAAGTTTTAGGAACAACTGTTGGGTATTGTTCTTGCTACTAGGAAATAGGATATTGGGGTATAGAATGGTATGGGGTATAGAATGGGGTATAGAAAGTTATCTGGCCCTAAAGGACAAAAGAGAAGATGGGGACAAGGGAAGGGAGGGAGGATAGAAGAGAGGGCAGATTGGTGATAGGGAAAATTAGAATACTTGGTGTTTTGGAGTGGGAGGAGGGGAGAAATGGAGAGAAAATTTGGAACCCAAAATTTTGTGAAAATGAATGTTAAAAGTTAAATAAATAAATTTAAAGAAAAAAAGGTTACTGACAGCACTGGAAATATAAAAACAAAAAGGAAACTACCTGTCATTAAAGAGCTTACAGCCTTTTAGAAAAGAAGGTGTGCACTAAGATAACTATATACAAAATAAATACGAAATTGAGGAGTTTGGGGGGTGGCAAAGGCAGTAGCAGCTGATTAGTTTCAAGAAAGAAGCAAGCAGACTGACATAGCTTTCATATAAGCCCAAACTTTTAACCATTTATTCAAAGGGACAAAAGACAACATCCTAAAAATTACTTTTATCGTATGTCTCTCTCAGTAATTTGTTCTGGAGTCAGAGAATCTGAGCTCAAATCTCATCTCTTATGTCAATTACCTGGGTAGTCTTAAACAATGTACTCTCTGGGTTCTAGGTTCTTCATTTATAAAATGAAGGATTTATTCTAGATGGACTTTGAAGACAATTCAAGCCCTATATCTTTTTTTTTTTCCTGTGGTCTTTATGCAGCTAGGTGGTGTAATGTATTGAGTGCCAGGATTCCAATCAGGAAGATCTTAGTTCAAATCCAGTGTTAGATATTTAGCTGTGTGATCCTGAGCAAGTAAATTGCCTTATCCTTATCGTATAATGAGCTGGAGAAGGAATTCGTAAATCACTCCAATGTCTTCACCAACAACACCCCAAATGGGGTCACAAAGACTTGAACAAGACTGAAAACTACTACCCTTTAAAAGTCTGGTAAACCAGTGCTTTGATTTAGCATTCAAAGCCCTAAGAAGTCTAAGTGTCTTCTACTCCTGGATGTATACCCTCTGGTCAAGCCCCACTGTCTTCCCCCTCCCACTCAAAAATGACTCACTTTCTCCCAAGCACATTTTGTATTTCCCCACCTATGCAAATTTGTCTAATCATTCATAAATCCTGCCCATCTTTCACTTTCTCTTTAAATTCCTATAATGTTTTCAAGTCCCTTTATCACTCCAGTGTAACTTGTCCTATATCATCACTATATCAATGTTTTACTTTGTTTTATCAGTATATTTTCTATCTTCCAAAGTAAGTTCTAAGAGAGCAGGGACATGCCTTGGATTTCTTTATATCCATGCATGCTATCTACCTCTTGGCATTTAGCAAGTTCTCATTAAATACAAATTTATTTCTTTAAAAAAGTATGCTGCTTAGTAAGTATCCTTAACAGAATTAGATTTAAGGCTGAATTTCATGGTTCAGCATGTATTACCATCTGTGTTTTTCATTTGGAATCTTCAGTAAGGACAGGTGGTTTATTGGAAAAGACAGTAACATGCATGAATGTATTAGGAGAGTATGGTGACTGGAAAGTGTGACATAACAGTATTATTGGACAGACATAGAAATGTTTAGCTAAAAAGAAGACTTAGAAGCGGAAAGACTCTTCACTCTGAGGCCAAACAACTGAGACCATGAACTGAACCAGGAGCAATGGAGGGCAGATTTATAAAGAGTGAGATTTCTGTGAAACATAAGGAAGAATTTCCTTACCTAAGGCAGAAGGTTAAAGCAACAGCTAGGCTAGAGCCACAGGGCTGTGGATTTAGATCCATGCCAGGTTTTTGTTTTGAATCACTGTTCAGCTGACTTCTCAGTAGATGAAATGACCCCACCTCATTCCAGCACTTGCGGGGAAAGTTGGCAATTTGATAATAGTTAAGTGATTGAAATCTAAGTTTTTTATCAAAAAGGGCAAAAATTTTAAAAATATGTATGATATACAAACGCAATCACTAGGAGACAAGGGTAGTTAGGTGGCACTGTGTCTAGAGTGCCTGGCATAGAATTAGGAATTATTATTCAATCTTATTCATGAGTTCAAATTCAGCCTCAGACATTTACTAACTGTATGACTGTATAAGTCACTTAATTCTGTTTGTCTAAGTTGGAGAAGGAAATGGAAAATCAATCCATTATCTTTGATAAGAAAACCCCAAATGGCGTCACAGTCAGGCATGACTGGAAAAAAAGTGAGGAACAGCCAAAAAAATCCAGTTTATCTGAGGTAAGACAGTTCTACACAGAAAAGGGATCATTTACAAGCATTAAAAAATTCAGTACCTTATGGAATGATTAGAATATAATTTAGTACAGTTTACTTGTATGCAATCTTTTGAAAGCCTGCTAGTTAAGCCTCATCAAGACATGATGCAATTTAGCATTTCTGCTAAAGTTCACCTCTGTTTTGGGCATTGTCCTGTAACAGTCAGTCTTAACTTTCTCTCACAGTAGTGATTGAATTTGGTGATGGGGGAGGAGAGTAAGTATTTTTATAGCACCTGTTATATATGCATTTTATATATGCATTTTATAAATATTGTCTCACTGGATCCTCACAGTAATCTTGGGAGGCAAGACTTATAATCTTTATTTTATATTTGAGGAAACTGAGGCAAAGAGGGCCTCAGCTGCCTGTGGCAGGATTTGGGTAACTCAGGTCTTTCAGACTATAGACCCCTTGTCTAACCCTAAATACTCTGGGCCACTAGTTACTTCATGAAAGCATTTTTTTTTCCTATAGAAAGGCACTGAAAATGTGAGGTGTGTCATTGTCACCACCACTGCTTTACTGGTAAATGTGTCTGGTACTATTTCTATAGATTTTCTATAATCCACAAGGTCAATGCTAAAGGAGGCAAAGCACTCAGGAGCCAAAGCAAATGCCTGACCAAAGTGAAATCACCAACCTACCTATCCATCACCATTATGTTAGAAATCAAAAAGAGCTTGTCTAGACTATTCACTGACATCCTATCTAAGGCATCTGAATGGCTACATCCACAAAAGACCACTAGCCAGAAGTCCCTTCGTCCTCTACCAGGAGTACCCCATATTAGCACCTCTTCCAGGAGCCAGTTAGGAGACTTAGCAAATGAACCACACATACTTAGAAGACAGTCTCCCAAATTCCCTTGAGGTTGACAGGAACAGTGGCAGCAAATGTTAAGTGGTGGACTTGAAGAGAAAAGGAATGAGAGTAGTATACCTATTACATTTGTATTAAAATTGCCTGAAAGCATACAGAACAGTAAGGTACTATGACCTTGGCCAAAGCAAGTGCTCAAAAGGCAATGGGCCTATTGACTTTTGTTAGGGAATAACCAAGATGCCACTCTGAGGTCCTCACAGCTTCCTTCCTTCCTTTTTTCCTCCTTCCTTCCTTCCTTCCTTCCTTCCTTCCTTCCTTCCTTCCTTCCTTCCTTCCTTCCTTCCTTCCTTCCTTCCTTCCTTCTTTCCTTCCTTCCTTCCTTCCTTCTCCTTCCTTCCTTTCTCTTTCCTTCTTTCTTTAAAGAAATAAAATCTAAAAGTCAATGGGGTCAGGGGGAGGAAAAGTCCATTTTCTCTCTTACATGCCCCCCTATAAGTAATTCCACATGAAAAGAGCACATATCTTGCAGATTAGCCAAAGCAGTACCATCTCCATGCAAGTTAGAGCCCAAGTCTCCCTCAGATAGATACTGTCTTTCCCAATAATTAGTTGTATCTCTTTCGTATGTTCCACATCTTCATATGAATGTGTCACCTTTCCTTTCCAGAAAAGAAGTTACGTGGGTCAGAGACACATGCATTTTTCTCTTTGTAGCCCCAGCACTAGCATGATGTTTGGCATGAACATACAAGATATTTAATAAAGAACTATTGTTAACTAGCTGAAGGACCTGCGAGTTTAATTTTTCTTTTTTTACGGCCAAGGGACATGTCTCCCACTATCTCCAAAGACCTGGCTTATCTAGGTGTCACATCCAGGATAGAGCAGCAGACCTGGAGTCAGAAAGATCTGAGTTCAAATTTGGACTCAGACATTTACTAAATTTGTAACTCTGGGGAAATCACAACCTCAGTTTCCTCATCTCTAAAAGGGAGGTGATAATATTTCCTCTCAGGGTTGTTATGAATATTAAATGGGATAACTATAAAAGATTTATCACAGCGTCTGGCATATAGTAAGAGCTCTTTGAACATTAGTTGATATCATTGTTATTTGTTAAATGAAAATGAGTAACATACAACATAATGGAGAGAAATTATGGAACAAAGGATATAATCAAGGGAACATATGTATGAAAACGATGGGATGCTCATGATGAAAGGATGGATAGCAGCTAGCCAGTTCTGTGATCCTCTCATATTCTCAGAGTCAAGAGAAACAGATGAAAATTTCCCTCATTCTGGGGGCAAACTCATGGGAAAACATGGACAAAACATGGATGGAATCAGCTGACATGAATGGATTGTCTTTCGTATCTTTGGAGGGAATATCCAAATCATCCATCTGATGAACTTTTTCAGTATTGTGTTGCAACCAGAAGATAAGCTACATGACCAAAGGAAAAACAAGGGTCCCAGCCTTCATGATCATTTGCAGAAGTGACCATTACTGAAACCTAGGGCTTGTTTTCTGACCATTCTCTTCCCTTCCTTTTCTTCTGGAATGTGTTTCTATTGAGCAGAAAAGTTGCTGCTCAATCTATTTTTATGTATGGTCTGCAAATCTTGAATGACATTTTAAAATATCAATAAGATGCAGGCTTGGGGCAAAATTAATTTTGAGCCACACTTCAGTAATGGTGGATTTTTTTTAAAAACATTAATCCATGACTTTTATTTTCTTTTAAATCGATATGAGAGAATAGCCATCAACCAGCAAATATCAAACACCACATTCACTAAGTCATCAGAAAGGTTTAGCTCTCCCTTTTTTGGTGGTTACATTCCCCCATAACCATGTATTTTTTTCTGAAATTTTAAACATTTTAATGTCTATAAAAAAGAGTTTAGTCTTTAAACAAAAGAGAGACATAGAGAAAGCAAGAATTCTCTGTGTCCTGTCATCATTATATGCCTCTGCACCCTTAATTAGTATGCAATTTCTGATATTTTAACATTATAATATCTACAAGAAGGAAATTTAATCTTTTATTACCTAATAAATCCATTTTTTGAATTCTTCATTTGCTCAAGAGCCCAGGATTCAATAGTGAAAAACAACAGTCTCTGATCTCTAGGGTTTAATGGTGTAGTAAGGAGATAGACTTAGTACAAACAAGAAAAACAAATTTAGAAGGAAGTATGTAAGAGTAAAGGAAAGATTCAGTCATTAGGCAAACATTTATTAAAGAACGACTGTGTCAAGCACAATGCTGACACTAGGGAGATCCAGTCTATAATAAAACAAGGCTAGCCCTGGGCAAGTCTACACTCTACTGAGTGGGAGGAAATGTATTTACAAATAAAAAGTTGAATGTGTGTGTGCAATGTATATATATATTTATTTATTTATGTGTGTATGTATATATATATGTACACATATAGCATGTGAAAAAGCTATATAGATGAGTATGTATATACACACACAAATAGATAGAAGTATATATGCATGTGCACATATTAATGATCATTTCATGTGAATCTGCATAAATGTGTATGTATATATACACTGTGTGAGCATTTCTGTTATGAATGCATGTATACACATTGCATATACTAATATCCATCTATACACATGCACACATGCACACACATGAATATATATTCCTCTATCACTGTATCATTTTTAAATTTCCCTCATTCCCTTGGCGCTTTTTACCCTGCAACATCCAATTTCACCAGAGGCGTTCTTAACAGATCTCTCTTTAAGATGCGCCCCTCCCTCCCCCGCCCCTGCCCCAGGGCCTTTATTTTGTGGAGAAGCTCAGCTCAAACTTCATTCCTCTCTTGGTCCTGATTTTGATTTCTAGCCTTCCAAGCTATTCTACCATTTTCTAATCCTCTTTGTATGTACCTCTTCTTCATACATTTCTCCCACTCTGGTATAGAATCTATTCACCTCATTCCTACACTATTGTAATAAGTCACTGATTAGTCTTCCAGCCGCAAGCTTCTCTTCACTCCAGTCCATCCTCCATTCAGCCGAAAAATAATCTAGTTGAATGAAAAATGGGATGAGAAGTTACTGCTGGATTTTTTTCACTGAAAGGAGTCACTCAGAATGCATGGTCCAGTAGGAATCTGACTTATTAAAATGACATTTTCAGTGAATAAATGTGAAAATGGAATCATGAGAAAAAATGGTCCTAAGATATATTTTTTAAATAAATCACATTGATTTACAGTCATACCTCTCATACTTCACAATATATTGTCAATTCAAATCTTGGAACAATTTTTCCAGAAATGGTGAAATTCTAACTCCCTGATTCCTATAACAGCTTAGGAAAATCAAAGGATAGGTGTGAGATGTCACAGAATGAGATAATCTCAGAGGTGTCACCTGTCACTAAACAAGAATCTTCCCCTTAAGCCCCCCAAGAGGAAATCATCTAGCCTTTGTTGGGGGTGTCCAAAGAAAGGGACAGCTATACTCCTTCTCCAGGGCAATAATCAATCCCTCTGAGCATTTACTTTCTATCCGCTAGGTATGAGAACTACGAAGATAAAATAAAAGTATTGATGCTCTAGAAGCTTTAATATTTAACAAAATAAAAACTATGTACATAAATGGGTAAAAACGAAATATTTTCTAAGTCATTTGAGGGGTCAAGGAAAATATGTAAAAGTGAGGGGCATTCTGGGTCAAGGGTAGTTGAAGACGGGACTTGTATAGGAATGGATATGTGAACTGATCCTTGAAAGGAACCAGGGATTAATTCCATGAGGGAGATCATTTCAGGGATTGGGGATTACCTGGGCAAAAACTCAGAGGTGAGATTTGGTATCATTCACAACCATGGCTGACTAAGCATTCATTGAGTTCCTCTGATGTGCTAGATATTGGGCTAGATTCTGGGGATATAAAAGCAGAAATAAACAGTTCCTCCCTTAAAGGTGATTACAGTCCATAAGGAAAGTAAAAGGAACAAGTAAGCCATTGCAGGTAAAAAGTAGACTGCCTAAGAGAAAATAATGTGAAATATTTGGAAATGTAGACTAGAACCAGACTTAAAAGTCTTTAAATATCAAATAGAGTTTGTGGTTCATCATGAAGGCAAAGGGAGGGGAAATTAGACTTCGGTGTTAGGACAATGAGTTTGGTAGGTATGTGGAGGATGGATCAGAAGGATGGGAGTCAGAAACCAATGAGCTCAATTAGGAGGCTGTTGGGATAGTTCAGGTAAGAAATGATGAGGACCTGGATGATAATTATATTATGGCTGTGTGGAAGGAAAGACATGAATGAGGGAAATTTCATGAGGACAAAACCTCCAGGACTTGGCAACTGTTTGACATTAGGAACAAGGGAGGTAAGGGTGATTTCATTGCTTAACATTTATGTAGCACTGAGGTACATGTTGTTTTATCCCCATTTTACAGATGAAGAAACTGAGGTGGACAAAAATTAAATGATTTGCCCAGGGTTACACAGAAAGTGAGCGTCTAAGACAGGTTTCAATCTCAGACTCAATGAAATGCCCTAACAACTGTTCTGCCTCTAACATTGCTTTCCAGCATTGGAAAGTGGGAGACTAGAAGGATGATGAGACTCTCAACAGAACTACAGAGGCCAAGTAAAGCTAGGAGTTTAGGGAAAAGTATAGTAAGTTCTGTTATGGACACGTTGGATTTGGTATGCATACAATTTTTATTTCAAGGACTGTGATTACCAAACCTCCATCCTCTTCTGCCTCTTCTTAAGTCCTACCTCACAAAGTATTTCTTAAATTTCTCAAACTGGATGTCTCATGTGCATCCCAAACTGATGTGATCCTAGAGAGATAGGAGAAGGGAAGAAAACATGAACCTGCTTTTAGCAATTAATGAGGAGACATGATAGAAAGACTCTGGTTCAGAGTCTAGAGTGTGTTCATAAGACTGAACCTTTGGGTACACCCATGCTCTGTGCAGGGGTTGGGGAGTGAAGATCCTGCCAAGAGACATAGAAGAAATAATGAGACAAGTGGGACAGGAACCAGGAGAAAAATTATGTCAGGAACCCCCATTCCCCTTTTGGATAGATCCAATGGCTAATGAAGTTCCCTTATATCAAGACAAAATCAGAATCTCTGATTTTCACATTTTCTTATATAAATTCTCAAGCAGAATAAGTTTCTTAGATAAACTACCCTATATCTCTATAGCTAAGTCTTTTAAAATACTTGATGTATCTCATGAGGCAGGTGGAAGAATTTTGGATTTGGAGCCAGAGGCCTAGAATGTCAAGCCTAGTTTTATTCCAGGTTATTGTGTAACCTTGAGATAATCACTTCACCAGAGCCCCGGGTTCTTTGTAAAATAAGGTTGTGTGTATGTGGGAGGTGGATTCAATGAACCTCAAGATCCCTCCTAGTGTTTCATTACATGATCACATGACATTTTTTGGGAAATGTGTTATCTACATCATTAGCAACAGCCAATTAGAGCTAGACAGAACATTAACCAGTAGCCTGAGTAAAAACACATGATCTGAAAGGTACCTTAAACACCAACTATTTCACATTGGAATGCAAGGCTGTTGTAGGTAGGAATTATTTCATTCTTTAAAAACCTTAAGACAGTGCCTGGCACTGCTGAACATAATGGAGACTTGCTTATTCATTTCTGAAGAGTTCCGATATCCTTCCAACTGGGTGTAGTCTGTCATTGGGAACTTTTTGACCTTCTGCCTTACATGATGCGGAATCTGGTTAATTGTTGTCAACCACATGGTACCAGTATCACTCAGTCACACAGAGGCTATAGATGTCCAATAGATGGTACAATGGTTTGGAGGCAGAGGACTGGGTTGGATTTCCATTTCTGCCAATTCCTCAAACTCAGTGCCTCCCCATCCCACCAAAATCATCTTACATTTGTATATACATTGTATAATCTGTGCATATGTTATCTCCTTAAATAGAATGTGATGGTTCTGATGGCAGGAATTGTTTCAGTTTTGAGTTTATAACCTGAGTTCCAGAATAGTAGTTGGTACGAGGAACTTATCTCTGAACACTCTTAACAATTTTAACACTTTCCTCTTACAATATAATAACAGAGAAATATATCAATGAACAAGCATTTATTAAACACTTACTAAGGGTTGGGTGAAGAGATTTGAAGACAAAGAATAAAACTGGCCCTGCTTTCAAGGAGCTAAGTAAAAATCACTTTACAAAACTTTGTAGAGGGTAGTTTAGAATAAGGAGAGACTTTTATGGAGAAGTCTGTACTTTTTTTTGGCTTTTTGATTTACTTACTGGTGTATTTCTTTTTTGTTCCCTTGATGGAATGTGTACACACACACGCACACACACTTGTGTGTGTGTATATATATAGATATATGTATATATGCATACAGATATGTGTGTTTATATATCTATATAGATATCTATCAATCCATATATATATATATATATATATATATATATAGCATTTTTATCTACAGTGTTCAGCACAATACATGGCATATAGTAGATATGGAATTAATGCTTATTCATTGCAGGGCTAACGATCTAAATATTGTTTGTCTGTGTGAGTGCAGTTATACATTTTAGATTATACCTATTACTCACGGGATGTAGGAAATTCCTGTCTGGAATCTTCCTCTATCAATGTAAATGGTTCCCACCATCTTTTCCATTTCTGAGTTTCACCAGTTCAGTATTAATTCCTCACTCTCTCTCATCCTACATATTAATGAACTATGACTTGTTATCACTGATGTCTCTACAACATCTCCGACACTGCACAGACCCTCTGTACGCGTGTACTTTAGGTCTTAGCGCCTTTCGCGTGACGGTGGTAATGGCCTCTTCATTGGTCTGCTTTGATTCTCTCCCTCTTCTAATCCACCCTCTGCACAGCCGCCAAGAGAGATTTTCCTTAGCTCCTTTATACTTTGTCCTCAAGCTTCTGCACTCAGCACTTAGTAGGTGCTTAATAAATACTTGTTCATTAGTACATTGTTGTGCGATCATATTGTAAGAGGAGAGCGTTACTGGGCTGGAGAGGCTGGCCAATTAGCAGCTTGTTGGTCCCTAGGAGTAGGTGCACTATGCCTTGTCTATTATCAACCCACAGATGTGAGCCTGCTTTTAGCAATTAATGAGGAGACATGATAGAAAGACTCTGGTTCAGAGAATCTAGAGGCATTCTGACTCTCCTCTCTGCATACTGACAGAAAACCTTTTTAATTGGCTACTGAGCTGGAACTGAGGGTGCACACAAAAAACACAGAGAGTTAAAGACATCCTTTCTCCCTAATGGCTTTTAAGTGAAGAGGAAGGAATGTAACGTCTGGGTGTGGAGCACGAAAGCAGGTGCTGCTGGCTGTCGCCATCAAGCCACCATGAATACAGGAGTGCCATAACTTTCTTGACTTGAACTTTCCTTCTTTGTGACCCTACTGTGATCACACTTTCCTGCCTTAAGGGAAATGAGTATCAGAGATGGAATGGAACCACTGATGATGCTGGGAGCTTCTAAACATAGGGAAAGTGACCAGAGGTCCATCCCCAGGACTCAATAGCAGAGTGCTACCAGCCACAGCGGCCAAGCCCAGTGAGGAGCCAGCAGTGATCAAAAGTTTGCTTGTGTAGCAGCTCACAGTTAGATACAAAGTGTCACAGAAAACTGCCAGTGTATCTGATGGTGTAGCACCAATGTGATATTGACAGCATCTACTACAGCCATGAATATCCCAGCACAGGGAATATCCCAGACTCTCCACATGGAAGGCAGAACCAAAACATTTATTTAGACACCAGAAGGCCAATTCCATCACAGTAACAAAAATCTATACCCCAAAACAATGAAGAGAACCATACCCAAGCTTTCTCCCTGCTAGGCTTCCCACAAATGAGGTCAATTAAACCAATCACAAACAGGCTACCTTAAACAAAATCACAAACAATCTTTTTCACCCACACTTGTAAGCAGCCTGCTTCCTTACTAGCTCTCACAGCTCTGTTCTAGCTCTGTTCTAGCTCTACCTGCTTCACCCATTCAGCAAACTCCTCCCACCACAGGCTCCATGTGACTTAAGGGGCCTATTAGTGGATGGCAAAGATTTTCCCATTTAAATTACTATTACAGATGGAAACTGAGGGACTTGCCCAGAGCATTACTGGGGGCACTGAATAGTTAAGGGACTTGTGACTGGTACCACCAGTACCTATGTTTATGTATTTTATACATTGTCACATGCTATATAAATGTCAGGAATTATTGATTTTGTTTAAACCTGTAGATTAAAACACTGACTTCCTCATTTGGTCAGTGTGCTCTCATACCCAGCTGCGTCTTTAATTCTGCCTCCATTTCACCACTTCTTTTCCCTCTATAGACATTGTGCTTAGGTTGGAGAGGAAGTACATTCTCACCCACAAAATCCAGATATTTCATAATTATCTTAGGAAACAATTGGCTTAACCATGTCCAAATTATTACATCTTTTGCATGAACCTTCATCATTCTCTTCCTTCTCCTCATCCCTGAGAAATAACATGACAGAATGACCAGAGAAATAATCCTGGAGTCAGGAAGTATGAGTCAAATGCTACCTATGCCTTTGAGCAAATCATGTGGCATGACCAGAGCCTTACTACTTGATAAAACCACAAGTGAGAGATGGGGTGTGATCTGTATTAGTGAAAGGTTTTTGTTTTTGGTTTTTTTTTTTTAATACTGAGGAACTCACAGGTCCAAGTAAGCTACTGTTTGATGTCATAGAAAAAGTACTTTAAATTTTCAATGTCATTAACATTTGTGACACAAATCTCTATATGGATAAATATCATTTTCAGAGACTTTCTAGAAGGTGTTTAAATTTTCCCAACTCCTCTGTTTTCCCAAAACTCTTATAGAAACTAGCATCTACTTTAACACTAAGCATGGTATTGACTGAGGGGAATGAACAATTTCTTCCTGGATCCTATGCAGCTGTGGCCATTATTAATCAAATAAATGTTTGTGTAAAAAATCCTTTCCTTTCAGAATAAATGTCCTAGAAGACTTATGGCAAAAAATGTGTCAGTAACAGTATATTTCAGTGCCTTGGTTCTCGGCTTTAGTTTTACAATATATGAGAAGCAATTTATGTTTTCCCCCTGATAAGTTGCATATGTTTTCTTAATAGGATCTCTGCCTCACTTTTTTTTAGAGGGTAAGTGGATAGCCTTCTCATTCAACCCCTGATGATGTTGCCATCTAAGCTGATTATGGATGCTTCCCATTTTTCTATTTTTTGTTCTTTTTCCTAAGCCCAGAGATCATTTAATCTAACATCCTTTCAAAGAAAAGCATTGTGAAATTTAATGTCAAGATGTTTGTCAATGAATACACACAAACACAAATGCATATAAACAAACACAAAATCATGTGCAAAAAGATTCGACAAATATGTGGCATCCAGAAATTTTAATTAACTCAGTACCTAATCATGGAAATTCATAGCAATGACATGACAATGATGAAAGTGGTAGTGGTGATGAAGATGGCAATGATGAAAGCTCATTCAAAAGTTTTAATAGTTTTGAAATGCTGAGGTTTAAAGTTATTAAGGGGTTAGTGTTAAGAATCATTTGGGCGGCATACTGTGTAGAGCACTATGTTTGGAGCTAGGAAAATCTCTATATACCTCAGTATACCTTCATTAGAAAATGGGAATAATGATAACACCTACTTCATTGGTCTCTTGTGAGAATTAAATGACTCTGTGTATATGTATGTGTGTTTGTATATGTAATATATATCCATATACATATAAACACATATAAACATGCATGTATATACATGAATATGCATATATATGTATATGAAGAGATAGTACAAGAAGGATTAGCATCTCTGGTGTGAGGGTTTGCTGAGCCTTTTTCAGGTATGCCCATCCACATTTTGCATCCATCTGCCATGCAACTCTTACCTGTGGCTCCAAGAAGCTATAGCATATGCAGCATCCATGCTCTTGTAAACCATCTTGGCAGATGGGCTAAGCCAGGTGGAGGGTAACCAAAGGGCTAGAAATCTATCAACGAGTCCCTGCCAGTGTGTGGATGAAATATTTGTTCCGATGGCCATGAAGACAGCTGAAGCTGGTACTATGAAGCACTCAGAGCTTGGTCAGACACTGAAGAATCCAAGGTCACCCATTACAGTAAGCTTGATATTTGTCCTGCCACTGGACTTCTGTGACTCTGCAAGAGGGAGTGAAGGCAATGACTTTATTCAAGTCTACTTCACTTAAAACCAATTCACACCCAAGTCAAGTTATCACCTGCGATGTCACCAGTCCTTTTCAGAAACAAAGAGCAAAAGATACTATGTACCTACATCTCTACAGGAATATATTTTGTTATTTGTTTTCCAATCATTTTAGTCACTTTCTACTTCATAAAATCATCCGGGATTTTCTTGGTAAAGAAACTGGAGTGGTTAGCCTTTCCTCCAACTCATTTTAAAGATGAAGAAACTGAAACAAGAAAGGTTAAATGACACGCCCAGGACCACACAGTAGTAATGTCTGAGGCAGGGTTTGAACTTGGGTTTTCCTAACTCTAGGCCCAGTGGTCTACCTACTGAGCTACATAGCTGCCCCCACATGCATATATATGGTGTATAGATAATATATTACCAACACTTAAAGTGTTATGTAAATATATTATTACATATTCTTTTCCAGCTCATTCTAAAAAGTCAGATTTAAAAAGGAGCTAAAGTCTGCATCTGACATCTCTTTGTCCTCTGTAGCAATGGTGTCAAACTTCAATAGAAGTGAACTACCAAACTGTACATAAGGTTCCCTTCAGGCCTCATGTTGACTTAGAAAACTGCACATGTTCATAGATTTCTTTTCTCACTAATACATCAACCTGTTAAAATCAGATAAGCACTACAGTCTTCTCTGGTTTGTACTTCACTGAAGAGTATTTTGAGCTGCACGTAGCTCAAGGCCCTCATATTTGACACCTGTTCTTTTCATAGCCTAAGCATGGTGACCACTTTTTCTAAGTAAGAGTCAGGACAAAGGGTGCACAGTAGATCCGGAGTCAGGAAGCCCTGAGTTCAGACACTTGCTAGCTGCATTGCAGAATGCATCCACTCCCACCATGTAAATCTGAGTGGAGCCATGATTTCCATTCCCTGCAGAGACAGAACTGAGAGGGGCTTCCGAGGCAAATGTGACAACCCTCTCATACCAGAGTTGAGTATGTGACAAGGGGTGACACAGGGAAATGAGACAGAACTCTTGTAGGGAAACTGCCCTACCTGCCAGACCAAGGGGAATAGACATGTATCTTGCTCTCCCTTAGTAAGTAGTAACCTACCTGGATTGGGAACTTGACGTTGACATAATACTAGTTCATTGTCTTTTCTACTTTAACCCGTAAGAATCAAATCATTTTTATTTTTTATATTCCTTTTTTTAATTCATTAACTAATTCATTGATATTTAGCTTTCAACATTCACTTCTATAAAATTTTGAGTTCTATATTCCCCCTTCCCGAAGACAGCGTGCAATCTGAAAAAGGCTATACATGTATAATCATGTTAAATATATTTCCACATTGGTCATGTTGTGAAAGAAGAAATAAAACAAAAGGGGAAAAAACATGAGAAAGAAAAAAGAGAAAATAATCTGCTTCAATCTGCTTTCAGACTCCATAATTCTTTCTCTGAGTGTGGACAGCATTTTCCATCATGAGTCTTCAATCAAATTATTTTTCAGTAAAAGTTTATCTGTCAAAATCAAGTTCAGCTCTTTCCCCTCTTCCTTCCAATTCTCCTCCTACAACTCCTCTCCTCTCCTCCTCTTCCTCACCACCACAACCATCATCTTCAGCTTTCTGTTGCTTCTCACCCTGTCCCCTTCCGTTGGAGTGGACTATCCTGGTGCCTCTTTTTGTGAAGTTGTGGCTAAGATGACCACCAGTTTCACCAAGATCGATGACAAAGCAGAGTCAAGACTAAAAATGACCACATTCATTTGAAAGTGGCAGGCCAAAATGGTTTGGTGGTGGAATTTAAGATTAAAAAGTACATTCTACTTAGTAAACAATGGAAGCCTATTGTGAATGATAGACCTTGTCAATGAGGTAGATTAGATTCCGATTCGATGGGGCAATCAATTGATGAAACAGACACACCTGCATAGTTGGAATTGAAGGATGAAGATGCAATTGATGTATTCCAACAGCAGGCAGGAGGTGCTTACCAATGAGAGAACCTACAACTCTACTCCAGAACAGTACACCCAAGAAAAACAACAAAAATCAACAATTCAAAAATCAAGATTTGGTTCATCCACATCCAACTACTGCAGTAGAGTTCTCTCTCTTCTTTGATTACCTTCCCCCATTCCTTTATTGGGCACAAAGTAACTGTTGTATGTACTCAGGCAAAGGAAAAAAAATAAGGTCAAGCCCAGCCTGATTTCAAGCATATATGTATTTTATGTAATAATAAGCTAATTTTACTCCATCTTTCCTCAGCCTGCCTGATTTCTTTAGGGTGAACTCACCATGAAAAAGTTTCTTGCAATAGTTGTGTACAAATCACTTCAGCTCTGTCTGCCTCTGTTTCCTCATCTCTGTGATAACAGAATCATAGTAAAAATAATAATACCTGCCTTCCAGGGTTTTGTGACAATGAAAATGCATATTATTTGTAAAACACTTCAGAAACCTCAAAGCTCTATATACCAGCTAGCTAGCCATTATTATATTCAGGTACAAGAGAATAAAGGACAATTTTTATATCTCTATAGATTTTAAGAACTTATTCTAATGCCTGAAATTTCTGTGATATATGAAAACCAAAAGCAACAGGAGATATTTAGCCTAGAGAACAGAAATGGAGAGGCCGTTAATGGAAGTCTTCAAGTAATTAAAGGGCTCTCCTGCAGAAGAGCGGCTTGACTTGTTCTGCTTTGGCCCAGAGAGTCCATTAAGAATAATGGTACAAGTTTCAAAGATGAAAACTCAAATGAATGACAGGAAAAACTAATGTGGAATAGGTTCCCTGAGAGTCAGAAAACTTGGGTGAGGACAGTGGCTCTTCTATTTATAGCCTACGTCCCCAGGGAAGTTGGTTCCCTGCATTTGCTATGATTTTTCTCCTCTATAAAATGAGAGGGTTGAACAAAACACCATTTGAGATCCCTTCCAAGCTTGATTTCCTAAGAACCTTCTTTAGGATGACTGTCCTCCCCATCCTCACCACTCACCTCTGTGAGGAGCATCTTTTGAGCTTTCAGAGAGGGTCTTGTGGCAAATGGATAACCCAGATGTTAAGAAAATAGTCAATCACATAATCAAATCTCCAGAGGATAAACGAGAATACTGTGGATTAGAATTGGGAAATGACATCAAGACACTCCTCATCGGTGATCCTACCACAGACAAGTCATCAACAGCCCTTGATGTGCACATAAGACAATTATCAGATCCCTCAAATATTGCTGGCTTGAGCCATTTTTGTGAACATATGCTCTTCTTGGGAATGAAGAAATAGCCAAAAGAAAATGGTATTCATTAAGATGTTAGTATCAGTCAACAAGGACTTATTAAGCATCTACTTTGATTCAGGAACTTTACTAGGAGCTGGGGAACCCAAGGGGGAAAAATGATCCAATTCCTTGTCTATGAAAAAGTGAAGGTTGGTTTTGTGGAATTTAGACAATGATCTATTGCTACCTTTGAGGCTAAGGTTTTCCAATCATTGATTTAGAGCTAGCCCAAGGATAGGGCCATCATTCCAAAGCATCCCTCTGACAAAGAAGGACTCTAAAGTACCCAGAAGTTAAGAGACTTGCCACAGGGATGTAATGAGCCTAGATTCTCTGACTCCAAACCCAGCGTTCTTTCCATTGAAACATGATTAGGGATTAAAGAAACAGGGAGAGGGGCCAGATTAAGAAAATGGAATTTGGAGTATTGTCCAGAGAAATCAAGCCCAGGGCAGTATGTCACAATAGATAGTCTTAAGAAGGGGAAAATGGGACTAAGAGTCAGGAAGACTTGGGGTCAGATTCTACCTTTGATATTTATTCTCTATGCAACTCGAGGCAAATTACTTAATATCACTGAACCTTGGTTTTCACATCTCTAAAGTGGAGATTTGGGAGTAGCTAGGTGCTGCAGTGAAAGCCAGCCTGGAGTCATCTCTTGAGTTCAAAACCAGCCTCAGACATTTACTAGCTGTGTGACTCTGGATAAATAACTTAATCCTATTTACCTCAGCTTCTCATCTGTAAAATGAGAAAGAAATGGCAAACTATTGCAGTATCCTTGCTGGAAAAAACCCAAATGGGGTCATGAAGAGTGGGACATGACCGAAACGACTGAAAAACAAAATGGAAATACCATTAATACCTGGAGTTCTTCCCTCACTCACAGGTGTTATTAGAGGTAGAGACCTAAAAGAGATAACAAGAGGTCACAACTGAAAGCCTTTTAGAGGTGATAAGCACCCAAAATGTTGCTAAGAAAAAAACGACCATATTCCAGACTTCCCCAGTTCTATGCCCTCCAGTTTGGAAAAAATAATTCAAAAAGCATGACAAAGCATGAGGTGGCCGTAGTTCTGATGCCACTCCAGCATCCTGCCCACTAGAGGTCACTCATTTGAATGTTTCTCTGCCAGTCTTGGCACCATCCACTCACGTTGGACTCCTCCTGGCTTATAGCAGGTAATTGCTGCCATGGAAACAAAACTGTCTGATGGAACAACCTGCAATAGCACTGTGAATGGTCCAACTACCATAAACAACTACTCATCACCAGTTGACTCTGGGAACACAAAGGACAGCAAGATCAATTTAGCAGTCAACTGCCTTCCTCAGACCAGGACCCAGGAGGAACTGAAAAGCCTGTTTGGGGGCAATGGTAAAATAAAGTCCCATAAGTGGATAACAGACAAAATAATAGGGCATAGCTTGGGATATGGCTTCATAAACTACAGTTGCCCTAAGGATGAAGAAAAAGCTATCAACACACCAAATGGATTGAGACTGTAAGCCAAAAAGTTTCTCATACTCACCCAAGTTCGACTCCAATCAGAGATTTATATTTGCGTATCTGTGGATTTCTGAAAACAATGATGCACAACGAATTGGAACACCTCTTTTTCCAGTATAAACAAAGTATTACTTCTCATATTCTAGTTAACCAAGCCATTGGAAAATCAAGTGGTATAGGGTTTATTTGATTTGACAAGAGGACTGAGGCAAAAGAAATTATCATAGTTTGAAATGGCCATAAACCCCCAAGTGCCACAGAGCCAGTAACTGTCAAGTGTGCGAATAATCCAAGTCAAAAAATCAATCAAGTCATCCTCTCTCAGTTGTACCAATCTCCCATCAGAAAGTATAGACCAATAGCTCAGCAGGTTCAATGTTTTAGTAGATTCTCCCCACTGATCATTGATGGAATGAGCTGTTTGGCTGGAACTAATATCCCAGAGCATTCAGGAACAAGGCGGTACATTTTTTGTACAACCTGGTAGCGGGCACAGATGAGGGTATCCTATGGCAAACATTTGGGCCCTTTAGAGCTGTCACCAATATGATGGTCATCTGTGACTTTAAGAGCAATAAATGAAAAGCTTTTGGATTTGTGATTATGACTAACTGTGATGAGGCTGCCATGTCAATCACTTGCCTGAATGGAAAGTGCCTGGGACACAGTATTGCAGGTGTCCTCTGAAACAAACAAAATACACAAAATCTAATGTGTTTATTGTCCATTTATATATGACACTGTACAACAAAGTCCACTTAAGAGAAATTTTACACCTTACTAAATGTCTTTGGAAGTCAATGTTGAGATGAGAATGAAATGACTACTTAGCAGCCTAAGAAATAGATGGTTTCTTTTTTTTATTGCTGGTATTTGAATGAAAAGGTTTTCATATCTCTATATTTCAATATGGACAAGAATTACAGGATTTTTACATTCTATTCTATTCTATGTTATGTTATATCATATTATATAGACTCATTATATTCTGTTGCCTTCTTTGAACAAGGTGGATCTTTTACTGCATTTTAGCTAAGAGAAAAAGTTTCTTTTCCTTATGCCCTGAACTTGTGAGTAAATATTCAGGCTTGGTGATGTAACCCTTAGTGGTTGTATTCTTTTGAGTTCTTTTCCCAGTTCACTTTATCTTTGGTTTGGATTTAATGCACTCCTTGTTACATCTGTTCAAAAAAACGGAAAGTACTTTGAAGTTTACATTTTCTTTGTAAAGTTTAAAACAGTTTTGATTTTGTAATAATGATTTGGTTTGGGAAGGAAGGGGGCATATTATGAACTCTAAAAATTGTAAGAATACTGGAGAATTTTTTTATAAAGCAGTACCTTGCCAAATAGATGAGTCTCTTTGACATGAGTTTTGAAAGAAGCATCTATTTTTATAAATAAAAAAATTTGAAGAAACTTTTTTTACTGGTCCTGGCACAAATATTTTGACTTGAATACTTTGAGAAATCTCATCATATGACACCTAGTGCTTTTAAAAAGGAGTTTGCTGTGGTTAGAAAATTTAGAAAAATTTATGATAGGAAAATACTTTGGAGATCTTCGTATGAAGGAAGAATGGAGAGAAATACTGTTGGTTTCCTTTTTGTAATCGTCAGTGGAGCATCCAATCATCCTGATTATTATCTGATAGGTAGCTCATGGTGATTTGTGATTTTGAATCAAATAAAAATTTATAAAAGTATATGTATGGGCAGGAAAGAAATTTAAATTATGAAGAGATGAAGGATGTACCTTCTTCATAAAGAATTTCATTTACATAGAGCTCCTGATGTTTAGAGATGTACTCACAGTGCTGTTTAAAGAATTTTTTTATGTAAAGAAAAAAAATGTTGTATATGATTAGTACAAGTCATCAGTACTGGTCTGGGTTGGAGACATTTGAAGGTGTTTTGAAAGTTATGTTCAAAGTTAACCCCAGAGCTTTGAATGATATAAATGAGACTGTTTTTATGAACCTTTTAGCAACTTTGTTGTTTGGGTTCCTTCCTTACATTCCCAGTGTTGTGCAGGTTTTGAATTTTTTTGTATCCTTTTTATCCTTGTACATGACATTAGCATAGCTACTTGAGCTCTTACTTATTCATGTGTGTTGTTGTGGGGACTTAAATTAAAAGTGCATCGGATCTGTTGCTGATTTTATCTGCAGCTAATCTAGCTTCAGCTGTCTAAGGTGATACTACATTGATGTTTATAAATATGTTTGTGATAAAAAACCGATAGTATAACTCTAGGTTTGGGACAAATTTCCTTACATGTTTCATACAAAAATCATAAATACCTGCATGCTATTTAACTTTGTATAATGCTTTAACTACTAATTTGTATAGAAGAAAAATTTAAAACACATTTTTTATTAGCATCTAGCTTATAATGAGTTTTCAAAATAGGTGAGGGCAAAATTCCTTCTCCAGGACGCACTGGCAACTCTACACTTTCGACCTGTTTTTTGTATAAATTGAGATGCTCGTATGTGCCCCTTTGAACAAGCAATGTGCTATGCATTACACAGTTGTGCATTACCACTGCAGTTGCCTTGAGTTTTTATTTTTTAATGAAGTTATAAAACTTTCAGTGTAATATGGTACATACACTGTCAAGCACATGCCAAAATGAATAAATAGGTTTTCATGGGCTTTCACTCAATGCTATTCAGAAATCAATTGGCTTAGTACTCTCTTACATCCTTAGGTACATTTAGATGATCAAAATTAAGCTTCTGAATTAAAGAAAAAAATTGAAAAAAAATGCTTTAAAAGTATTCCTTAAAAATAAGATTTTCCATACAGAAAAATGGCAGCTGCATGGTTCTTTCCCATTCTATTGTAGCAAACCAACACACTGATGAGAAGGCATGTGAATTACGCTTCACTTTACAGTGTTAATCAGAGCACTTAATAAAATGTAAGGATGCTATTTAATTGAAGTTGTACAGCGTGCCTTAATTCATATCTGTTAGAAAAGAAAATATGTTCTGTTGAGTATTTGAGACTCTGTGCATATTTTCTTTTGTGCTTGAATCCTCTGTATTTTTGCAGGTTCAGTACATCAAGAAACAAAGTCAAAGGGGAAGAAATTAAACAAAGATCATAGAATGAGGGGGAAAGGCAGAAAGAAAGAAGGAAAGGAAGGGCACAGAGAGCAGAATGCAAAGTTTGTCTTACAATCTTGTTAAAATTGGCATGTACATTTTGACATGATACAAATAATGGATTTTTTCATTTTGTTTCCTCAGAAATATAAATAGACATGTGCGTGTATGTATATGCATGTTTGTGAATGTTTTGGTACTTACAGATATTCCCAAACTTAGGATCTCATGTGTGTATGTATGTGTGTTTGCATGTGTATTTATGTGTTTGTAGTGATAGTAGTAGCTATGTGCCAAGAACTGTGCTAAGAGCTTTACCAATTTATCTCATTCAATCCTCACAACAACCCCTGGGAAGCAGATTCTATAGTTGTCACCAGTTTATGAATGAGGAGAGTGAGGCAGCCAGAGGTTAAGTGAGTTACTCAGGGTAACAGCTAGTAAGTGTTTGATGCAGGATTTGAACTTGGTCTTCCTGCCTCCAGACCTACTGCTTCATCCACTGCCCTATCTGTTGTTTTTCAGTAGTTCAGTGATGTTACATACTACATCCTACAAGTTCATAGGGTCATTGACTTTGCCATGGGATTTTCTTGGCAAAAATGCCAAATAGTTTGTCATTTCCTTCTCCAGAGTGTCTCCATTTTACAGATGTGGCAAAAAGGTTAAGGGACTTGCCCAGGGTCACACAATTAGTGGATATCTGAGGCTTGATTTAAGCTCAGATAATCCTGATTTCAGGTCCAGTGCTTTATCTATTGCCCCAACTAGCCTTTACATTAGTAAGTCTATATGCTTTTAAATACAAATGCATGCCCTCATTTGTGTATATATATATGTATATATATATACATATATATATACACACATGTGCATCCATGATGTCTTGGCTGTGTCGCCCTGCATAAGTTGCTACATTTCTCAATGACTCAGATGTTCTCTTCAGACTAAAAGTTAAAGGACAATGACTAATCGGTCTGCGAAGAGAGGCGGTTTTTACCCTATGAGTTCGCTACTCCAGTGAAATCACAGGTCAAGAAAAAAAAAGGATAGGAAAGTCTGCTGAAAAAAGGAAAACTGTCATTTCTTACTTTTGTGATTTTAGTAGTTAAGCCCTCTTGTCCCCAATTTCCCAAACTGTCAAACAAAAAAGTTAGATTAAATGTCATTTCAGGTCTCTTCCAGCTCTAGAGCAATGTTCTTAAACCTTAAAGTAACACACAGCAATAGTCATCCTGCCTCACCTAGAAATCAGACTTTGTACCTTGGACCTTTCCTTTCTCACCACGTTCTCTACTCTACCTCAATGACAGTCATTTTACTTGTATTCTAAATTTAAAAAATTATGACATCAGTCTTTCAATGAGAGAATGAACAGCTGTGAACTCAACCTCAAGTTCATGTTCCTCTTATGAGAATAACATTGGGAAGAATAATCATTCTTCTGGTGACTTTTCTCATGTAACCCCTATTCAGTGATCTATCATTTGAAGAGATCAAATGATTAGCAGCATATCAATCAATATCAAAACATGAACCATTTCTGCTTTATCGCTCACAATTCTGAAAGCAACTTCTCTTATTTTGTGTGGTCATTTTATTTTTGAAAAGGACAGAAAAGGGACATTTGTACAAATAAAATGACTTGTATCATTTCCAGGGACCTGAGAGAAAATTTTCCCTCAGAGAATTATAATGAAAAGTTTTGTTTGAAAGCACCTCCAAAAGCACTGATTGAGGTAAGGAGGACTGCAAAGCATTGTGGACCCTTTTATTTGACTGTCAGAATTTTGAAGGACATAACTAAGAAAATATAAAACAAAGTATTATTTGTAGATTATGTGATTCAGACATAAAGACTGATAGTGGTAAAAGAAAGATATGTGACAAAAGAGTAGAGTCTGGCCTGGAGCACACCAGTGTTGAAACTAGGTGGTATAGACCAAAGTTACCACTTTGGGAACTCCCAAGTCAGAGACAGATAAGGGACTGAAAATTGTATAGAAACTGTAGAGGACCTCAGTGCTAGTTCTGGATACAGGACCAAATGCTGTTCATCAACTCAATTGCTTATACACTCTTCTGGGTCACAGGGCAAGAATAGGAAGGAGTACTTAAAATAAGTAGTAACTACCTACAATCAAGACAAAGCATTGTGTGCAACAGCAATAAACCTGAAGACTTCTTTATTAAGATCAGAAGTAAAACAACAATTCAGTTAATGCCACTATTTTTCCAGTATTATACTAGAATTTCTAGTTATAGCAATAAGACAGGAAAAAGATAAGGAAGAAAAGTTGGTAATGAGGACACAAGACTATCAATCTTTGTGTATGATATGATGATATCCTTGAAAAACCATAAAGAATCAACTTAAAATTAGTCGAAACAATTAACTTCTGTAAAGTTTCATGATATAAAACAAACCCCTATAAGTTGTAAGCATTTCTCAATGTTACCAACAAAACCCAGCAGAAATAGAAGCAGAAATTGCATATAAAATAATTGCAGATAACATAAAATACTCAGGGGTGTACGTGCCAAGACAAATCCGGGGATTATATGAAAACAATTACAAAATATATCTCACATAAAAGCAGAACTAAACAACTGGAAAAAAAGAGGAGCTCTCGAGCAGGCCAAGCCAATATATTAAAAAATGATAATTCTACAAAAGTTAATTAATTTTCCAGTGACATACAAATCAAACTACCAAATAATTATTTTATACAGCTAGAAAAAATGTCATCTGGAAGTAAAAAAACAGAAATGCATCTGGAAGTAAAAAAACATCAACATCCATGGAATCAATGAAATAAAAAGTTGAGTTAGGTGACCTAGCAGTTCAAGGTTTCAAACTATATTACAGCAATCTGGTACTGGCCAAGAACTACAGTGCTATATCAATGGCATAAATCAGGTACACAATTCAGTCGTTTTTCAGTAATGTCTCACTCTTCCTGACCAAATCTGGGGTTTTCTTGGGAGAGATAATGAACAGGTTTGCCATTTCCTTTTCCAGATCATTTTATAGATAAAGAACTGAGGCAAACAGGGTTAAGTGACTTGCCCAGAGTCACACAGCTAGAAAGTATCTGAGGCAAGGTTTGAGGCAGATGAGTTCCTTACTCCAAGCCCAACACTCTATCCACTCTACTACCTAGTGGCCCTAGACAAGCAAACGTAATAGCAAATAACAATGGTAATCTAGTATTTGATAAACACAAAGATCCAAGTTTAGGGATAAACCTTCACAATCTGACCAAATAAATATTGGGAAAACTGAAAGCAATAAGGCAGAAAATATGCATAGACCAGCATCTCACAATATATGTTAGGGTAAGGTAGACATGGATAAATGATTTAGACATAAAGGTGATACATGAGTAAATGAGGAAAGCATAGAAAAAAATTACCTGTTAGATTTGTGTATAAGAGAAGAATTTGTAACCAAATAAAAGAGAATAGAGAAGATTATTGGAAGTAAAATGGATAATTCTGATTACATGAAATTAACAAAAAATTTGCCCAAATAAAACTAATGCAAAAATGATAAGGAAATTGGGGAGAGGGAAATTACACAAAATTTATTTGATAAAGACCTAATTTCTCAAAAATATTGGAATCTGGGCAAAAATAATGAGAGCTATTTCCAAGTTGGTAAATTATCAAAGGAGATGAAGTCATTGAATAAAAAAATCAAATTTATCAATAATCACATGAAAAGAAAAGATACTCTAAAATCACTTCTGATTAGAGAAATACAAGTCAAAACAACTCTAAGTTACCACTTGATACCTGTCAGATTGACTAAAATGAAACAAAAGGAAAATGACATATACTGGAGGAGATGTGGAAAAATTGGACACAAATTCACTGCTAGTGGAACTATGTGCAAAAGGTTATAAAACTGCATACCCTTTGACCCAGCAATACCACTAATAGGTTTGTATCTTAAAGAGGTCAAGAAAAAGGGTAAAAAGGACTTTACTGTACCAAAAAAAAGATAGCAACTCTTTTGTTGTGAAAAAGTATTGGAAATTAAGAGGATACCCATCAATTTGAAATGGTTAAACAATTTATGGTATGTGACCGTTATGGAATACTATTGTTGTATAAGAAATGATGAGCAGTATGATTTCAGAAAAAAATATAAACGTGAGGAGACATTTGTAAACTCATGCAAAATGAAGTAAGCAGCACCAGGAAATCATTGTGAATAGTAACTAATATTGTAAGGATGCTTCACTGTGAGGGATGTAACTACCCTGATCAAGACAATGAGACAAGTTGTTTCCAAAGGACCTTTGATGAAAGATACTATTCACCTGCAGAGAGAGAACTGATGAACTCTGAGTGCAAAGTATTTTATTTTGTTTTATTTTGTTTTCTTTCTCAACATGTCTAATATGGAAATATGATCATATGACTTCACTTGTAAAATCTATAAAATATTTGCCTTCTCAAAGAGGGAAAGGGTTTCAAGGGAGAGAATTTGAAACTATTTTTTAAATGTTAGATTTTTTTTACACATAACTGAGAAATATCTAATAAAATAAAAAAATGTGTTTAAAGAGAAAAGTTGATGGTAGAACTTTCATTGAATTAATTATAGAGAGGAGAATTATAATACAAGAGCAAACACAGTGACTAAGAACTGAACACTCCTCATGTGAAGAGTTAACCCCTTTGCATCACCTGTCTCATGAAAGAGGAAATACTTCTTGCTGGTTTACATAAGCTAATTCTACTGCCATCTTGTACTTGACAGGGAGAGACAGAAGCAAAGACAAGTTTCTGCTCTATTGCAGTTGTACTGATAGGAGAAGATAACATAGTTTTGATGGAACCCTTTTAGAAAGGATAGACTTTTCTACTTGAAATACTGGCCACATTGGCTTCTCACTAGATTGGAGAGAATAGAATCCCTACGGTTTTAGTGGGTGACAAGTCATCACAAAGAGAACAGACCTGAACAACTTGGCAGATTCTAGACTTAAGGCAATTGTTGCTTCTCAAAAGACTTCACTAAAAAAAAGTTCAGAAAATTGAGAGCAGCAGAGAAGTTGCTTCATTAAGCAGAATGATAATACTATGATGAAAATAGTAATCACAATTATAGGTAATATTTATATAACACTTTACATTTGGAAAAGTGCTTCATAAAATTGCCATATTTTATTTTCAAAAGGTCCCTGTTAGATAGGTACCATTATTATACCCTTTTCATAGGATGAGAGAACTGAAGGAGATAAAGGTCAAGTGTCTAGCTCATGGTCACAGAGCTGGAAAGAGTCTGAGACTTGATTTGAACTCAAGTTTTCCTAACTAAAGAATAGATGATGCATGGTGAAAGCACTAACATTGACCTTAATATCTAGATTTGCGAGTTGCTGTGGTCAACTGAATTTCCCTAATCATCCCATTTACCCTCCTTTTCCTCACCACTAGGGTTTCTGAAAGTATCTTCCTATTCTCTCAACATGAAAAGGGGGGAGATATGATCCAGGCTAATAGGTAGAATGTTATATTTTGTATATTTTGATTATCCCTTCTTTTGTCTTCTATTAAGTAAACAATATAAGTATTACTTTGTTTTCTATTTATTAAATGTTATATTTTTTTCTTATTTCTGAATTAGTAAGTATTTATTTTTCAAATTAGTGTTATCATTATGAATGGTTTTGTCTTAATGGTAAACATACCACTGGGGACAGAGATGGTAGGGGCAGGTGGAGGTGGGATCAGGAAATACAGTGAAGAGTAGTAGGGTGAGTAAATAACCCCAAACTCTAAGACCTTGAGACTATTTTCTATGTGTCCATAGCTACTGGAAACGCCCTCAGATATTTCATCTCAAGCTGATACATCCCCTCTCTGAAGAAGTGCGTCCAGAGGATTTCTTTTAAAAAAAAGGTGACATAATGAAAATGAAAATAATACTAAAAATTAATTGTTCTCTGGTTAATTAGAATGAACATCCTCAGTACCAGTAAAAAAGATAAGGAGCAACACTTCTCCTCTTTTTTCAATAGACTTTTTTTTTCCAATTACATGTCAAAACAATTTTTAGAATTCATTTTTACAAGATTCTGAGTTCCATTTCCCCATACCCCTCTCCCTTCCCAAAATAGTAGGCAATTTTATATAGGTCATTCATGTGCTATCATGTAAAATACATTTAAATATTAGTCATAGTTGTGAAAGAAGAAACAGATAAAAAGAAAAAAATGAAAAAAAATAAGTGACAAATTAAGCTTCTGCATTCAGAGACCGTCAATTCTTTTTATGGATGTGGAGAGTATTTTTCATGAGGGGTCCTTTGTGCTTGGATCATTATGGGGTTAAGAAGAGCTGAAGCATTCATAGCTGCCCTTCACACAATGGTGCTAATTCTATGTACTATGGTTTCCTGATTCCGCTCATTTCACTTTCCAAGCCTTTCCAGGTTTTCTTGAAATCTGTGTGTTCATCATTTCTTGTTGCACAATAGTATTCTGCTACATTCACATCCCACAACTTGTTCAGGCACTCCCCAATGGAATGGCCTCCCCTCAATATCCAATATTTTCCACCATGAAAAGGGTTACTATAAATATTTTTACATATGTGGGTCCTATTCCCTTTTTTAAGATCTCTTTGGGATACAGACCTAGTAGTGATATGGCTGGATCAAAGGATATGCACAGTTTGGTTGCTCTCTTAGTACAGTTCCAAATTTTCTCCACAATGGTTGGTTCTCAATTAATGTACCAACAGTGCATTAGTGTCCCAATTTTCTTATCATTTTTCTTTTTTTTCCTTCATATTAGGCAATATGATGGGTATGAAGTGGTACCTCAATGATTTTTTTTAAAATTTGCATTTCTCTAATCAAAATGATTTAGAGCACTTTATATGCTTATAGATAGCTTTGCTTTCTTCATTTGAAAACTACCTGTTCATATCTTTTGACCATTTGTCAACTGGGAAATGGTTTGCATTCCTATAAATTTCACTCCATTCTTTAAGTGTTAGAGAATTGAGATCTTTATCTGAGACACTTGTTTTAAAGATTATTTCCCAGTATTTTATCTTTTTTCTAGTCTTGGTTGCATTGGTTTTGTGTGTACAAAAGTCTTTTAATTTAATATAATCAAAATTACATATTTTACATTTGCTAATCTCTATCCCTTATTTAGTCGTGAGCCTGCAACTCACTTAACTTCTCTGGATGCTACACCACTTGCTGCATATACTTTTAGTATTTTGGCAGTCGGTTTTGCTTACCTTTTTTTTTTTTTATTGTTCCAAAGAAGAATTGACTGATACAGTGGAATGAGAAAACTTTAGCCAAATGAGCAAGTCATAAATAAAACTTTTTTATGTGAAGACAGGAACATGCTGATGTGAGGATTCATTTATTATTTTCACATTGAATAATTTAGACAATCAATACAAAATGTCAGCTCTACAGTCACATAATTAAAAATGTGAATACTTCACTTACTACACAGAAGAAAGTGTAATGACCAAATCAGTGGTCATTACACTTAAAAAAAAAGTGCTAAAACTAAATGGATGTACATCACATAGAAATTTTTATCTGGTTGCCTGTGATAAAGTACATGCTGAATTATCCAAAGGTCCTTAAGGGCAGGGAAGGTCTCTTGTCTCTTTTTGTATCCCCAAAACTTAGCAAAAAAATACCTGGCATGTAGTAGTTTCATAATTAATGTTTATTGGTTATAATTTGTTGGTTGATAGAACACAGAACAGTTAAGTGCCTAACCCAGGATTGCACAGTCAGTATGTATCTGAAGGACTTTCAACCCAGGTGTTGCTCCACTATGAAACACCGTCTCTCTAAATATTTACGTGTGTTCCAGACTTGCTTTTTTTGAAATTTGTCCAACATTATATGTGATGTGATGAATGGCTAAATGTTGCCTTTTTCTTTCAAAACCAGTTAAGGAACTTCAATGGTTGAAGTTTCCTTGAGGGCATAATTATTTATGACAAGGAAAACAATTAACCCTCTTCAGTTGAGAATTTTTTGTCTTGACTCTCACCCATTTATTATCCCCTCTAAATCCAGTTAATGGAAGGTATTAACATAATTCAGAACTATTTCATGAATTCTTTTTTTCTAACCTGTCTTCTGATTTCATTAGTATGCCATTTCCATGAATTTAATTGCTAATAACAAGTACTTGCTAATTTTAAATTTTATTATTATTAAAAACAAATGATAATAATCCAGTGATTTTAAAATTGTCTTTGTGAGAGATTTTGGTTTTGATATCCTAATCTGTTGCATAAATTTCCCTCTAAAAACATACTTTTAAACATATACACACACACACACACACACATCTGCAAACACAAACCATCTAAAACCAGGAAAGGAAGTATTTCACATCTGGTAGCCCCACGCCTTTGTATACTATGATAAAAAATCAATCATTTAGAAACAACATCAGTAACTGCATTTAGTTTGAGTTCTATTAGTGCCATCTCAGGAGGCACTGTGCATATTGCTTTCCTGATTTGGCTTTCATTGTTTTGTATCAGTTATGGCAAGCTTTTCCATGCTTCCATGAATCTTTCATATTTTTTTATCCTTTATGTGTAATGGAGGCAATGAGATACCATGGAGTAATTGTTTTATAATCAAGGATACCTGGATTAATATTCTTCTCTGATGCAAATATCAAAATAACCACTGCAAAGTTATATAACTGCCATGGGAATCAAATAAATTACAGACCTAAAAAAGACACTGAAAGTCATCTATACTAATGCTCTTATTTTATAGATGTGCAAAATGAGCCCCCACAAGGTTAAATGAATAACTCGAGATTAAAGAGAAGTGACAGAACCAGGACCTGTACCTCACTCCAAATCCTCTGTTCTATTTTCTCTGATGAAATTCTATTTTCATTGGTGGAGGGAATTTCCACACCAGGATTACCATATGTTCATCAAAACATAGATATTGTGCATATTCACATATGATGCAATAAAATTCATCATAGTCATATACCTTGAATTATCTGTCCATTCCCTTGTCCAGGAATATGACCTTTTAATCCAATTTTGTTTATTTTTTGTTACCAGCAAAGTGCTATTTTCAGTAGTTTTGTATATATGAGATGTTTCTCGTTGTTTTATTTTCATAGTATATTTGTGATATCTCATGAATTCAGTAGGTATAAATGAAGTATTCATATAGCTGTCTTCCTATAGTCCATGAAAAAATAAATGTCTCTGCCTTTTATAATTTTAGATAATTTGATGAATGAGAGATCATTAGAAGTGTTTTAATAACTTTTTCTTGAAGATTATTTAGAATAATTGCTATAAGCTACCTAGTGACTCTCATCTTTCTTTTTTGAAATTATTTTCATATCTTTGAATGTCTCTTAGACATATATTTGCAGTAATCCCTTGAATATTTTTGTAGGTTAAACTTATAACATATGATTCATGTAATAAACTCTCATGCTAAACCTTCTTTTCATAATGTAGAAAAAATGATTTTATTTATTCAAGAAGTATTTAATTTCATATCATTTATTTTTTATTTGCATCTTTGGTAATCATATACTTTATCTTTTGTGAAATCTAACTCCATCCACAGCTTTGAAAAGTACCTTCACCTAGTCTCATATTTCTTTTTATAATTGACATGATTTTTGCATTAAATTGTTTATTCTTTCATAGCTCAAAGTGAGGAATTTTGTAAGGCATTGATATAATTGGCCTTCCAGGTTTTCTGGTTGCAATATTCTGCTTGCAATTCAGAATCCTTCTTCCAGTAACAGGTGATTTTTATGTTTATTGAACACTGTGTTACTATGTTCATTCACTATGAAGTCTATATATATATAGTCTGCTCTGCTGATTTACTTTTATATTTAAAAAAAATACTAGTGTGTGGAATATTTTTGCAATTACTTTTTATACTATAATTTGAAAACTTGCAATGTGAGGTTCATTTCCTATTTCTTTAAAATAACTTCCTTTCCATTATGTCTTTTATTCTTCTAAAGGAATTTTCTTCCGTAATGAGGGGCTTGTAATATGATCAGATCACCTAACATGGAGATACCATATTTTTTTATATTCCCTCTATCAAATGTGTAAGAGTAGTCTTAGATTTCTGGGAAAGGTTGTACCTTTCAAAAACTGCCCAAACTGGACTAATTGCTTGCTTGCCTGTGTGCTTTTTCCTGCTGAGTTCGGAAAATGAAAATTACCCACAGTTCATAGGCAACATATACTGAACTGGGAGAGGAGGATAACTTCTTCCATCCACTTTTGCCCTAGAAATGTCTTTGGGTTCTTCTCAGTTTTATGGGTCCTCAGTTTCAGCTGTTTTACAGTGAATCCTCTCAGACCCTGGAGTTTGAACCATGGAATACTTGGAGCCAGGATTCCCAATGGGCTGTCAAAGCATCCCCAATAGTAAAACCAGAGAAGACAGGGTTCCTCAGACTTGAGCCTGAGGGAGATTTTGGATTTGGAACTGGAACTGTACTTTATTGTCACTTTCAAGGAAATATTACTTTGTAGAAGTTGATCTTACTACTGGTAACTAAATGGAACTGGGGCACATGGCACCAATTCTTATACTTGAGGGACCACAACAGAAGGGGACTTCAGCCATTATCAGAGAGACTGGACTATCCCCCTACTCCTTAACGATACCATAGAACCTTAGGGGAGAAATGAGGTAAAATACCTGGATTTCAGGTAATGGGGGATCAGAGTAGACAATGCTGTATTTCTATTTCTGAGGTAGTTTGTTTTGCATAAGACTGGTATGTATATTGACATAACAAAATCAATATTACTGTTATATTAGTGAGATTCAGATGTGGATGGTGATCTATATCATTAATTAATTGCATTTTCCTTTATTTCTGTATATGTGTTTTGTGTTTGTATTTTTCTAGGTTTTATACATGTTACTAGAATCACCTAAAATATTCTATGTAATTTTTTAGTTTTAACGAAATATCACTTTTTTTGTTAATGCTGGCTGGATTTGGTTAGCAAAACACAAAAACGCTGATTGATTTTGTAGATTTATATTCTGTCCTGCTACTTCCTGGTATTATAAATCATCTGATTTGATTCTTTGCTGTTTACCTATGGTTTCCAAATTAGGTGTGTCTCCTGACAAGAATAATTTTCTATTTTGTTTGCTAATATCTATTCTTTGACTTCTTTGTCAGGAAACAACAAGAGAACACATAAACAAATAAAGAAAAAGTGGGACAAGAAAACATATTTACATTTCCTATAAATTTGTTATGAAAGTTTCCATCATTTCTCCTTTGGCACTGTCTAATTCTTAGTTTTACATATAATCAGTTCTGCTATAATGTTACATGCATCCTTAAAAATCACTGGGTTATGCAAAATTGAGAAAATAAAAACCACAAAACTCATGGTGAAAATTGGGTTAGTGGTTAAACAAAAAAATTTACCTGTAACACATTATAACATTCAAAAAACAGCACAGATTTACTCATGCTAAATGGTTAAGAATTATGTGAATACTGCAATAAATAGAGATGATAACCATAAACTCAAGCTGCTGCTTGGCTGTACTCAGAGATTCCTATAAGACTGGCATTGTCAAAGTTTAGTCACTACCAGTGATATTGTGGGCTTATTGGACTGCATCAACAACCTGAGAGCCATGGTGGAAGATGGGTACAGAACAGTGGAACACTCTCCCTCTGTTCATAACTCTTTCTGCACCAAGAGGATATGCAACAAATTTGGTCCTTTGCCTTGACAAAGACTTGGAATTTTCTGGTCAAAGAGGGGCACGGTATTAAGCATTATGAAGTAGTGTAGTATTCTCCATGATAAAAATTGAACGAATGGAAACACAAATTTTTGTTATGTTCAAATCATAGCCTAATATATCAAAGACATTAATACAAATTTGAGTTTCTAAGACAGGCATTGTAGCAGAACTGGCAGTATTTTCTTTCGATCTCATTAAAGAGAAGTTATTCTATGTCTATGCTTTTTAGGGTTTTTAAAATAAATAAGAACTTTAATTTGCCAAGGGCTTTTTTTTTCCAAAATATATTGACATAATTAAGTTTGTTATTGCTGTTTTTGTTATTTATATGATTAATTATGCAAATATTTCCCCTTATGGTGATCCATGCTTCATCCCTGCTATAAATTCAACTTGCTAATGGTGAATATTTTTTGTATTTACATCATTTTATATTCTTTGATATATTGTACAAAGACTTTTGTATCAATACAACTTATGAATATTGTTCTTTGGGGGGAGATCATTCCTAGAATTTATGAACTATTTAAATAAAAACTTTGTTAACTGTATTCTAATATAATTGATTGTGCTTCTAAGACTGTATATTTTATTTTAAGGATTTGAAAATAGCATTTTGGAAAGGGGTCCATAGTATTTCTGGGATTGTCAAAGACAGACAGACAGACAGATACACACACATGCACATACACACATACATACACACACACACACACACACACACAACTTTAAAGAATTTCTGGCCAATGGAATTTTTTTTTTACCCATCTGGGCTTTCCCTAGTCTGAATCTGAATACACAAAAAGGTTTTGGGAGAATGTCTTCTTTCTCTATTATAGAAAACATTTTGTAACTAATATTTGTTCTTTAATTATATGATAAGATGTCCTTTCAAAGATAACTAGACTATTGTTCCCATTTAGGAGTTTCATTATGATTTGCACAAAAGCTGTTTTTTTAATAGGTTGTTTAGCATATTCATTTACTGTTTTCCTTATTTCATTTTTTGCATTTATTTTAGTAAAATGTTAGATATTTGAATTAAGTTCTAAGTCTTTTGACTTATGAATATGCAAATTACTTTTGGTAATTCACTCCCTTTCTATTTATTGTAAATTCACATTTTTTTTTCAGTTTAACTATCCCTTTGTTTTGGAAGAAAAAGTTTGCTAAAGCTTTATTGATTGTGTGTATTTACAATACAATTGCTGTTTATTTTTCACTTTAAAAGCATTTTGCTTTGCAATTTACCTTTTTTCTATGAAGTCACATAATTTCAAATTGAAAGTTATCTAAGTTTGCATATAAGTCCAACTCATTCCCTAAATAGAATTCAAGGGAAAATACTCAGCAAGCAGTCAATGCATCTCTTCTTGAAGATTTTCAGTGATAAGTGACAGCACCACGCAGAGCAACCCATTTTACTTGGAGATATTTCTAATTATTAGGAAGTCTTCCCTCCCTCTCAACATCCAATCTAAATTTACCAAATTTCTACCTGTTGCTTTTGATTCTGACAGCTAGGATACTTTTTTTAAAGTCTCATCCTTCCTGCATATGATAGCCAGTCATACAAGAGAATGCTGCCATCATGCTCCAGATCATTTTCCTGCGGAATTTTTTTCTTCTTCAGGTAAAATGGCCTGAATTCATATAACTGACCTTCATTTGACATTGACTCAATGGGTCTTACTATTCTCTTCAGTCTCTCCTACATGTTACAGAGTACCGACATCCTTCTTAGACTGTGATGCTCCACATCAAACAAGATTTGTTCTGTTAAGTTTGAATTCAGCCAAAGGGCCACACTTAAGGACCTAGAGGGCCACATGTGGCCTCAAGGCTACAGGGTCCCCACCCTTATTCTAGATATTAATTGACTGGGGAAATGTACAGAGTGAAGATCACCTGTTTTTGGAAGCAAGGCCATGCATTTTCTGTCATCCTTGCTACATAGCCAGCATCTAACACAGGGCCTTGAGTATAGTAGTAGCTTAAATGTCTCTTCAGATTGAAGTGCCCCTGCCCTATAGCTTTACTAATAAAATACTACACTTATTCAGGGTTCTACATTTGTCTAAAAGAGAGATTTCTTACCTCATTGTTCCAACAGCATAATCTCACATCCAGTCACTTATCTGGTTCAGCAACTTGACTCTTTTCTTAGTTTCTCTTTAGAGTCTACTGAAGCAGGTCCAAGCACTTTCTCTAATCTGCTGTCATTCAACTTTCCCCTATTGTACTTCTCCATATACTCTATACCCAAACCAAACAAGTCTCCTTCTTTTGAAATGAAGGGATTAATAACAAAAAACTCTCAAAATTCTATGTGCCTACTACCCTTGTTCCCTCTCCTTGGAATGCCACTCATTTGTCCCTTTAGCTTATACAACTGACACTAATCATTTTATAACCCATTTGAAAGAGTCATCTCCTTCATGAAGTAATCTGAAGGTATCTTGTGTTTCAAGTCTTTCATTTTTGCAAAAGAAATTAAAATGAGTTTAGATATGCAAATAAATCAAGAGGCTTACTGAAATTCATATAACTCCTTAGAGATAGGAGGAGAACCTAGCTTTCCAGATTTCTACTCTGGTGTACCATAGTGCATCTAACTGATAGGTAAAATGCTTTAAATGATAGAAATTATAATCAACATTTATTTTGTAAAATTTTTAAATGAAAACTGAACCAAGCCCATCACAAAATTAAAAAATAAAAAAGTTTTCTAGATCACTTCTGGTCAACAGTCATTCACTTCCACTATTATGAGTTATTTAAGAGAAGTACAGAAGATAAAAAAAATTGCCTTGTCTAGGAATTTTGGCCATCAGTGAAGTTGTGCCATTTGATTAAAAAAGGGGAAGAGGACTATAATGCATATACACATATATACTCATTTATACATTATACGTACACAAACACATATATACATATGCACACACACACACACATTTATATATATATATATATATATATACACACACACACACACACACACACACACACACACACACACACACACACACACAGGGCAGGTAATTGGTACAGGGGATAGAGTGCCAGGTTTGGAATCTGAAGAACTTATCTTTTTCAAATCTGACCTCCAAGACTTGATGGTTGTGTGATCCTGGGCAAGTCACTTGGCCTATTTGCAACTGGTTGGTTGGTTGTTATCCTTGATTCTCAAAGACAACCAAAATGACATCATTGTGCTATAGTCAAGTTTCAATGTGTCTGACTGTGGATAATTGGAACACTATGAGCTCAAAATACTCTACCACAGGTTGGGCTCAAATAGTCTATGTGAACATTTGGGTGGATACTTTAAATTTGTGTATCCTGTGTTTCCTTTGAGTTATTTTGATTCTGCTTTGTTCACAGAGTACAACACCTTCTCTGGTGTGGGCACACCATACTGAGCAGTCCTGTGTCAGTGTCTCCCATGATACACAATCAATTCCAAAGTCCTTGAGAGAGACCTTAAGAACATTCTTGTATCACTTCTTCTGACCACCATGTGAACACTTACCTTGTGTGAGTTCTCCATAAGATATCATTTTTGGCAAGTGCACATTTTGTATTCAAACAACATGGCCATCAAGGGTTATGATCTCTGAAGTAGAGTTTGAATACCTGGCAGTTTACTTTGTGGAATGATGTCAACATCTGGTAACTTGTCCTTCCAGGTGATCTTTGGAATTTTCTTAAGATAATTCAAATGTAAGAAACTCGGTTTCCTGGCATGGCACCAATAGACTGTCCAGGTTTCAAAGGCATACAACAATGAGGTTAGCACACAATTCTGTGGATCTTCAGTTTAGTAATCAGTGTAATAAGTCTTCTCTCCCATACTTTCCTTTGGAGCCTCCCAAACACTGAGTCAGCTCTGTCAATGCATACATAAACCTCATTATCAATGTGTACATCCCTGGAAAGTAGCCTATCAGATAAGTGAATTTACCCAGAGCATTCAAAACTTCTTCACTTGCTATGGTCAATGGTTCCACACAGAATGGTGTGGTGGTCCCTGATGGAGCACCTATGTGTTTTTAATGTTAATTGTTAAGCCAAAATTAACACAAATAGCAGAGAATCAATTGGACTTGGCTTGTTGCCTTTTCAATCTGGAGAATTTACCATGAGTGCAGTAGGTGACCTTGATGCCATATTCATCCTCATTGAAAGCATTTGACAAAATGACTGAAAACTTCATGCCAAAAAAGCATGGGAGCAAGCACACAGCCCTGTTTCTCTCCATTGGTAACTGGGAAGACACGAGACCCTTGCCTATTATTTAGAACCCAGGCAAGTGTGCCATCTTAAAATTCATGTACAATACTGATGAACTTAGACAGACAATCAAATTTTAACATAATTTTCTATAAACCCTCATGACTAACAGTATCAAAGTCCTTGGTCAGATCTATAAGCATTGTGTACAGAATTCTTTTCTGCTCCTGGCATTTATTGTGGAGTTGTCAGGCAACAAACTCCATATAGACTGTACCTCAGCCCTTTCTGAGCCCCACTGGCTCTTAAGTAGATGATCATCTTTCAGGTGAAAGATCAGTATATTAAGGAGGACTCTGGCAAGAATCTTGCCAGTAATTACTAAGAGAAAGAACCCAACCCCCCACCATGATTGTCACCGGACAATCTATTTCCTGTACCTTTATGAGATGAACAATGGAGGCCTCCTTGAACTCCCAGAGGGATAACCTCCTCTTGGCATAAAATCTGGAAAATTTCAGTCAGCTTTTGTATGAAAAATGGATCTCCTACCTTGATAGTCTATTTGCCTTTGTTTTCTCATCTCTAAAATGAGATGGAGAAAGAAATGGCAAACCATTCTTGTATCTGCCAAGAAAAAGTTGTCAAATGAGGTCCCAGAGAGGCACAAAACTACTGAACAACAATATGCACATGTGTGTATATATACACTTGCATACATGATAAATACACATATATACATGTTTTTACATGATTCAGTGATTAAGAACATAAATAATATGGATGAAATTCCAAAGATGATATGTATATGAACTCCTTAATTTGATTCTCTGCTTAGGTTAAATTGTGGAAATTCATGCAAAACTCAGTTCTTCGAGATATTTTATACTGATGGTGTCTTGTGGGAAGATGACAAAATAGGTCAGAAATTTCCAGGATCTTCAGATTTCCTTCATAAACACACAGAAAATTATCACAAAATGTCTGGAGTAGCAAAAATAAACGGGTAAAGCAGTTGTTCTTCTAAGACAACTTGTGAAGACTTCAAAGAAAATTCCAAGTACTGAGGTTTCATTTGAGTGAACTACAAAACAGCTTTAGGCTGATTCCACTCAATTATCAGACAGTGGGCTCTGAGAGAAGCAAACTAGGCCTCAATAAATTTCACCCTAGGAACATTTGCCTCACAGATTTTCATCTGGGGAACAGCAGAAAGAGATGCAGCATAACGGGGGCATGTTGAAAGCCCCTCTGCTTTTTTGAGAAGTCAGGCCTTTCAGTGCTGATCAGACACAATTCTGAACTGTGGCTGTGGATGAGGAGAAATGAACATAAGCCCAGTGAGTGTGATTCCTCAGGGAGAAAGAATGTGTTCAGGACAGTGTACCTGGGCTTAGAGGAGGAAAAGAGGAGTCCCTGAAGTTGAGCCCTCTGGACAGAATTCAGAAAACAACAGTAAGGAAGAACTGAGGACTACGGCAACATTATTCTACCACGAGTCTTCCATTCACTCAGCCTGGAAATCTTGGAGTCATCTTTGACTCTTCTTTTTCCTTCTCCTCTCCCACCTTCCAAATAAAATCAGGTACAAGGTCCAGCCAAATATACCTTCATAGATCTCATTCTACAACTATCTTCCCTGTCAAACTCCTTGAGGAAAAAAGAAGACATTTACAGTTGTCTGGTTTTTCTCTCCTCTAACTCATTTCTCAACTCCTTTCAATCTGACTTCTAATTTCAGTATTCAATTGGAATTCCTCTCTCTAACGTAAGTACTGAAACTATTCATTGCTGAATCCAAAAACCTGTTCTAAGCTGTCTTAATTCTTGACTTCTCTGAAATAGGCATTACTGTTGGCCACCTGATCCCCTTAATTATTCTCTATCCTTGAGTTCTCAGGAAACTCTCCTTGAAATTCATGTCTTACTTCCTACCTGTCTAATGAGTCATTTTCAGTCTCCTTTTTTTTAGTTAACATTCATGCCCTAAGTTTCAACTAAGAATGACCCTAAGGATTTGTTAGAAGCTCTTCTGAGGTACAATTACGTAATCAACTGTATGTTGGACATCTCCAACTAAATAGCTTGGGAACAGTTCAAATTCAGTATTACAAAACAGAACTATTTACCTATATCTCTAAATTCAAGTCCTCCTCAAAACTTCCTCCTTTCTCTCATCCTCTGTAAACACATAGTTTCCAAGTACTGTTGATTCAACCTCCAAAATACATGAAATATTCATTGTCTTATCACTCATGTGGTCACCACTTAGACTCAAAACATCATCATCTTTGAATCACTGAAATAGTCCTAATTGAACTCCTAGTTAGTCTCTCTTCTCTCCAATCCATTTTCAACAGAGATAACTATTCCCACCTAATGCATGTCAGGCCATTTTATTTCCTTTATTTCCCTCTCTGTAATCTAAGATAAAATGCCAACTCCTCAGCATAGTGTTAAAAGTCCTACTCATCTCACAGTAATTTAACATTCCAAAATACTTCTCTAAAATTCCCCTATTACTCAGTGTTCCAGTCAATGTGGCCTGCTAACTATCCCGCAAGTTTGTCATTCCCCTCCCTCCTTCATGCCTTTGTTCAGGCTATCTCTCATAGATAGGTCTTCTCTTCCTTACCTCTCTCTCTTAGCATCCAGCTTCCTTCAAGTCTCTTATCATATGCCTTATCTTTCAGTAATCTATCCTTTATACTTCCATGACCCCATCCAAAAATTGAATTGACTCCTGGTAAAATTTGGCCTAATTAACACTCTTCACAAGACAAACAAATGTTCTAGGGTTGAAGTGGTTTGCCCAAGGTCACACAACTCTAGTGGCAGAAAATTGGAACTTAACTCAAGCTTTCTGAAGCACACTCATTTTCAAAGTTCCATGAACCTCTAGTAGGTAGAAGTATCACAGAAATTTTGCTTATGGGGACATATTTTACTAAAAAATACCTCTACTTGTCAGAGCTACTATATGTTGTGGAAATTGGGTGATAAAATGATACCAGTTATTTGAAAATAAAGTTCTCCTGGTATTCACAATCCAAGGTAATTGGAAAATCTATAATGGAAATGACTTGCCATGTCAAGTATATCTTTTTTATACTATGCACTTGCAAAGTTGAAGACTGGGCTATAGCATCAGCATCTTGTATATGCTGCCCATTCAATTATTTTCAAATTATATTTTTGCTTTATGACATTCTATACTTAATCGATTTTCCTGAAAGTGAAATTTTCTCCATAGATAAAGGCTCAGAAACGCTGCCTAAAAGTGCATCTTTTTCAGGTCTTTGAAAAGAAACAGAAGGCAACTTGGAATTTCTAATTCCCTTCAGAAGATAAAATCCAAAGTAATAGCTTCAGCAATTGGTGTCAGGCATAAAAATTGATATAATGCATGTCGTAAACTGCCTATTGGTTATTATTGTAAATGATTGATTTTTTTTCCCTAACAATTTAGATAGTACTTACTGTAAAAACAACTCATGAAAAGTCAACATGCTTTACAAGGAAATAATTTACCACAGCTATCTGGAATATAGAACAATATTTCACATTAAGTGACATTAATTAAGGCCAGAAAATTCCAACAGAAAGGAATGAGAAGATGACAAAATTTCAAAGAACATATCTCTTCCCTCCTGTCTGAGTGAAAATGAGAAGCTGTGAGTCATTCTGCAATTGAATTCAGGGCAGTGTTTTCCATCAAGAAAGTAACACTTTAATTAATACGTGACTATTTGGATAGAATAGGCTGGAGGAAGGGAGATAGCAAATGTTAAAATGCCCCCCCTCACTTTGATGGTAACCTGGCACTGTTGGAGGTGTATGGTACTCAGGTTCAGAGGACCCATTTTGGAATCCCAGCCCTGTCATTGTCTCATTATCTTCATACAGATGAGAGAATTGAGTCTGCTAAAGGCCAAGTGGTACTACCAAGGTCACACAGCCAAGTGAGCATCTGAGGTATGACTTAGCTAAGTCCAGTATACTATCCATTGAGCCACTTAGCTATCTTCAAGTTTGGAAAAGACTGTAATGTGGAAGAGGGATCTGGTGGATTCGATTTGGTCCCAGAGAATAGAGGAAGTAGAACAAAAGAATGGAAGTTACAAAAAGACAAATTTAAACTTCATTTTAGGAAAATTTCCTGACAAGGAGAGGTAAACAAAAGTAAATTGACCTGCTTTGGAACCAATAATGGGTTATAAGTTACTGAAGGCCATCACATAAAAATTAGAAGACAATTTGTTGGGATATCATAGTTATTCTTTTTTTAAACATGGATTTTACTAAATGGCTGCTGAGATTCTTTCCAACTTTAAGAGACAAAAACCTTACTCTATGGCCTTATAGTTATTTGAAGTCCCTTATTTCAACAGTTTAACTTTAATGAGCCCCTTACGTTTTCTCTTTCCTGTTTACTTTTTCATTCCTCTATTGATTGTTGGGCTTTAAAGTCAAATTTTCTATTCCGTTCTGCTCTTTTCAACAAGAATGCTTGGAATTTCTCTATTTCATTGAATATCTATTTTTTTCCCTTGAAAGCCAATACTGTTTTGCTGAGTAGGTGATTCTTGATTTAAATTCTAGCTCATTTTTTTCATGATTTTCTTGAATCACTCTCATTTATCTTCCCAATTTTTCCTCCACTTCTTTTACTTGATTTTCAAAATTGTTTTTGAGCTCTTCCATGGCCTAAGACCAATTCATATTTTGACTTTGTTTTCTTCTGTTTGTAAGTTTTTATCCTCCTCATCACCAAGTTAGCTGTCTTCTTCTGTCTGTATGTTACATCATCATATGTCATCAAAACTGATGTAAGAAAATACCCTTGCATTAAGGAAGTAAGAATCTATGGTCTGTTTTTTCCCCTTGTTTTCATATTTTCCCAGCCATTTACTTGACTTTTGAGCTTTCTTAAGTGAAAGGCTCCAGAAGCAGCTGATGCTTTGACAGAGGCTGCCACCACCCTGGGCCTAGGATTGGGAATAGACTGGGGCTGTGACTGAATCTTGCTCCACTCTTGGTCAGGTAAAAAATCCTTCTCTCTGACCTTGTAAGCTGTTTTTCATGTTTGTGGATTGAAAAATCTAGAAACCATCACAGCCACCAGTGATTCAGTCTCCTAAGACCTGCTCATTCCACACTGCTATGTCCCACTCTAAATTGAACTCTGCTCCCAGTATGCTGATAGACTCTTTCTGTTGACTTTTTAGATTGTCTTGGGCTATGAATTTGCTTCAGTCTGTCATTTTGTGGCTTCTTCTGCTCTAGAATTTGTTTAGTGTCATTTTTACAGGTTTTTGAAGGGTTTGAGGGGAGCTCAAGCCAGTCTTTACTTCTCCACCATCTTGGTTCTGCCTCCATCTCTCATTCTTGTAATGTAACCAGTTAATTCTTTTCAATGAAAGATTTCCAAAACATTTTCTTTTTTCTCAAAGGCTATGACAATGGAGTTCAAATGGTGGCCAATTCTAAAATGCTGTATCAATATGACCCTGACAATGACAAAATGTGCTTTCTGAGGAGCAGCCCTTGAGTTCAGGACAGGGAGATTCATCATTCATAGTCTGATTGCTGGGGATGAATGTGTTGGCCATAGCAACAAGCCAACAACAAAGAACAGAAATATTGCAGAAAAACACCCTGAAAAGAGTAATCATTTTACCTGGCCTTGAACAAATATTATGTTTAAGAAAGATATTCAGAGTATATGAACAAGCAATTCTCAAAACAATTTACAAACTGTTAGCAGCAATAAAAACTTGTTTCAAGTCCCTAATGACAAGAGAAATTTAAATGAAAACAAACCAATTTCTTACCTTAAGCATAGAGAGTGGTCAAAGACGACAAAAGAGTTAAATATCATTAGAGAGATTGTAGAAAGATAGGTAGTCTAATGCATTAAATGGATTCAACCCTTCTGAAACATAATTTAGAACAGTGCAAAGATAACAAAATTTCCACACACTTGTTACCCAAAGAGAAGGAGAGGAGGAAGCAGAGGAGGAAGAGAGAGATCCTAAAGAACTGATAGAGTAATACAAAATCCCATATATACCAATACAATAAAAATACAGATTTGTTGCTGCTGTCAGTCACATCTAACTCTTTGTAACTCTGTGGACAATACTGTGTGTGTGTGGGGAGGGGGGGAGGTTCTTGGCAAGGATACTCAAGTGCTTTGGTGACTTGCCTTGGGTCCCATAGCTATTAAGTGTCTGAGACTGGATTTGAGGTCAGAACTTCCTGACTCCATATCTAGTGCTCTATGCATTGATACAACTAGCTTCCAAGAATAAGGATGACAGCATTTGTATAGCACCTACTATGCACTAAATATTTTGCTAAGCATTTTACAAATATACGTATAGCAGCACTTTTCATAGTAATGAGGAACAGGAAAAAAAATAGAAATCCACTGATTTGGAAATGGCTAAACAACTTGTAGTATATGAATTCAATTTTTTATTATTATGTTGATAAAAACTATAAACTTCATGAATACAGAAAAGCAAGGAGAGGTGCATAGGAACTGATGCAAAGTAAAGAAAGCAGAGCACAGAAAAGAACACAAAGAATGAATGAAGACAACATAAGGATAATGAGAACTAAATTCAGGTGTTACACATTGACCAAACTTGCTCCCAAAAAGGAGATATGAGAAACATTAGAAACATCTTTGTAGAGATGAGAAATGATGGGTGTGAAATACTAAATATCATATTATAATATTTTGTTATATTAATTATTTTTATGTACTTTGCTTTTTTACTCTTTATATGATTTGTTATAAGGAATAGCAGATGGGGAGAGAAGCATCCATTGGGGAATGAAGTTAGCATAAAAAATAAAAGATTTCAAGAAAAAATATTAAAGCAAACAAATAAATGAAATATTGGTTTAAAATAGTGTTAAATTTAAGTGATTTATAAGGGGAAACAATTCCCTTTTTGCCCAAACATAGCTAACGATTCTTTTTTTTTGGAAAATGAAATTCTTTAATTGATTTTTACTTTGGTTTTGCATTCTTGAGGAAGTTTGGTATGATGAAAAGCATATTGGATTCATAGGATGAGCAGTAGAAGCAGAATGTGGCTCAATTACTCTATCTTTATGAATTTAGACAAATTACTTCAACTCCTTTAGCCTCCATTTCCTTCTTGATAAAATGAGTTGGTTGGGCTAGGTCACCCTTAGGGACCCTCTCAGTCCTAAATTCATTATCCCATGATGTGACTTGTATTGTCACTATTTGATCACTAAATGCTTCTGAGCAACGTTTCTGCACATGGTGCAATAAGTTCCATGCTAACCAAAGTCTTTCTAGATAATGGTCTTATCAGAGTGAATTACACTGACAGTTATCCAAAGAGAAACTCCTGGAAAGAGACTACCATGATAGCAAAGAACTATAAAATCATAGACTTGGACCCAGAAAGGATTTTAGGGGAAATTGAGTTCAACCCTATAACTTTATAGATGAGGAATCAGGAACACCAAAAAATAAGTTCTTTGAGGTCTCACAGCTAGTAAAGGTTTGGGTCAGAATTCAAATCCAGATATATCGGATTCCAAACCCAGTAACCTAGCTATTATGACAGCCTACATCCCTTGATGTCTTCTCCACTTGTAACTTTGATGAGAGTAGTTGTATAGACCAAACAATAATGTCGGAGGAGCCAAGATGACGGAGTAGAAAGACTCACGTATGCTAGCTCCGAACCCACAGCCCATAAATTTTCTGTAAAAAGAACTCCCCACAAATTCTGGAGTAGTGCAAGCCATGCAGCAACAGAGTGGAGGAGATTTCCGTTCCAGAGAGCCCTGGAAAACCGCCACCAAAGGTCCGTCGCGCCCTGGGCAGTGGAGCCCAGCCCTGCCCTGCCCAGGCTGCGCAGCCCCAGAGGAGCAGATCCGAGCAGGCTTGAGGGATGGAACCTCTGGCAGCTGTGAAGGTCCCTCCACCCACAGACACTACAGGACAGTGAGGGAGACTTCTGGGCTGGTTGAGAGCGGAGCGGGGTGTCTCCATAACTAAGGCCCTCTCGGGAGGCAGCAGCAGAGGCAGCAGCAGCCCGGGACTCCTGGAGCAGACAGGAGCTCTGCTCCATTACTGAAGATCTCTGCATAAACCCCCTGAGGGAACTGAGCCTGGGAGATGGCCCTGACCCCACCTGAGCACCAGAACTTAAGCTCACATTGAATAGCAGCCCTGTCCACTGCTGAAAGCCCTGAGGCTGGGGAACAGCATTTGAATCTCAGACCCCAAGCACTAGCTGGGCAGATTTAGGTGGGGCTTAAGAGGAATCTCAGAAGTCAAGTAACTGGCTGGGAAAATGCCCAGAAAAGGGAAGAAAATTAAGAGCATAGAAGGCTACTACCTTGGGGAACAGATGATGTTTCCTCCTTTCATTTCTGATGAGGAGGATCAATTCTTACCATCAGGGAAAGACATAGAAGCCAAGGCCTCTGTACCCCAAACATCCAAAATAGATATCCAATGGGCTCAGGCCATGGAAGAGATCAAAAAGGATTTTGAAAATCAAGTTAGACAGGTGGAGGAAAAACTGGAAAGAGAAATGAGAGAGATGCAAGAAAAGCATGAAAAACAGGTCAATAACCTGCTAAAGGAGACCCAAAAAAGTGCTGAAGAAAATAACACCTTGAAAAACAGGCTAACTCAATTGGCAAAAGAGGTTCAAAAAATCAATGAGGAGAAGAATGCTTTCAAAAGCAGAATTAGCCAAATGGAAAAGGGGGTTCAAAAGCTCACTGAAGGAAACAGTTTTCTCAAAATTAGAATAGAACAGATGGAGGCTAACGACTTTCTGAGAAACCAAGAAATCACACAACAAAACCAAAAGAATGAAAAAATGAAAGATAATGTGAAATATCTCATTGAAAAAACAACTGACCAGGAAAATAGATCCAAGAGAGAGAATTTAAAAATTATGGAACTACCTGAAAGCCGTGATCAAAAAAAGAGCCTAGATATCATCTTTCATGAAATTATCAAGGAAAACTGCCTTGATATTCTAGAAACAGAGAGCAAAATAAGTATTCAAGGAATCCACCGATCACCTTCTGAAAGAGATCCAAAAAGAGAAACTCCTAGGAACATTGTGGCCAAACCCCAGAATTCCCAGGTCAAGGAGAAAATATTGCAAGCAGTTAGAAAGAAACAATTCCAGTATTGTGGAAATACAATCAGGATAACACAAGATCTAGCAACTTCTACATTAAGAGATCGAAGGGTGTAGAATAGGATATTCCAGAAGTCAAAGGAACTAGGACTGAAACCAAGAATCACCTACCCAGCAAAACTGAGTATAATACTTCAGGGGAAAATATGGTCTTTCAATGAAACAGAGGACTTTCAAGCATTCTTGATGAAAAGACCAGACCTGAAAAGAAAATTTGACTTTCAAACACAAGAATGAGAAGAAGCATGAAAAAGTAAACAGCAAAGAGAAGTCATAAGGGACTTACCAAAAGTGAACTGCTTACATTCATAAAGGGAAAGACAATATTTCTAACTCTTAAAACTTTTCAGAATCTGGGTAGTTGGTGGGACCACACACAGACATACACACACACACACATGTACATGCATGCACGCACACACACATACACACATGCACGTACACACAGAGACAGAGAGCACAGAGTGAATTAAATAGGATGGGACCATATCTTAAAAGAAATTAAGGTAAACGGTAAGAGAGAAATGTAGTGGGAGGAGAGAGGGTGAAATGGAAAGGGGTAAATTATCTCTCATTCAAGAGGCAAGCAGGAGACTTTTAGTGGAGGGAAAAAGAGGAGAGCTGAGAATAAAAAACATGAAGTTTACTCTCATCACATTCGACTAAAGGAAGGAATAAAATGCACACTCATTTTGGTATGAAAACCTATCTTACAATACAGGAAAGTGGGGGAGAAGGAGATAAGCAGGGTGAGGGGATGATGGGAGGGAGGGCAAAGGGAGGAGGGAGCAATTTGAAGTCAACACTCGGGGAGGGACAGGATCAAATGATAGAATAGAAACAATGGGGGGCAGGATAGGATGGAGGGAAATAGAGTTAGTCTTACACAACACGATTGTTATCGAAGTCATTTGCAAAACTACACAGATAGGGCCTATATTGAATTGCCTGCCTTCCCAAAGGGAATGGGTGGGGAGGGAGGGATGAGGAGAATTTGGAACTCAAAGTTTTAGGAACAACTGTTTAGTATTATTGTTGCTACTAGGAAATAAGAAATACAGTTAATAGGGAATGGAAAGTCATCTGGCCCTACAGGACAAAAGAGAAGATGGGGACAAGAGAAGGGAGGGATGACAGAAGAGAGGGAAGATTGGTGATAGGGGAAATTAGAATGCTCAGTGTATTGGGTTGGGGGGAGGGGACAAATGGGGAGAAAATTTGGAACCCAAAATTTTGTGAAAATGAATGTAAAAAGTCAAATAAATAAATTTATATTAAAAAAAACAATAATGTTAAGGGTTGGGGAGGAAGATACATAGAATGACATAGAGATGATAATACTATTTAGAATATTAAAAATTGTGTGTCTCATGAGACAGATAATGTAAGTATTAGCATTCACATTTTACAATTGGGAAAATTGAGGATCAGAGAGTATGGGGATCTTGTCCAAAGTTATATAGATCTAAAAGAAGGAGGCATTATGAAAGTCAGTCTTATATACCACCTTCATAAATGCATGAACAATCTGAAATCCAGATTTTCTTATTAAAAAAAAACCCTTACGGGACAGCTAAATTTTAGATTTTCAGAATAATAATTCAGTCAAGAAATTTTATTGAGCCTCTATTATGTATAATACATTATACAAGTCCCTTTGGTGGATATAACACAAAACTATCACTCAATTCTCTCTTTATATATCTGCAAATCTAGTTGAGGAGAATAATTACACAAGCATGAGGATTGTTTGTCAATAAAACACTTTTTTGACTTGGCTATTGCAATGATTTTTAACTCAGATTTTTTTGTACCACTTAACTGTATCTCTTATTCTATAGTCACCTATTTTGAAAAACATTTTTAGGATTATGTAATAAAATGGTTGTTATGCTTTTTGTAATTGCTATTCCTTTTTAGCATGATAAGATTATGAATTTAGTAGTCAAAGGGATGAAAGAGGTCATATAATACAATTCCATCATTTAAATAACAAATAAAGAAGTTTAGTCCAAAGAAATGAAGAGACATCTCTCAATTGAAAATACTCTTACAAAAGCTACCAATTATCTAATTGTCAATTCCAGTGATCTTTTCTCAGTACTCATCCTTGTGGACTTGACAATTTTTATCACTGTTACCTACTCCATCTTCCTGTTTACTCTCTCATTTCTGTGCTTTTGATAACACTACTACCTCTTTTTTCTCCTACCTGTCTTTCTGATCAGTCCTCCAAATGCTTTGCTGAATCACTGTTCATGGCAAACACACTAACTTGTGTATATGCCTGCAGAATTTGTTTATCCTGTTTGCTCTCTCCTCTCCTGTCCCTTCCTTTCCTGTCTACACTGATTTCTCCCTCTCTGTCTGCCTGTCTGTCTGTCTCTCTCTGTCTCTGTCTCTCTCTGTCTCTCTGTCTCTCTCTCTCTCTCTCTCTCTCTCTCTCTCCCCCACCCCTTTCTTTTTCTCCCTCCCTCCCTCCAGGTAAGGAGTGAGAAAGTGTACTAGATAGGATTCTGGACCTGGGATCAAGAAAACCTGTTTGAATCTGGTATGTTACTTCATTTCTCCTACTGCAAAAGGAAGATAATAATACAATCAACTATAGGTTCATTGTGAGGATTAAATTAGATAATATTTGTAAGCACTTAGTACATTTCCTGATACATCATAGGTACTTAATAAATGTTTCCTTCTTTCCCTTACCATTTATCTTCTTCCATTGGTTCAGTCACCCTCCCTACACAGATGAATCACAAATCACTACGTTTAACAATTATATATTCAAATCTATTCTCTCACCTACTATCCCTGAGAATAAATTTTCTATTTAATATTTTAAACTAAATGGCCTGTAAGCAACTCAATCTCAACATATTCCAAATAGCATTCAATATGTTTCCTCAAGACTTTTTCCCTTTTCCTAATATCCCCAATCTTAATGCAGGTGCCACTATACTTCTTGTCACCAAAGTTCACAACATTGGAGTCATCTTCAATTGTTAACTACATCCATATTGTGTTTCCAAACTCCATTATTTTTGTGTCTACAAAATGCAGCTTGGCAATCTTCCAAGAATGAAAAATGAGTATCACTCAGAAAATAATAAAAAAAGCACGTGGTTTGTATGAACCAGCTGTATCATTCCAGCCTCCACCTCCAGCAGAATATGCTGGGGCTCTGGGCTTGTGATTTATTCTCTACATTTAGCCTCACTCAGCCTAAGTCCCAGAAAAATGTCCTCTGTCCATCTTCCTGTCCTACTATTGTTAATGTACTCTCTCACTACCTTGTACACAAAATTGATTCCTGTAGCTTTATGACTGCTAATAAAATGACCACATGCATTTCTGTAAAGTATGTGACAATTACTTGCCCTATGGCTATACTTAGCAACTTGTGACATTCCAGGCCAAAACCTCTCTCCTTCTCTGATACTGCCATATGTATACACGTATACATATACATACACTATGGATCTCTCTATACCTATTTATCTATCTATCAATACAGTGTATGTACATGTAAGTGCCTTTCTTCAAGTATAGTCTTCTGCTAAAAGGTTGTAAAATTTTTTTTTTGTTTAGTATATTTTTTAATGACTAATTTGTTTTCGGTTTTCTACAATGACTTTCATAAGTTTCAGATTTTATCCCCCTCCCTACACCCTCTCTTCCTGAGAAAGCATGAAATCTTATATGGGTTCTAGACATACATTCTTATTAAACATATTTTCACATTAGCATAAAAGAATAAAAATGAATGGGAGAAACCATGAGAAGAACCCAAACAAAGCATAGTATAACACAAGAGAAAAATATTCTGCTTCATTCTCCATTCCAATTCCATAGTTCTTTCTCTGGATGTGGATGGCATTTTTCCTCAAAAGTCCTTTGGAAATGTTTTTGGTCTGTACATTGCTGTAAAGGGCTAAGTCTATCAGAAAAATTTCTCACACACTGTGGTTGTTACTGTGTACAATGATCTCCTGGTTCTCCTCCTTTCACTCAACATCAGTTCATATAATTATTTCCAGGTTTCTCTGAAGTCTTCCTGTTCATCATTTCTTATAGCACAATAGGATTCCATTACATTCATATACCACAACTTGTTCAGCCATTCTCTAATTGATGGGCATCCCCTTGATTTCCAGTTTTTGGCCACCATAAAGAAAACTGCCATAAATATTTTGGACATGTGGAACCCTTTCCCATTTTTATGAATTCTTTAGGATACAGTCTTAGAAGTGATGTTGCTGGGTCAAGGGGTATCCATACTTTTGTAGCCCTTTGGGCATAGTCCCAAATTGCTCTCCAGAATGATTGAATCAGTTCCCAGCTCCACCAATAATGAATTAGTTTATTCACTCATTAATATTTCTCCCATATTTTCTCAAACATTTGTCATTTTTCTATTTTGTCATGTTAGTCAATCTGATACGTGCAATGTGGTACCTCAGAGCTGTTTTGATTTACATCTATCTAACCAACAGTGACAAAGAACATTTTCTTTTGCATATGACTGTAGATAGTTTTAATGTCTTCCTCTGAAAACTGCCTGTTCATATCTTTTCACCATTTATCAATAGGGGAATGACACATATTCCCCTAAATTTCACACAGTTCTCTACTTATTTTAGAAAAGAGCCCTTAATCACAGACACTTGTTGCAGAAGTTCTTTTCCAGTTTTCTGCTCCCTGCTAATCTTGGTTGCATTGGATTCATTTGTGCAAAACCTTTTCAATTTAATGTAATCAAAATTATCCATTTTGCCCTTGATCTACCATATCTACCTTATTCAGAATTCTACTCCCCTCCTTAACTTCTTTGTTGTTTATTTTAAGGTTAGATTTCTCAAGGTCAAAGAGGAGGAAGTTCCCCAGTAATATAGTTTTGCTGTCTGTTTCTTTCTATAGCTCCCTTAACTACTCCTCTAAGAAGCTGTCTGCTACACCACTTGCTGCATATGTTTAGTTATGATATTGATTGATTGTCTAAGGTGCCTTTTAATAGCACATAGTTTCCTTCCTTATCTCTTTAGATTAGATCTATTTCTGCTTTTGCTTTGTCTGAGATCAAGATTGCTACCCCAATTTTTTTTTTTTGCATCAGCTGAAGCATAATATATTCAGCTCCAAATTTTTACCTTTATCCCATGTGTATTTATCCTCCTTTTTCAAATGTTTTCCTTTAAACAACATATTGTGGGAATATGTTTTTTAATCCACTCTCCTATCCACCTCTGTTTTATGGGAACTCATCCCATTCACATTCACAGTTATGATTACTATCTGTATCTCCCTCTATCCTATTTCCTCCCATTTATTCTTTGTGTTCTCCCTTTCCTCCACAATAGAATTTTAATATTTGACCACCACCTCCCTCAGTCTTCCCTCCATTCTCTCAGTCCCTCTCACTTTATTTCCCCTTTTCCTTTACTACTTCTTTCCTCTCTTTTAGAGTCCTCCACCTTTTCTTTCCCCTTCCCACTCCTACTGCCTCTAGGGCAAGTTAGATTTCTATCCTTAACTGAGTGTGTTGTTCCCTCCTTGAACTAAATAAGATGAGAGTAAATCTCAAGCAGTGCTCATCTCCCTCCCCTCTTTTCCTGTACTGTAATATGTGTTTGTGCCTTTTCCTGGGATGTAACTTACCTTTTTCTACCCCTTCCTTTTCACATATCCCACTACAATTTTTTTGCACACTTGAATCACATCTTTATCATGACATCATTTAATTTATAGCCACTCCCTCTATGTATATCCCTTTTAATACAATAAAAAACATACAGTTCTCAAGATTAATAAGTATCATCTTCTCTTGCAGGGATTTAAATAGTTTGCTCATATTGAATAACAAGTTTTTGTTTTCTCCTGGTTACCTCTTTATGCCTCTCTTGAGATTTGCATTTGAAGATCAAATTTTCTGTTGAGCTCTGGCCTATCAGGAAGGTCTAGAAATCCCTTATTTCCTTGAATGTCCATTGCTTTGCCTGAAATATTTTATTCAATTTTGCTGATTAATCAATCACTGATTGTAGTCCAAGCTCCTTTGCCTTATGAAAAATCATGTTCCAGTTCCTCTGATATTTTAATGTAGAAGCTGCAAGGTCCTGTGTGATCCTGACTGGAGTTCTTCCATATTTGCATTATTTCCTTCTGGATGTTTGCAGTATTTTCTCCTTAACTTGATAGCTCTAGAATTTGGCAACAATATTCCATGGTGATTTCAGTTTGGCATCTTTCAGAGGTGATCAGTGGACTTTTCTCAATGGTATTTTGCTTTTTGGATCTAGGACATCATGGCTGTTTTCCTTGATGATTTCTTGAAAGATATTATCAAGGAATTTTTCCATTATAGTTTTCTAGTAGACCAATAATTCTTAGATTATCTATCCTGGATCTATTTTTCATGTCAGTTGTTTTATCAATGAGATATTTTATATTTTCTTTTATTTTTTCTTTCTTTAGATTCTGTTTGCTGATTCTTGATGTCTCATAGACTCCTTAGCTTCTACTTGCCCAATTCTAATTTTTTTTGAATTTTTTAAAATTTATTTTCAGTGCTCCATAATCACTACCATACAAGCTAGATTTTTTTTCTTTCCTCCCCTGCCCCTCCCCCCACTTTCCCTCTCCCTCCCCAAGATGGCATACAATTTTTATAGATTCTGCACATATATTCCTATTAAATACATTTTCACCATAGTCATGTTGTATAGAAGAATTAAAATGAATGGGAGAAATCATATAACAAACCAAAATGTAATACAAAAGAAAATCATTTGCTACAATCTGCAATTGAATCCCATAGTTTTTTCTCTGAATGTGGAAGGCATTTTGCCTTAAAAGATAAAATATTGGTAATTTTTTTAAGTCCTTGTATTCTAATGAAGTTCTAAATCTACCAGGAAAAAATCCTTGCACACTGTGGTTGTTGCTGTGTACAAAGATCTCTTTTTTTTTCGCTTCTTTCACTCAGCATCTCATCATATAAGTCTTTCTAGGCCTCTCTGAAGTTTTCCTGTTCATCATTTAGAAATGAGGCCTTTATAACAAACACTAGTTGCAAAAATTCTTTCCCAGTTTCCAATTTTAATTTTTATTAAATATTGCTTTATTCAGTTAACTTTTGCATCTCCTTTTCCATTTGTCCATTTTATAGTTAGGTTTTGTATCTCTTTATTCATTTGTCCAATTTTCAAGTTATTCTTTGAATTATTTTTTCATACTTTTAAAGTCATTGGCCAATTTTTCTTCTACTTCTCTAATTTGACTTTTAAAATCCTTCTTTAGCTCTTCCAAAAATGCTCTTTGGGTATGAGAACAGTTCATATTCCCTTCTGAATTTTCAGATGGAAATACAGTCTCAATGCTCACCTCTTCAATACTCGTGTTTAGGTCCTTGTCCCCATAGTAAGATTCTATCATCTTTTCCTTTCTAGTTTTCTTCCTGCTCATGATGATTGCCTTCTTCCTGGATTTCAGAGTGAATCTCTGCTTCTGGGACACAAGTGACTCTGTACCACATTTCTTATTCATAGAACTTGAGGCTTTGTTTAATGTGGTCTCTGTTCTTTCAGCTAGAAGCTAGAATGCTAAAACTTACCAGTGTTGAGCTGGTGGGTGTGCCAAAAGAGTGACTAGGTGAAGTCTTTCTGAGTTTCCCTGAGGTTACCCTGGAACTTGTTCCATGTGGTGTGGGGGAGGGGTGGTCTATTGCAGGCGTTCTCCTCTCCTGAGCTAGAGCACAGACACACTCAATGATTGGTGAACCCCTTCTCTTCTAGTGTCTTCCTGATTCCCCTGGCTGTGATAAGGCACTCCTGGGGTACTGCTATGGCACTTATGGGCCCCACTCTCTAGGTCTCAGGAAGTCTTCCTGGTTTGCTGAGGTGGTGCTGTCTGGGACAGTTGTGGTCCTTCACTGTTTTCCTTTAACCACAGAGAGGCACCCTCTTTGTGATTTTCCTGGCCCTCGAAAACTAAGATACTGTTTATGCTTCAGTTGCTCCCATTATTCCAGAATTTTTCCTGGCAAAATATTTTCTGGGTTTTTCAAGGTCAGGAAGGAAGGCATAGAGCACTTACAGATCACTCCTCCATCTTGGCACCTGGAAGTTCAAGTAGGTGGCTCTCAGGCATTTAATTTACATTGATTCAGCTCAATAAATGGCTGATAGTCTCAGGAGTAACTGCTCCTGTTACTGGGGATCCTATGTTTCTCTCTCACTCATTTCTACTGGACTATTTTCTTAAGTGGCTATGCTTGAGAATGCTGCTCTGCAGCTTCTGCTTAAGCCTGCTAGGCGCTTCCTTCTTGGCTTTGCTTTGGTGAGGTCCACACTGGTACAGCCTGTGTGCTTTGCATTCCTCCAGTCCCATCCAACAGATTGTTCCCATCAACCTTCCAGGCTGTCCTCGACTGGAAATCTCCCACACTCTCTCTCTTAGTGGACTTTGCCACTCTAAAATTGGTTCAGATTCTCTTTTTAGAGCTGTCCGAAGGAATTTGTCTTAGAACTTGGGTGGGTACCTGCCTTCATTCCACCATCTAGAATATAATTTTCCTGAGGATAAGTAATTTCTTTTTTCTTGTGTTTTTCTTGTTTTTGCTTAGCATAGTGCCCAGCATATAGTAAGAACTTATTAAATGTTTTTTCTTATTTTTTTCACAAATAAGGAATTGTGAAAGAGAACATAGAAAAAGGACCTTAAAATATCATGAAAGAAATATTTTGATGAAGAAAATGTACAATTATTCTGGACTATGATGAAGGATAACTGATGGACAGGCTTATATAATTTCAAACTGTATGTCAGGAAAATTACTTTTTTTTAGAGCCTACTAAGGAATGGAGGAGAGAGATGGATATATATGAGACCCTTTGATCTGGAATTTCAGTGGTTCCTGATCACCTCCAGGATCAAGTATAAAATCCTGTGTTTGGTGTTGAAACACTTGCATACCATCCCTGCTCCCTACCTTTTCAGTCTTCGCACATCTAACACACCACTATATATTCTCTGATTCAGTGACAGTGCCCTCTTGATTATTTCTTAAAAAAGCATTTCATCTCCAGACTCCAAGTATTTTCTCTGGTTGCTCCTTATGCCTTGAATGCTCTCCCTCCTCATCTCTTCCTTCTAGCTTGCCTGATGTCCTTCAAACCCAAGTTAAAACTGCCATTATAAAGCCATTCCTGTGGTCTCAATTCTAGTGTCTTGCCTCTATTGATTTCCTATCTGTTTCATATATAGGACTTAGTCTAAAAAAGGTCAAGGTCTTCCATTGCATCCTAGGTAATCTCCAGTCATTCTGATGTATATCTGGTCATTGGATCCAGATGGCTCAGGAGGAAAAAGTGAAGCTAGTGACCTTGCACAGGATCACCCCACTCAAAACAAAGTCAAGTACAAGGCAAGTCATCATTTTTCTTATGTCATGGTCTTCTTCAGAAAAGGAAGGACAAACAAAACCTGTACCAGACTGAGCTGCCTGAGTGGAAAACCAACTAGCTGGGTAATTCAGCTCATCATCTCCCTACTTTCTCCCTCTCCTCTTCCTTCTCTGCAAAGGAAGGTAAATTTGGATGGTCAGAAGGTGCCCAGCTAACTTGCAGTTTACTGACTATATGATTATATGTCTTTCTCTTTCTTTCTTTTTTATTTTTCTCTTTCTCTCTTTCCCTTCCTTCCTTCCTTCCTTTCTCTTTCTTTCTTTCTTCCTTCCTTCCTTCCTTCCTTCCTTCCTTCCTTCCTTCCTTCCTTCTTTCTTTCTCTTTCTTTCTTTTCTTCCTTCCTTCCTTCCTTCCTTCTTTCTTCTTTCTTTCTTTCTTTCTTTCTTTCTTTCTTTCTTTCTTTCTTTCTTTCTTTCTTTCTTTCTTTCTTTCTTTCTTCTTTCTTTCTTTCCTTTCTTTCGTTCTTTCCTCTCACAAAACCACAAACCCAGTGCATTCTGAAGCCCATAGCTTACACAACAATAGATCCCTGCCCAACCTCCCCTTCATGACTGTTCTCTGAACCCTCGTGGCTTACAGTGATTATCAATAGTAACTGTTTCCCTTTCTCTTCAACCTCGCTTTACTTTTTTTTTCTTTTACTCATTAAAGGAGCCATTCCTTGACTACTTTTTAAAGAGGTCTGTTCACTGAATGGGCAAACTTCCCTCTAAATGAGTACCAAAAAGACCTTAGCTTAAAAAGCCCAAGATTTCCCATTGTGTTTTGGGCCATCTCCAGTCATCCTGATGAATATCTGGTCACTGGATCCAGATGGCACAGGAGGAGAAAGTGAGAGTGGTAACCTTGCACAGCCTTCCCTCACTCAAAGCAGTCAGGTCCAAGTCATGTCATCATTTCTCTGATGTCATGGTCTTCTTTGAAAATGAAGAATGGACACACAACCTATGTATATAACTTGTTTATACATCATTATTGATTTGTTTTCTCCTCCATTAGACTAGGAGTTCCTTGAGAACAGGGAAATATTTTTCTTTAAAATGTCTTTGTTTCCCTATCACTTGACATAGTGCCTGACACATGGTGAATACTTGATGGCTATTTATTTACTAAATGAATAAATATTAACCAGGGATATGTCTTATATTTAAAGACAGTCAGTATTCAAAGTTGGCTGGGATGAGTTAGGCAGTGACCATAATTATCTTGGCCACATAAATTGAGTTTAGAAGGACACTATGTTCTAGAAAAGAAAAGAATGGAGAAACAAAGATTGAGATTGAGGGAAGGAAGGAAGGAAGGAAGGAAGGAAGGAAGGAAGGAAGGAAGGAAGGAAGAAAGGAAGGAAGGAAAATGACTAAGTGGTTCTTCAAACCACTAAATCAGAAGATTGTTTCCTTCAAAATGGGTGGACCACATGTGACAAAATTGTAAGAGGATACAAAGAAGTGTTCCACAGAATAAAAATGTATAAATGAATTCAATTTGAATTATTAGGTAATACTCATAGCAGTGGGGCAAGTAGGTAGCACAATGGAAAAAGCAGTGGGTTTTTACACAGATTGTGTGTCCATTCTTCATTTTCAAAGAAGACCATGACATCAGAGAAATAATGACATGACTTGGACCTGACTGCTTCGAGTGAAGAAGGGCTGTTCACGGTCACCAGTCTCACTTTCTCCTCCTGAGTCATCTGGATCCAGGAGATGGATTTTCCTGAGTTCAAATCTGGCCACAGACTTACCATCTGTGTTATCTTGGGTAAATCAGTTAACTCTTTTTATCGCAGTTTCCTCATCTGTAAAATTAGTTGGAGAAGAAGTAGCAAACCACTCCAGTATCTTTGCCAAGAAAATCCCAAATGAAGTCATGAAGAATTGGACATGACTGAAATGAGTGAACAGTAAAAATGCTAGTATCAGTGACATGCTAGATCTTTTGGAGAATAAGATTCCTGTGCTGCAAGGATGCAATGAAATAATATAATACGACACAACATTTTTCAATGTTCTGTAAATATATATATATATATGTACATACATATATGCATATATTTATATGTGTATATACATATATATATGTTATTTTTACAAAGATAAGACAGGGATAATTGTGGTAGTGGTTGCATCAATGATGATGGCATAGTGGGTAAGAGGATAAACTGGGAGACAGGAAGACCTGGGTCCAATTCCCAACTGTAACAGATTTGGACTCTGTAATTCTCAGAAAGTCATTTAATCTCTTGGTGCCCATAAAGTTACAAAAGTTTTTGCAATGCTCATGTTGGAGGAAGTCTATTCTAGGAGTTTCCTCCAATGATTAAATCAGAGGTCACCTTTCCCCCACCTTTTCCCCCATGTTCCTATCCCCATCCTCATCCTTATCTTCATCACTATCAGCTTTCTGCCTGAAAATCCACAGTGTTCTCTACCATGCTAGTTTGCAGCAAGTGCTATGGAAGATAGAAACATAGGCATATAGTTATCAAGATATGTATTCAAATTTGGCCTCCATCACGTATTAGCTGAGTGACTCTGGGCAAGTCATCTAATCTTTGTCTGATTTAGATTCTTCAAACGTAAAACTGGCATAATAAAAGCACCTGCCTCTTAGGGTTAATGTTTCGAATTAGATAATATTTATAAAGAATTTAACAAAACACGTAACACATGGAAGTCATCTAATACATGCTTACTCAAGGGAGTAATCTATTTCATAAGGCATGTGTGTGGTAAAAGTATTGCATACATGAAAGCTATTTAAATGCCTGTTTTTTTTTTAATCATCATGTTATTACTGATATTGTTAACATTCGTATCATCCTCATCTTGGTAATGAATAACTTCATGACCGTTTATATACCCACAGCTTTAGCTGTAAAGAAAATTATTCAAAATACCTGAGGCAATTGTTTTAATTGAATAGTTTTGATTTCAAAGAAAATCTTCTACAAACTGATGAAAATTGCCTGATTAGGGGCCCCTCTTCCATTGCAATTTGCTGATGTAATCTCCCACATGCACCATCATGCATTCATATGTGAAAGTGCCAAGTTTGTAAACCATTATCTCATTGATGTGGTTTTCATACATATTTTGCTTTATTGAAATGCTTTATTGAAAGTCCAGGTGTTTAATAATATGGAAACTCTGGAAATCCATTAGTTAAAGGATAAGTGTTGTTTATTAAAGGTTAGACATTTTTGTAATGGAAAGGAAGAGGACTCCTAATTTATGGTTCCCAATATCTGATAATCTTTTCATTCTTCTCCTCTGCTCACATGGAAATGATTAACTTATATCACAGAGACACGCTGGTTAAGGTAAATGGATAAAACACATTCTTGGTTTGATTAGAGAGGTCCTTTGACCTTAGAGAAGGCCTTTACATCCTTCTGACTTTAGTTTTCAAGAGGATAGAAATTTCTATGATTTATCTGCCTCACAGAGGTTTGTTTGGTTTTAATGGAATAAAATGAAGTACTTGAAGATTCTCAGAAGCTCAAATCATGTGGAAAATGATAAATGCTTAACCAATAAGTGCTTTAACACACATTCCTGAAAACTCAACTGCATCTCTAACCTCTTTGTTGGCTATATTTCCCTTAAGGATGCAGTTGTAATCCATGCCTACCTGAACACTGTGCAAAGGGCTTCTTCTAAACATCACATTACTTGTCCACAGGAGGTCCCTAATATTTGCAGAATCTCTCCTAAATCTCTCCCCAGATTAACAAGGATAGCAACAATATGATTGTAACCTTACAAGTATACTAAGTTGAACTACATTGAGTGGTGACAAATTAACCTTTGATGTGGTCATTGAATACAGCCATCTCATTATCTTAATTTTCTTTAATGACATCTTATATTTCAGGTCTTTTTTATGGTACCAATTTTAAAAAATGACATGGCTTGAGCTCACCTAAACACAACCTCCTATTGCCCTCTGAGTGATACTTATTTTAGGTTAGTATTTTTCAAAGATTATATCTACATTTATGGCTCATAAACATGTAAAAACAATGGCAGAATGACAATATAAAAATATGTAGGAACTAATTTCTATGAGAAGTTGGTAGCTATTAAATGACTTTTTTTCATTTTCCAACTCTTCCTTTCCCTCATCTTCCTCCGTATCCTTCTCTTCTTTCTACTTTCTTCTTCTTCCTTTTCTTTTTCTTCCTCTCTCCTCCTCTTCCTCCTTCTTCTCCTTCTCCTTCTTCATTTTCTTCTCCTTCTTCTTCATCTTCTTCATGCTTCTTCTTGGAAAAGGCCATTCCTAGTAATCTGACTAGCTCTCATTGGTTTCTACTTTTTTTCCCTGCCTATATTTGGATACATACCAACACAAGCCATATATGGTGGGTCTCTCTTCCTTCTTTCCTTTCCTTTTTCTTTTCTTTTTTCAATTTAGTAGTCCAGAAACAGAAACATTTTTATACCCTTTCTGAACTTTTAAAATTCATTTTATTTATTATTCCAGAACTTCATTTTTTCATATTTTTAATATTTTTGTATTTATGTATTTTCTTGAATCTCAATCACTACTTATGAACTCACTTTATCACATAAATGGAAACCATAATGTAACAAATAAGCTATAGCAAATCCGAATGCATCAACCCATTGTCCCTGTCACCCATTGTATTCCTCATTGTGCATGCCCCCACTGCTTTGGTCCAGGCCACAGCTTGAGTCACAAGGAATTGATGGTGGGAGGAGCTTGCCAAATGAGTTGAACAGGAAGGATGCAGCAGGAAGAGACAGGTGGACATGAAAGAAAGCAGGTAGAGTTCCTAGGGTGAGTGAGAGAGGGAGTGATTTTGCCTAAGGGAGCTTGTTTTCAGGGAGGTCAGATGGTGGGAATACCTGGGGGTGGCAATGCTCCCAGAATCAATAATATGTATAGATTTCTTCATTGCAATGATGGATTTGTCCTTCTGGTGTTTGAGAAAATGTGTTGGTTTTGTCTTTGAGGAGGAGAGTTTATATTTTGTGAATTTACCCTGGAAATATGCATGCATATCCATAGCAACTACTGTGGGTAGTACATTTGTGACCCTCTAGGCCATTCCCTCTCTCCTAAGAGGCAGGAGGTATACTTAATCCTTAATGTTCTAAAAATAGGAGCTACCAATGTGGGAAGTCTTTTGCTTAAATATACTTTTACAAAGATTTGGTTTTTCTTCTTGTTTAATGTGGAGATCGAGGTGGGAGGGAAACAAAATTTATTTTTGCTAATTGATAAAGAGAGTTGATTTTTTTAAATAATAAAGGTAAGAGCTAGGCTCAAGAATATGCATAGAAATAATACTCCCTGGGATCAAACATAAATTGCAAAGTTTCCAGACAGGCCTACAAAATGAAAGAAAAAAAGCAAAAAAGGAAGCAAGAGAGGAAAGAAGAACTAAAAAGAAGACAAAACAAAAGAAACAAACTAAAAAGGAAAAGAAAAGAATCAATTGTAGAACCGAGAAGGAAATTGCAATGCAGGGAATGAAATCATAAATCACTGAGGTTCCTTAAGTTCCTTAAGTGTTCTACCTCTGAAAACTAAAGTGAAATGAAAAGAAAAATGCAAATAATTTGAAACTCCATGGTGCTGCCTTAGGAGATAATATCATGACCTTCACTGGAGGAATCCAGGTCAATTATGGATGACTACTTGTTTTCTGTACAATACTGAGAATTCATTTGGGGTTTATATTTTGAACTATATGGACAATGGAGTCCCTTCCAAATCAGAAGTTCTTTGATTCTTTTCAACTCACAATAATCTTCTTCACCCATCCACTGCTCAAGTCAAGGCAAAGGCAACCAGTCAGAATGAGGTAACCTGTTTCCAGCATCCATATCTCATTGCCTTCTCTAGAGGAAATATCAGCTAATGAGAAGTTATCCCTTTTTTTGTGACAAGGACTCTTCCCTGATGCCACACATGTTTATTTGTGATCTCAGCGTACTTAACAAATCCTAGTGAGCATGACTGTGCATAGATGTCTGGCTTATGCCCAGGGCATGCTTTTCTGTTTAAAGATAGTCAGCCTCGTGTCAATTTAGGGGACATGTCACAGTATTTCATCAAAAGCAGCTTTTTGATTTTTGTCATATGGAAATCAAACTCCCGAGAGAATATTTTGTTGTTGGTATTGTTTTTTCAAAAATATCAATAATAAATTATGGACAACACTACAGGAAAAGATGTTTGTCTTAGTCGAGCAGATAAAGTAGAATGGCCAAGTTGTACAGAGGAAAGGAAGCAGCAGGGTTGACACAGAGCCCAAGGAACACAATCAACTAGAGCTACAGAACATAAAACTAAGGGAAGACAGGTTCCTCCTGCTGGTGGCTAGAAATGAGTCCTTATCACACTATGTACAGAGACAAATCATTCTTGGAGGAGAAAAGAGGGAGGGGAAAAAAGGTAGATGTAACATCATTGCAATGAGGCAACATGAGAAGTATTCCAAAGTGCTTTTCTTTTTGTGTCGGTAAGCATCATATGAATGTTCACCTTGCTGTTTTGAGTACATGCCCATTATGTCCATGTTGTTGAGAAGACCAAGGTAATCCAACATATAGAACATGTATTTTCATTGCTCTTTATGATAACCATCACTTTTAGGTATGTTTTTTATCATGTTAAAGAACAATCCAAGCTTGAGTATTTTAGGGTTTTGAGAGAAATCATTTTGTTAAAAGCTTTTTCAGCATTTATTTAAATGGTTGAAGAAATATGTATTCCAAAACAATACTGACCAAATAGAAAGATATTGGATATGTCCCTAAAACTAGAAAATCTATCATATGTATTTCAAAATAAGAAATTAAAAAATAGACCTAATCCTGAAAATAGATATTAAAAATTAAAGGAAAATAAACTGAAAATTCAAAAAAGAAACCACAGAAATAATGAAAATAACTAAAAGCTGATTCTTTGAAAAGATCAATAAAAAGGAGCAACCTTTATCCGATCAGATTCAAAAGAAGAGTTAAAAGCTTAATTAAAAAGGTAGAAAATAAGCAAGATAAAATCAGAACAAAATCAGAAGAAATGAAAAAGAAAAATCAGAACACATCAGTATATAATATGCACATGAAATCCTAACTGAGAACACAGAGAAATAAATAGTTTCAAAAACATAAAGTACTCAACTGAAATGAGACCATGTAGAGATAAAATATAACCCAGTCTCAGAAAAGGAAATAAAACAATTGTGAAGGAACTGCCAAAGCTTTGGGCAATGGTGTTTGTTATCAGTTTCATTAGCATTTTGTGTGCATATTATACTTATATTTCTCTATGTTGTTTTTTATTCTCATTAATACCATTTTTATCTCATAAATTGTTTGGTAGAATTTCTTTTGTTTATTTTTGGGAGAACTTTATAGTAGGTGTTAAAGACTAAGGATTAATAAAATGTGATTGGAAAGTCACCTTATATAATGTGTTTCCCTCTCTAGTCATTTATTTATGATTTTCTCAATTATTTCTGATTTTTAGTTGTTTACAGTCTCCAGTGATTTTTTGTTTCTTTTTCATGTAAGCATTTTTTTTACTTTTGTAGAAATTCATCTTCTTCCTTTGAATTTTGAGTTTTGTTGGAATATACTTATATACAGTTTGATAATTCTCTATTTTCTCTTTAATTTTTGAATTAATTTTATTAACTGTTGCAAATTTCAAGGAAATTTTTCTTCTTAAGTTAATTTCATATAAAATAGAAAGTTTATCAATTATATGTTCTTTTCATTTTAAAATGTTCTACTCTTTAATTTTCTAAATATCATCTTTTGCATTTGTTTTAAGTATTTAATTTGCTTAATTTTATTTCTCAGTATTTTTGACACATAACTGTAGGTGTACTCCGCGGTTCTGTTCTTATCTCTCTTCTCTTTCCTAAATTAAAGAAAGGTGGAGCAGTGAATACAGCAGAGTACTTAGAATAAGGAAAAACTGAGTTCATAATGCTGTGTGACCTCCTCAAGTCACTAAGACTCTCTGTGTCTCACTCTCATCACCTATAAAATAAAGTTAATGCTGTCTATTTCACAAGATTGTTGTGATGATCAGATGAGTCATAAATGCAGTATGTAAAATGTTTTACAACCTTTGAAATACTATATGAATGTTAGCTAATAATAATAGCTATTATTAAATCTATATTATTATTTTTAATATCTAATTTTACTATCCTGTTAGCTCCCATTAGCCCCACACAGATGATTCCTAGATCTTAATATTCAATACTACCATTTCTTCTGAATTTCAATTTCATATATTCAACTATCAATTTCCTCTCCCAGATCACATTTCAGACATCCTATTTTCCTCCAACTTTCCTTGTCCTCCCTTCCCCTCTTTTTCAGTTTCTGTTTATGTTTCTACCTTAGAATGTAAACACTTTGAGGGCAGATGATCTCTTTCAAGTATTTAGATCAGTATCTGACACATTGTAAATGTTTTGTTATATTTTATCTTTTAATCCCATATGATATTAAGGTTGCCCATGTCCTCAGAGTCTTTCAGGTTCATTATTTTGGCATCATTCACAATTCCTCACTCACACTCAGCCCATACATATAATTTGCTACAAAATCTTGTTCTTTCTACCTTTACAACATTCCTTTCACTTCCCTTATCTCCAATTAAATACCTGCAACTCTAGGTCGTCTTTCCCTTGTACTGTTAAATTTGGCTTTTAATCAATCTCCCCTTTCTTATTATGTTGCAGCATGAAAATGTATGTTTGGCATGTTTTTCTTTTGTAATTTGTACATGATTCTTTTATCACTTAGTATATGACTTTTTAAAGAGAATGATAGGAAGCTGAAATGTGTGAATTTGTGTTTGTGTGTATTATTTGATCTCATAGAGAAATTACAATAGTCAATCAAATCGAAATTTTAAAAAGAAGTTCAGGTTTCCACTTCTATATATCTACCTTTTTTGTATAACACCAAGAGAAAGGATAGACTTCTATTATTGTATGCTTGCTATTGAAATCTTTTTACAATTTTCTTAACTTTTTTTCTTATTTTGCATACATTGACGTATGATGCATTGCACATGTCAGTTTCAAAAGAATTTCCAAAGTAGTTTTGCTCCAATAGTCAGTCTGATAATTATTTGGAAAGAGACTTCAATTTCTTGGACATCATTCCATCATTGTGGATAAATTCTCCAGCAAGAACACATTCCATCCCTTAGTAAATGGTATTCCTAAAATGTTATGACTTTCAAAAACTGACCTAGTGGTCAGTTGCTACCTTTCAAAGTTTAAATAGTCTGGTTGAAGAACCTATGGCATTGAGGTCTTCTATGTCATCAGATGTGGCCTTTTGAATGAGTCTAAGCTTTATGGAACAAATCCTTTTGTTAAGGGGATTTGTACTGTGAATTTTGGATTCAGTCCAAGGGCCACACTTGAGGTCCTAGAGGGCCATATGTGACTTCAAGGACTCAGGTTTACCATCCCTAGCTGGTCTTTGGGTATCACTCATATAGTCCATCATTAGTCCCATACACAGTCATACACCTAAGAGCCAGTGTGACTTCAGAAAGGGCCGAGGAACTGTCAGTATGGTGTTTGCTGCCCAACAACTGCGGGAGAAATGCCAGAAGTAGAACAGAGAGGTCAGTACAAAATGTTTGTAGATATGACCAAGGCCTTTGACATGATCTCATATAAAGTGGTGAGGGTTTAGGGAAAATTATGTCAAAATTTGATTGCTCAGAGGAGTTCATCAGTGTTGCACATCAATTTCATGATGGCATGTTTGCCCAGGTTTTGGATAGTGGACAATATTCTCTTGTCTTTTCCACTCACCAATGAAGTGAAATAGGGCTGTGTGCTTGCCCCCATGCTTTTTAGCATGATGTTTTCAGCCATGTTGTCAAATGGTTTCAATGAGGATGAACATGTCATCAAGATCCACTACCATACTAAAGGGAATTCTTCAATCTGAAAAGGTTACAAGCCAAGACCAAAGTAGAGGGAGTGTTGGTACATAATTTTCTGTTTGCAGATGATTGTGTACTCAGTACAAACTCTGAAGCTGAGATGCAACAAAGTATGGCTCAATTTTCTGCTGCCTGTGCTAATTTTAACCTAATAATTAACACCAAGGAAACACAGGTCCTCCATCAGCCACCACCACACCACCCATATGTGGAACCATTGGTTACAACAAATGGAGAAGTTTTGAATGCTGTAGATAAGTTCACTTACCTTGGTAATGTACTTTGCAGGGATGTACATATTGACAATGAGATTGATGCATGCATTGCCAGATCTGGTGCAGTGTTTGGGAGGCTTCAAAGAAAAGCTTGGGAGAGAAGAGGTATTTGACTGACTACCAAACTGAAGGTCAACAGAGCTGTTGTGTTGACCTCATTGTTGTATTCCTGTGAAATATGGACAATCTATCAGTGCCATGCGAGGAAACAGAACTGATTTCATTTTAACTGTCTCAGGAAGATTCTGAGGATCACCTGGCAGGATGAGGTATCAGACACTGAAATCCTTGCCCAAGTCAAACTGTCAAGCACTCAAACTATGCTTCAGAGAGCGAAACTCCAATGGACTGGCCATGTGGTTCAAATGCAAAATGTATGCTGGCCAAAAAGACGATTTTATGGAGAATTCTCATGGGGCAGGTGATCACATGGTGGTCAGAAGAAGTGATACAAGGACATTCTCAAGGTCTCTCTCAAGAACTTATGATTTGATTGTGCAACATGGGAGACACTGGCACAGGACCACTTAGCATGGTGTGCCCACCTCAGAAAGGTTGCTGTGCTCTATGAGCAAAGCAGAATTGAGACAGCACAAAGCAAATGTAGGGTGTGCAAATTGAGAGTATTCACCCCAAATGTTCACGCAGACTATCTGTGCCCAATCTATGGTAGAGCAGTTCAAGCTCATATCGGTCTCATCAACTACAGTCAAACACACTGAAACTTGAGTTCATCATAGTGGTATAATTTTGGTGCTCTTTGAGAATGAAGGACAACAGTCAACCAACCAACCAGTCCCATAATCAAAGAATAACTATCTTACATGGAAGGAGGATAGAAATTTTTTTTTGGTTTGGTTTTTTTCTTGGATTTAGAAGGCAGAATGAGGAGTTAGACCTATATATTTAAACATAGTCAATTCATATTTGATATTTAGAAAACCTGATCCTAACAATTAGGGCTATATCTGGAAGTACTGGTTTCCCCCTTTTCCAGAAGTCTCCAGGCAAAGACTAGATGACAGCTACTCAGATACATTGGAAATGGAATTCTTGGCCCAGTGTTTATTTGGTAGCTGGTCTCAGAGGTACTTTCTGGATCCATGGGTCCATGATTACGTTATTCTGTAATTCTAACTCTAACAGAGCTGTTTTTTTAAAATTCCATTCTGCTAACAATTACTCTGTGAGATCATGCCCCCTTCACGCTTTTTTGCTTTCAACACAAAATGTGAGCACAAGGTTTCCAGATCATCATGCCAGGTCATGAAATGGTTGCTTATTTACTTGATGTGTTCCACAGATATTTTAAATCAATTTTCATTTTCTCTGGCTATTTGATTTATGTTATGAATTATGATTAGGATATCACGTGAGGATACAAAATTTTGAATTCTCATTTTCAGTTTTGTAAAGGAGTTTTCTCATTGCAATATAAGTCATTTGTTTTATGGTATGTGTGTGTGTGTGTGTTGGATATATGGGATCATGATTTAATTTGCTTTTAATGAAGATGTTCTTCTAGAACATAGCTGTGGAAGTTAGGAGAAAATTGAGGATAGTTTTTCCATATAAGAAAATGTAAGGGGAGATCATATTTTAAATTCTTTGCAATTTTAAATTTTTAAAAATCCCTAATATATAAATCATGTACAATTTTATTAATTGGTCATTATATCTTATTAATTACTTTTTCTACAGTTTACAGAAAAACTAATAGATAAGATGTAAAAATTCACACTCACTCATGAATCTATTTAAGAAACTTTTCTGATAGGGATAAGAATTACATTTGAAGACAGAAAACCTTATTCAAACGTGCTCCTTGCAATCTACTTCCAATATAACCACAACCAAATCACTTGACCTCTCTTTGACTTAATTTCCACTTCTAAAAATGATAAGAGTTGAACTAGATAGTTTTTAAAAATTCTTTCTACTTTAAAATATGTTGTTGAATGATATTAGAATCTGGAAGAAGAATCCCAGAGGAATAATAGTGACTAGCCTTTATATAGTGGTTTTCAAAGGGCTTTCCATCTCTGCAACAGAATTAGTTTGTTTCATTCTCATGACAGTCCTGAGAGGTAGGTGCTAATATTATTCTCACGTTGCAAATAGGGAAATCAATGTAGATAGATATTAATTGAGGTGCTCACCATCACAAAACTAGCAGTTTATGTAATGGGAATGACAGTTGTGTGACGCATACACTAGTAAGTATGTGAAGCTGAATTTGAATTCAGGTCTTTTTTACTCTTGGTGCAGCACGCTATCAACTTTCCCCAAGATGACTCTACCTTCCTTTTCCTCCTCTCTAACTCCAATTCATGCCAGTTCTCTTCTGTCTCCTTTAATTCACTATGGTTCTGCAGATCCCAGTCTTAGATCACTCTTAGGAACCTCCTTTAGACTCTCCTTCCCCCGGGGAAACTGATGTTGGCCTTTGTTCTCAAAGAGGACCATGACATCAGGAAGTTGATGCCATGATACACAAGTGAATTGGATGTAAGTGAGGGAGGGCTGTAGAAAGTCACCAACCTCATTTTCTTCTCTGGAGCCATCTGGTTTAAGTCACAAAGTATATATCAGGATGACTGGAGAGAGGAAACTAGGTAGTACAGTAAATATAACACTTGGCCAGAAGTCAGGAAAACCTGAGTTCAAATTCAGCCTCAGGCACTTTCTAGTTTAACTTTGGGCAAGGCAATTAACATCTTTTTGCCTCCATTACCACATCTTTAAAATAGGGGAAAATAGCACCTGCCTCCCAAGGTTGTCCTGAGGAACAAATGAAATGTTGTTTAAGTATCTTGTACACAATAGGTTCTTAATATATTTTTCCTTCTCTGAATTCCAGACTGCATGGAAATTTAGGGGGGTTCATTGAACTTTTCAGAAAATGATCTCCCAACCATCACATTCTTTCCAAATTGGAGCCCTTATAACTATGAGGCTCAAAGTTTTTCTCTCATGCCCACTACAGCTAGAAGCAGGTAAGGCTGTCCATCCAGTTCTCCTCCTTGCCCAGACTTAGCACAGAATATACTTTAACCTACCTTGTTATAGCTCAGAGGGTACCTTCTAAGTGTAGCTTTTCATGACCCCTCCCTCATTACACTGAATTTATTATCTATTTATACTCTACTACTTATGCTCTGTTTATACTCTATGTATTTATGTCCCAAGTGAATGTTAGTTCATCTCACAAATCCCACTCAGACTAGCAGGTGAGATTTCAGGAAGGTGGCTATTAGTTCTCCTTTCAAGGGTTTAGGGGGTAGGTACACTGAGGAGCTTAACATGATTTTCTAGTAATGTCTTAAAAGCCTCAACCCTTGTGTTTCACAGTATCATTTAGCCAGTTAACCTTGTTCTAATACCAATAAGTCAATTGATATCAATTAGTTTTTATGTAGGGCCTTTTGCTCTTATTTAATTATTTAAATATTTGCAGATATTTACATAGGTCACACCAAAGGAAAGCCAATATTCCCCCATATTTGGAAGTCTCTTCTCCCCTCTACAAATCAATTCATTCCCTGGGGAGAATGGACAGACCTTGAAAGTGATCGCTGCCAAATATTCACCCAACATAGAGGGAAGAGGGCTACTTCTTGACTGTGGGAGATTTTTTCTCCCATCTCAGAATTCCCATCAAATTTATTTCCTTTTTATGGTCCATGGCTGATTCACTCACTTGTTCAACTGAGCTAACTACTTGAACTGGGTCAAGCCTAATGCTTTTCAGGGCTGCTGCAAAGACTCCTCACCACACTCAGTGAATGCCCCCACAACTTCCAAGTATCTGGCTGTCAGTTAGAGTGCAGATGGATCTCCCAGTCTCTGTAATTGAGTATTCTAATCTATGAACACTCATCTAAGATCAGAAAAGAAGAAAGACACTAGGAATAAAGTCTCCATGTGTTCACAGACACATGGAAGATGGGTTAGGGAGATGAGGTTTGGCACTGTTCCCCTCCACATGTGTGCCCATATGTACACACACATACATACACTTACAATAAATCTTCTTCATTCAAAAGCAGTAGAGAAAGAGAGATTGTCTACTGTAATATGTTGCATGTATATCTAGTTTCCAGTTCAGTAGCTAATTAAAAGTTTTTCTTCTCTACAAAATAAGCCCATTGGAATGAGACAAAGGATAAAAAAAATGTGTCTTGAGTAGAGATAAGTTCTCCTCCATTACCCATACTCATAAGCAACCTTACTGTCTTGTTGTAGATTGGAACCAGTAAGGCCATATTATGGAGGACTTCATTGTTCATTCTCCATAACCCTCTCCAGTAAATATACTTAATTGTCATAGGTTCACACCTCTAATCTGTAACTTTGCCAGATCAAACTGTATAGCAGAGAGGGAGAAAAGATGAGCCAGCTACTACCAGGAAATCCTCCTGCAGGCACATCCCCCACCCCAGGTCAACCAATAAAAATTGGAGCAGCAGCTATAAGAAAGAAAGCAGAGAACATTCTTAAGTGGTTTGGTGAATCTTATACAGATTTAAGGTGACTGGTTTGGCCATGAGGACACTAGCTCCCTCCCCCAGCATTTATTCAGGTGTCCTTTGCCAAACACATCTAACCTGTGCAGCACATCAAAACAAAACAGGACAAAAGAGAAAATAGTCTGCTTCATTCTCTGTTCCAACTCTATAGTTCTTTTTCTGGATATGGATGGCACTTTGTATCATGAGTCCTTTGGTAATGTTTGCATTTCTGTGGAGGACTAAGTCTATCTATCAAAAACAGTCCTCCCATACTATGGCTGTTACTGGGCATAATGTTCCCCTGATTCTGCTCTTTCCCACAGCATCACTTCATATCAATCTTTCCAGGTTTTTCTGAAGTCTGCCTGGTCATCATTACTTACAGCACAGTAACATTCCATTGCATTCATATACGACAACTTGCTCAGCCATTCCCCAATTGATGCACATCCCCGCAATTACCAGTTCTTGGTCACCACAAGAAGAGCTGCTATAACTGTTTTTGTACATGTGGGTCTTTGTGGTACAATCCTAGAGACAGTAGTGAGTCAAGGGGTATACACATTATTATGGTCCTTTGGACAGAGTTCCAAATTGTTCTGCAGAATGGATGGATAAGCTCACAACGCCACCAACAATGAATTAGTGTTCCAACTCTCCCAAAACTCCTCCAACATTTATCATTATCCTGTTTTGTCATGCTAGTCAACTTGATAGGTGGGATGTGGTCCATCAGAGTTATTTTGTCTGCATCTCTCTATTCAAAAGTGATCTGTTTTCACTAAACAAGCGATAGAAAGCATTATGAAATGCAAGATGGATAATTTTGATTACATTAAACTGAAAAGTTTTTGCACAACCAAACCCAATGCAACCAAAATTTGGAGGGATATAGTAAATTGGGAAAAAATTTTTACAGCTAAGCTCGGGGATAAAGGCCTCATTTCTAGAATATATAGAGAACTGACCCAAATGTACAACCATACAAGTCATTCCCCAATTGATAAATGGTCAAAGGATATGAACAGGCAATTTTCAGGGGAAGAAATTAAAGATATCTATAATCATATGAAAAAGTGCTCTAAATCACTACTGATTAGAGAGATGCAAATCAAAACAACTCTGAGGTACCACATCACACCTATCAGATTGGCAAACATGACAGAACAAGAAAATGATAAATGCTGGAGAGGATGTGGGAGAGTTGGAACACTAATTCATTGTTGGTGGAGCTGTGAGATCATCCAACCCTTCTGGAGAATGGTTTGGAACTATGCCCAAAGGGAGACAAAAATGTGCATACCCTTTGACCCAGTAATATCGCTACTAGGACTGTATCCCCAAGAGATCATAAAAATGGGAAAGGGCCCCACATGTGCAAAAATGTTTATAGCAGCACTCTTTGTGGTTGTCAAGAACTGGAAGTCAAGGGGATGCCCATCAATTGGGGAATGGCTGAATAAATTATGGTATATGAATGTAATGGAGTACTATTGTGCCATAAGAAATGATGAGCAAGAAGACTTCAGGGAGGCCTGGAAGGATTTATATGACCTGATGCTGAGCGAAAATAGCAGAACCAGGAGAACTTTGTGCACAGCAACGACCACCGTGTGTGAGAGTTTTTTCTGGTAGACTTGGAACTTTGTAATTACACAAGAACTTACTGAGAAAAAAAAAAATCCTAATGTCAGTCTTCTAAGGCAAAATGCCTTCCACACTCAGAGAAAGAAATATGGAAGTCATTTGCAGAATATAGCAGATCATGTTTGTGTGTGGGGGGGGGTTTCAGTGTATTATGTTTTGATTTGTTATATGATTTCTTCCATTTATTTTAGTTTGACTACATAGCATGACTATAGTGAAAATGTACTCAATAGGAAAGTATATGTAGAACCTATACAGAATTGTATACTGTCGTGGGGAGGGAGGAGGGTAGTGGGAATTTTAAGGAAGTGATTGTAGAACACCAAAAAAATAAAAATAAATAAATAAATAAATTCATAAAAAAGGTGATCTGGAGCATTTTTTTCATATGACTATAGATAATTTTAATTTCTTCCTCTGAAAACTACCTGTTCATACCCAATGATCATTTATCAATTGGGGAATGACATATATTCTTATAAATTTGACTCAGTTCTTTATGTATTTTAGAAATGAGATCTTCATCAGAGACACTAATTGTAAAAAATGCTTTCCCAGTGTTCTGCTTCCCTCCTAATCTAGGTTGTAGTGGGCCTGATTGTGCCAAAACTTACCTATTTGATGTAATCCAAATTATCCAATTTGCATTTCATAATGCTCTCTGTCTCTTTGGTCATAAGTTCCTCCATTCTTCATGAATCTGACAAATAAACTATTTTTTCTCCCCTAATTTGTTTATAGTACCAGTTTTTATACTGAGGACATGTACACATTTGCAATTTATTCTGGTACATGGCATCAGGCATTGGTCTATGCCCAGGTTCTACCACACTATTTTTCATTTTTCCTAGCAGTTTTTGTCAAAATAGTGAATTGTTATCCCAGAAGCTGAAGTCTTTGGGTTTACCAAACAGTAAATTGCTATAGTCATTGATGACAATGTCTTGTGTACCAAACCTAGTCCACTGATCTGTCCCTCTATTTTTTAGACTGTTCCAAGTAGTTTTGATGACTGCTTCTTTATAATATAATTTAAGATGTGGTAAAACAAGGCCACCTTCCCTAGCATGTTATTTATTAATTCCCCTGATATCCTGGACATTTTGTTCTTCCAGATGAATTTTGGTATTTTTTTCTAGGTCTATAAAATATTTTTGGTTGTTTGATTTGTATGTAACTGGATAAGTATATTAATTCAGGTAGAATTTTCATTTTTTATTATATTAGCTTTGCATACCAACTGATGTTTTTTCCAGTTATTTAGATCTCACTTCATTTGTATGAAAAGTGTTTTGCAATTTTTCTTATATACTCCCTGGGTTTGTTTTGGCAGGGAGACCACCAAATGTTTTATAGTAACTACAGTAACTTTAATTGGAATTTCCCTTTCTATCTCTTGTGTTGGGCTTTGTTAGAGATATATACAAATGCAGATGATCTAAGTGGGTTTATTTTGTATCCTGCAAATATGTTAAGTCGTTTATTATTTCAAGTAGCTTATTTTTTAATTGATTCTCTAGGATTCTCTTAATATATCATCATATCATCTGCAAATGGTGATCACTTAGTTTCTTCTTTGCCTATTTTAATTCATTCTATTTCTCTTCTCTTATTGCTAAGGCTAAGTTTTCTGAATAACAGTGGTGATCATGGACATCCTTATTTCACCTCTGATCTTACTGAAAATGCATCTAGCTTATTCTCATTACATATAAGGCTTGCTGATATGGAAAGCTCCATTTATTTCTATGCTCTCCAGTGTTTTCAGTAGGAAAGGGGTTGTATTTTGTCAAAAGTTTTCCTGTGTATGTTGAGAAAACCATTGAGTTTTCTGGTAGTTTTGTTGTTGATGTGATCAATTATGCTGATAGTTTTCCTAATATTGAACGAGCCCTACATTCCTGGCATAAGACCTACCTAATCAAAGTGTATTTTTCTCGTGATAATTTACTGGAATTTATTTTGTTAATAACTAATTGAAAATTTTTGCATCTATATTCATTAGGGAAATTGGACTATAATGTTCTTTCTCTGTTTTGGCCTCTCCCCAGTTTAGATATCAGAACTATATTTGTATTATAAAAAGAATTTGGTAGGACTCCATCTTTGCCAATTTTCACAAATATTCTACACAGGATTAGAATAAATTGTTCTTTGAGTGCTTGATAGTATTCACTTGCAAATCCATATGACCCTGTAGATTTTTTCCTAGGTAGTTCATTTATGCCTTGTTCAATTTCTTTTTTCTGAAATGGGGCAATATGAGTATGTTAGTTCCTCTTCTGTTTATATGGGCAATTTGTGTTTTTTGTAAATGTTCATCGGTTTCACCAAGATTGTCAAATTTCAGAGCATACAGTTGGGTAAAATAATTTCTTTTTTTTTTTTTAAATTTCCTCTTTAGTGGAGGTGAACTCACCAGTTTCTTTCTTGAGTCTAGTAATTTATCTTTCTTCTTTCTTTTTTAAAAATCAGATTGACAAAAGGTCTATTATTTTTTCCCATAAAACTAGCTCTTATTTGCATTTATTTATTCAATAATTTTCTTAATTTCAATTTTATTAATATCTCCTTTGGTTTTCAGTATTTCTAATTTCAGATTTAATTGGGGATTTTGAAGTTGTTCTTTTTCTAGCTTTTTAGTTACATGTATAATTAATTGATCTCCTCTTTTATATGTTTTATTCATGATAGTATTTAGAGATAAAGACTCTCCCCTCAGAATTGCCTTTACTACATCCCATAAATTTTGGTAGGTTGTTTCATTATTGTCATTCTCTTGAATGAAGTTATCGATTGTTTCTATGATTTGTTGTTTGACTCACTCATTCTTTAGGATTGAATTATTTAATTTTCAATTAATTTTTGGTCTACCTTTCAATGGATCTTTATCACATATAATTTTTATTGCACCATGAGCCGAAAACAATATATTAACTATTTCTGCCTTTCTACCCTGGATTTTAGGGTTTTTTAAGCCCTAGTCTATGGTCAATCTTTGTGTATATTCTATGTGCCACACGGCAAAAGATATATTCCTTTCTATCCCCATTCAATTTTCCCCAGAGGTCTATCATATCTATACTTTCCATAATTCTATTGATCTCTCTAACTTCTTTCTCATTTATTTTGAAGTTAGATTTATAAACTTCAGAGAGGGGAAAGTTGAGGTCAGTTTTGCTTCCTATTTTTTCTGGTAATTCCCTGAACTTCTCTTTTAAAAATTTAGGTGCAATACTACTTGATGCATATATGCATATATATTGGATCTATTTCAGCTTTTGCTTTGTCTGAGATTAGGAACACTACCGCTGCTTTTTTTTTTTTATTTTTCCTTTAGCTGAAGTATAATATTTTCCGGTCCAGTCTCTTACCTTTAAATTGTGTGTGCCCCCTGTTTCAAATGCATTTCTTGTAAACAACATATTGTAGGATTATGTTTTTTAATCCATTCTGCTATCTGCCTCCATTTGTGGGAGAGTTCATACCATTCACATTAACAGTTAGGATTAATATCATGTCTTTCTCTGAATTCTATCCCCTTTTATAATTTTATTTCTTCCTTTTCCTCCTCAAAACCGTTTTACTTTTGACTACTGCCTTTCTCAGTCTTCCCTCCCTTCTATCAGCCCCTCTCTCTTTTTATTCTATTTTCCCTTACTACTTCTTCCCTCCCTTCTAACCACCTCCTACCTTTTCTTTCTCCTTTCCCTTCCTACTATCTGTAGTGAAAGTCATATTTCTATTTATACTTTACTGAGAATGTTACTCCCTCCCTGAACCAAGCACAAGAAGAGTGAAAATAAAACAGTGTTCATCTGCTTCCAGGTTTTCCTCTACTCTAACATTTTTATGCCTCTTCTTGTGATGTAATTTACCCTTTTTTGCTTCCTCCTCTTCTCCCTTCATGCGCCTTAATTAGATTTTTTATCATCATGTAAGTTAATTTATTCCCACATTCTCCATCCATGTATACACTTTGTACCTGTTGTAATAAATGTATAATTCTCAAAATTAACAAGTATCATCCTCTCATATAGGGATGTAAACAGTTTGCCCATATTGAATAACACTTTTTTTTTTCTTTTTTTCCCTTGGCTTACCTTTCTGTGCCTGTCTTTAGTCTTGTATTTGAAGATCAAATTTTCTATTGATCTCTGACTTTTCCATCAGGGAAGTCTGGGAATCCCTTATTTCACTGAGTGTCCTTCTCCTTGCCTGAAAGAGTATGTTCAGTTTTGCTGGGTAGTTGATAATTGGTTGTAGTCCAAGCTCCTTTGTCTTGTAGAATATTATATTCTAATACTTCAGATCCTTTAATGTAGATGTTGGAAGGTCCTGTGTGATCCTAACTGTCCATAACAGTCATGATGTGGATGATTAACTGTATTTCCCTCCATCATATCCTGCTCTTCCCTCCATTTATTCTATTCTTTCTTTTGACCCTGTGCCTTCTCAAAGATGTTTTCTTCTAATTACCCCCTGTTCCCATTTTTCCTCTCTTCTATCATCATCTCATCCCCCCACTAATCCTCTTACCCGCTATTGATTTTCATATCAAAATGGGTGTGCATGCCATTCCCTCGTTAAGCAAAATGCAACGAGAGTAAGGTTCACTGTTTTCTCTCACCACCCCCCTCTTGCTCTCCATTAAAAAAAACTGAGTAAAATACTTTAGGGGAAAAATGGTCATTCAATGAAACAGAGGACTTTCAAACATTCTTGATGAGAAGACCAGAACTGAATAGAAAATTTGACTTTCAAGCACGGGAATGAAGAGAACAATGAAAAGGTAAAAATGAAAGGGAAATCACAAGAGACTTACTGAAGTTGAATTCTTTACATTCCTACATGAAAAGATAATATTTGTAACTTTAGAGTCTTCTAAATATTATGATAGATGGAAGGATTATATACTTATAAACAGAGGGCACAGGGTGAGTTGAATTATGAAGGGATGATATCTAAAAAAAAGTAAGATGTGAGAGAGGATCATATTGGGATAAGAATAGAGTTAGAAATTGAATAGGGTAAATAATCTCTCACATGAAAGAGGTAATAAAAAGTTTTTTTTTTTAATGAGGATTTTATACAGGTGTCAGCACTGATGTAAATATACACTTCTGTCCACACATGAAATAGATATGTTAAACAAGAAAACAAAAAAAGAAAGTGACATGGAAAAATGCCTAGATTGTTAAAGAATGTAATACAGCTGGACAGAAGGGATGGTGGACAAAAGTCTAATGTGATCATATATGTAAAATGCTTGCAAACTTTATGGCAATGTGCATCTTCTTATTGTTTGTTTTCAGCCATAGGAAGCAGTCATTGCTTTTGGGTAGAGCTGCAGGTGAAGGAGAAGATAGGAAAGGTGATGATAGAAGGAATGAATGCTTTCTTTCCCATGTTATATTGCCACAAGCCATTACAGGATGTTAATGATTGTGGCCATCTGCCTGAGCTTATGAGGGAGAATTGTAGAATGCTAAAGCTGAAAGGGGTCACAGGGATGATAGCAGGGATTGTCTCATTCATTATATTTCTATCATCAAGGACCACTGATGAGCACATAAGTAACAACCGGGAGAACACCATCCCTTATCCACCAGATACCAGGCGTGGAGGTATCATCCAGGAGAATAATTCTTGTGAAGAAGGGGCTGGTCATAGCCACCAAATGTCAAACAGCTGCCACGCACAGGGCAGACAAACCAGACAAAATGAAACTGCAGGGGATAGAGTGGAAGAGACAGAGAGAGAGAGAGAGAGAGAGAGAGAGAGAGAGAGAGAGAGAGAGAGAAAGGGACACCATGTGCTATGCAAGTCAAATCAGCCCCACAAACAGAAACTCAAACACTGCTGCCTACTACAGGCAGGAACTGGTGAACATGGGCTACATGCCTCTCCTCATCAGCATCAAAAACTACTGAAGACTTGGAGAAGTCTTTGGCTCCATAAAATACAATATCGTTAAAAATAGATGTGGTTTTATTGGAAATGGCATTAAATAAGGTGTACCACCATTATCTTTTCTGCTGCACCCTGAGAGTCATAGGGCCTTTCTATCTGACTTGTACTGAAATCATCTATTTGCTGTCCCTGTACCCCATTCCCTCATGAGAATGTGAATTTTTTGAAATCAGGGACTATCTCAATCTTCTATTGCTATCCCTAATGTTTAGCTTTGCATATAGTAAACCCTTAAATGTAATTTCATCCATCCATCTATCCATCCACTGTTCATTCACTCATACAGTTTATTGACAATGATGCAATAGTGTTATACAGAAGAGGAAACAATCACAGCATGGAAAAAAGGTTGTCCTAAGTCACACCCACCCCAGCAGTCAGTGAATTGCCAAGCCAACCCTTCCCTGCCTCACTGACCAGGTCTCCTTTCTTCCTGAGGCATGTTTTCAACATACAGGTTCCCATGTAAGCATGAGGATACTCCTGGCACAGCGAAAAAGCCCAGGTCTCTTCAGGTGAGGCCTCTAGTGGAATTAAATGTTTTGGACAGCTCTGATTCAAAGTAAATCAACTACATTCAAAATCATCTGGTGTCTGGCATTTCCCTGCCACTATAAAGGGTCAGTGAATAGATGGGATGAAAAGTTGATAAGCAAAGAGAAGCAGATTCTGGGATCCCTGAGGGAAATCTACTAAGAAAGCAACTTGGTAAAGACAAGAAGAGGACTTGTCCACCTCTTGTAGCTATACCTAGACTGGCAGACAAGGCCTCTCAGTCACTGATGCAGATTGTTGTCCATTTGGCACAAAGAAAGAGGATAGGGGTCCTTTGCTCTTGCCCTTCCCCTGAATGCTTGGGTCTTGTTATCCTAACCATTATCATAACCATTCCAGCACTTCCTAGATCTCCCACACTTCCACCTCCAGGCATCTCTAATTCAAACTCTCTTGTGTGTGCATAAGGCCCTGGAGGTTACTTTCAAGGCAAATGCAAGAATTTATGACAACATCTGGTAAGAGGACCCATAACATATTGCTTGTCTTTTGTCAAAAGAGTGACCAGGCTCATGGCAACTGCTGACTTAGGGAACTAAAGGACAGCTGGGAATGAATCTAGAAAAACTGCTACCAGTTTCAGGTCTAAAATTATATGAGAAGCATCTTTGTGCGCACTAAAACCTTCCACACATCAATCCATCAATGTATCAGCACTTATTAAGCACCTATTATGGGGCAGGCAATGTGCCAAGCACTTGAGATACAAAAAGGGGCAAAACCTAGTCCCTGACCCCAAAAAGCTTAGGATTAAATGAGAAAGAATACATTACATATATATATATACACATATATGGGTGTGTGTACACACACACATACATGCATACATACATATACACATACATATTTAAATGCACAAGCAAGTTATATAGAGGATAAATAGGAAATAATTAAAAGAGAGAAATCAATGGAGTTAAGAAAGGTTAGAGAGCCATCTAGATAGCACAGTGGATAGAGGACTAAGCCTGGAGTTGTGAAGACCTGAGTTCAAATATAGCCTCAGACATTTACTACCTATACAGCAAGTCATTTAACCTCTGCTTGCCTTGATCCACTGGAGATAGAAAATGACAAACCTCTCCAGTATCTTTGCCAAGAAAACCCCATGTACCATATTGGAGTACTATGGTCCTGGGGGTCACAAAAGGTTGGACAGAATTGAACAAATAACAGTAACAGGGAAGATTTCTTGCAAAAGAAGAGATTTTAGTTGGGACTTAAAGGAAGCCAGGGAGGTCAGTTGGATTAGAGGAGGGAAAGCATTCCAGGCGGGAGGAAGAGTCAAAGAAAATTCCCAGATGCTAGAAATGGTATGTCTTATGCATGGAAGAACCAGGGGACCAGAGTCAGTAGATTAAAGAATATGTGTTTGGGATTAAGCTGTAGGCTCTAAGAGGGTCTAAGTTATGAAGAACTTTGAATGTCGTTTTGTATTTGCCCCTTGAGGCCATGGGAAGTCACTGGAATAGCTCAATCACTTATTTGGCAGAGGAATCATGGGATCAGGCCTGTGTTTCAGGAGAATCACTTTAGTTGCTGTCTGGAGGATGGACTGACCTGGTAAGAGACTTGAGGTAGGCACAGCCATCAGTAGGCTGTGCAATAATCAAGGCATGAGCATTTCCAGTTACCTACACATGGAGGAGATAAATTGGCAGAAGAGGAGAATGAATGAATGAATGAATCAATGAATGAATGAAAAGTATACATTACACACATAGAAAAAACAAGTCAGTCCATGATCTCAAGGAGCTCATTGTATAGCAGAAAGGGCAAAATATACAGCAAGTTTCAACTGAAAGTTACTTGGAAAAGCTCTGTGATTCTTAGGATACAGCTGCAAAGGAGGTGGGAATTCACTTAATTCAATGCCATTTCCACAGATAAAACCACATTCAGTTTTGATGTTGAACCATTTGATGGTGCAAAAGACTTTAATGTCCAGAACTTTCTTTTAGGCATTTTCTGTGGCTGTGTCACTCAGAAGTGGAAGTTGGATGTGTCAGTGCTAAGCATTGGGAATACAAGTAATGACCTAAAAGAAAGGCAATCCCAGCCCTCAGAGACCTCATTTTGTAACGGAGTAAGACAGCATAGAAGAGGCAATTGAAAAGGAGCTGGGTAGATTTCTAGGGCAAGTCTTCATAAGGATCACTCCCCTGGACTATAACTGGAAGCAGGGCTAGTGTTCTGAGAGATACTGCCAAGACATTTGGTGGCAATGACAACTGGAGTGACTGGACCGTTCTTTGCAAGGTTTGATCCCCTGAAGAGGAAGTAGAGACCAGAGTTTGGGACTCAGGGTGCTGGGCTGTCTTCAACAAGGTCTACTGTAAGGGGAGATTTTGGCCATGTTTATCATGGTCATTTGGACAGCCTTCTGTGTCTCCCTCAGGATGCAGGGTGGCTTCAGCTAGACTGATTTGCTTGCCCTGCTGGTGATAGTGAAAGAAAGAGGAAAACATACACAGACACAAAAACACAGAATTAAAGGAAAAGAAAAACTGAGTTAGAGGGAACAGAGACAGAGAGAGACAGAGAGACAAACAGAGAAGCAGAGATAGAGACAGAAGAAGAGATAGAGAGACAAAAAAAAGACACAGACACGTAAAGAGAAGCAGTAGAATAGTCAAGGAGACAAAAAATAGAGAATAAAAAGAAATTTATGGCCAGAAAAATAGAAAATGAGATTTTTAAAAATTCCTTTAAAATCACCCTTCAAAAGTACAATGTTATGGAACTAATAAAATATTTACAAGGAAAGTGGGTTGTCTCGCTCATCATAACACCCTGTGTTGTCCTTTTTCAATTAACATATTAAGCAACCAGATGGTTTATGTTCATTTTGTAAATCAACTTTTCTTCCCTAATAAGTACAGCTCACATTTCTACAGTCACTAAGGTTTACAAGACATTTTATACACATTTTCTCATTTAACCTTCCTTCCAACCCCATGGGCAATATTATTACCTCTCTTTTTCAGATTAGGTAAATAAAGAACTCTAAAAGAGTTTTAGTGAGAAAGGGGAGGACAGGATTTGTAGTCATTTATATGTGACTCTAGGAAGATCGTTTAATGTATCTTGACCTCAGTTTCCTTGCATGTAAAATCAAGCAGCTGGGCTTATAGAAGAAAATGGCAATATGCACTCGGCATTTCAGGTACAAGCTGCTAGAAACATTTAAAAAAGATCAATCTAGTATGCAAATATTTCTTGCTTGAAAAAAGAGAAACCCAAACTGACAAAGATTTTGCATACCCCCTGGACCCTCTCTATACCAAGAAGATGTGATGTAACATTTATAAATACTTCCCCTACTCCCATTGTCTTTTCCAAGAGTGATCAGAAGGATCTCTTTGCTGGAATCTATACCTTCATCTTTTCTCCAGGAAAAGGGCATGTCATCACACTAAGGGCATCAGGGAGGGACAAATCAATTGCTTAAGGGATAGGTAGTCAATGAATTGAACAATAAAGTAGCTAATTTGGTTATCAAATACTCATTTGATTATTAATATCTGTCATTCTAAAAGGACTTAGCTTTGGTCCTACCCATTTTTTCCTGAAAGGAAAAGGAAGAGTTTTAGATGAGAGGAAATAGTATTTCTTAGTATTTTCAATTTCATTAAAAATCTGAAATTTAATATGATTCTGGAAACTTGATGTCTTCTCAAGTAGCTCCTAGCCACAGAAAAATAATACTCTTATGATTCTGTGGATTTCCTACCATTACATAACTTGTAAGTGTCAGAACTAGGTCTACCTGACTTCAAAATCAGTGTTCAGTCCATTGTGGCAGGCTTCCATGCAAAAAGAGGGAAGAGTCAGGTCAAAATGCTATGTTTCATGGATATTGGCTATGTGACCCTGAACAAGTCACCTTATCATTTCTTTTCCAGATATTTTTCTAGGACAACAATTTTCAGTCGAGTTGTAGACCTGTTTCAGTGGAGGGTGATGCACACCTGAATTTCTCTCTTACATGTATTAACAGAAAAAACAATTCAGGAGATCCTCAGATCATAAATTTAGAGCTGGGAAGGAATATGAAAGCTAATTGAGTACAACTCTCTCATTTTGAAGATGAGAAAAGTGAGACTCAAAGAGGTGAAGGCATTTGCCCATTTGCCCAAGATGACAGAGGCAGCAACTACCAGTCTCCATATTCGAACAAATGAAACACTTTCAGTTGTACTAATAAAGTCCTAGGTCTAGACCTAATGAATAGAGGAAATTTCATATACTATTATATAGTGAATCATTTAAAAAATACTTACAAATCAATGTGTCTGCCCTGGGGTGTTAAAACAAAATCTTTTCTTAAAAATTGATAGAGAAACGGTAGACTGGGGAAATCACCTGGTGCTGGAGTCACACCTCAGGACTTTCAACACACTTGCAATGCACAGGATATATCTCATAAACTTCACATTTGCTTAAGCTGTATTTCCCTTAGAAAAAAACCATTCTTGGCTAAGAAACTCAGTAGAAGAAGAAAAGTAAATTACTACTCTGTCATAATTATGGCTTAAACTACTCCATTCGTAGGACTGACAGATCGTTTGACAATCTCCATCTGGAGATCTGGCCCCAGGGCATGATAGAAAGAAAGAGGAAGGGTGGGAGGAAAGGATAAGAAATGCAGAAGAACATTGTGCTCTGGCATGACTCAGGGGACAGCCAGCCGGTCTGGAGCTCTTACATCTTTCTGAAGTGCAGGTGTTGCCCTGAGAAAAGTTCTCCCAGCAACTCAAGAGTCCCTGCATTGTCACTTTCCAAGTGAACAATTTTATCTATTCCATCCCAGAATGGTAAAATAATGGTAGCTAACATTTGCAGAGAACTTTAAAGTTGGCCAAGGATTTGACACATAGCATCACATTTGAGTGTCATAACAATCCTGTGTTATAGGCATTATCATCACCCCAATTATTCAGAAGAAGAAACTGAGAGTGAAAGAGGGTATTTGAGTAACAACTGAACACTGGGTCACGCAGCTAATAGATGACCTGGGCAGGTTTCCACTCAGCTTTTCCTAACTCCAAGTCCATTGACTCATCCAATATGCCATCAATATTCCTCAGTCTACAAACATTTCCTTCTACAGTATATTTGAAAAATGGTCATTCATTCTCTACCCAGCAACCTGCCTGGAGAGTAAAACTTCTGTCTCCCAAAGCAATGCATTTTAGATTTTAAGAAGTTATTCATCGTTGTTACATGCTCTTGGCAGCTCCCACATATTCTCCCTGTTCTTTCCTCTGGGACAAGAAATTTTAAAAATGTATTTTTTCAATGATACTCCTTCAAATAGTCCATCTGCCTCCCTCCTCCACCCTGCCCTCCCACTCCCATCCTCAGTTTACTTTTCTGCAGACTGAAAATCCCCACTTCCTTCAACTGATTCTTTATGACTCATATGACATGATCTCAAGACCTTTCACCATATGGATTTCTGTTTTCCCCAATGTATCGATATCCTTCTTAAACTCTGCTTCCCAGAAATAAAACTGGCATGCTAAGTGTGATCTGAGCAGGAAATCGAACAATGGAGCTGTTCATTTCAGAAATGTTAGATCAATAAACAGAGAGCAGGTGACAAAACAGGGTTAATAGCAAATAATAATGGTGAACATTTATATCATGCTTACTATCTGCCAGGACTTATGCTAAGTGCTTTACAATGATTATTTCATTTGATTTTCATGACAATCCTGGGAGATAGGCACTGTTATTAGTTCAATTTTACAGATGAAGAGGTTGAGGCATAGTCTAAGTGACTTACCCAGTTTTACACAGCTAGTGAGTGTTTCCAGTAGGATCTGAAGAGCTCAGCACTTTATCTACTGCACCATCCCCAGCTGCTGAATGATAACAGAAGATGACACTAAAGAAAGAATGTCAAAGCATGGTTATTTGTCTAGCTAACATGGGAGTGGGAATAGTCATTAAGCAGACCTAGGGCAGCATGTCTGGGACAAGTGAGGTGATAATGCCATTCTCCTCTGCCCTGGGCAGGAAGCATTCTGTTCAAGTCTGGACATCACCACTTAGAAAGGGCATTAACAAGTAGGCAGGAGGCAGCAGAAGGAATGACAAGTTTGATTTTTGCTTTGTCTTTATTATCTCAGGTCAGCATTTTGCACACAGTAAGTGCTTATTAAGCACTTGTTGATTGAATTAAACTGATCACTTCACATATAACCCCTCTGTGGGCACAGCAGTCATATGATCAATCAGTTAAGGAACATTTGTTCAACACCAACAGTGGCAGAAACTGTTTCAGATGTTGAGAATACACATGTCAAAGGTATTTTCCTGCCCTCAAAAAATCTATTCTACTACGAGATAGAATGTTTCACTTCACAGATAAATAGACACAGGATATGTGTCTAATAACAGACATGAAAGTTGTTTTTAATATTCAGAGGTTTATTCAGTCATTTTCAGATTCTTTGTGACCCTATTTGGCATTTTCTTGGCAAAGGGACTTGAGTGGTTAGTAATTTCTTTCTCCAACTTATTTTACAGATTAGAAAACTGAGGCAAACATTAAATGATTTGCCTAGGGTCACACAGTTAGCAGGTGTCTGAGGTCAGATGTGAACTCAAGAAGATGAGTCTTCCTGACTCCAGACCCAGTACTCTTTCTGCTTTGTTACCTAGCTTTACCCCTGCCTATGGCATTTCATTTCAAGTGATATCACATTATGCTCTTTACTGGTTCAACTTTTCAACTCAGGTGACTTAGATGTTCTCCCCACTAGGTATCCCATCACCTGCCTCCAAGGTGCCATTGTTTTTCTTCCAAGACTTCCTGACCTCTCCCTCCCAGAATCACCATCTCCCTCCATGGCACAGCCCAAGTGCCAGATTCTGTGCAATGTGTTATGTCTGGAGGGTACCAGTTCTTAATATCCACTTCTCCCACACAACTACTTTGTCTATATTTTCTGTTGGTTTCTTTCTGTTTCTTCCTAGTAGGATATATGCTCTCAGAGAACAGGGGAATATTTGTTTTCATCTCTGTATTTCCAGAATTAAATTAAATTCATACATTCTTCCAGCTTGCTAAATATTTCTGCATCCTTTGATCCTGAATAAGATAGTATGTGTGTGTTTTCCATGCAGATTACTCCTGTTTTCTTTCCCTTGCTTCCACCTGAGATAAAGCACAAACTTTCTTCTTACCAATATTTTCCATTCCCTGCAGCTGCTTTGGGAGTACAGTATCTAGCTGAGAGATTATATATAATTTATTAGCAAACAGGGGCAAGATGAACAGAGCCTGGCTCAGCACTCATGGCACCCATGGGAACAACACAGTGCGTAACAGCTATCAAATTGGGGAGATGAGTTTTATGTATTGTAATAAACATATTACCCTCTTTTAAATTACTTTAACATCTCAGGGATGTCATATTGCTTTCCTATCATTTGTGTTCTGAAGTAGAAAAGAAAACAGGACCTATCACGGGCTTCTTACTTATTTATGATCTTGATCTGGGGAATGTGCCTTAGCATCATTATCATCCAGACTACCTACATGGAAGCCAATGCCATTGCCTGGATCCAGCTTTCCATTAGCTTTTCAGTTATCCTTTAACACAAAGGATAGTCACTGCTTTTGTCAGGTTCATGCTTTACAAAAGATGATAGGGAAGGTCAGGATGAGAGGAAGGTACAAATATTCTAGATCAATTTATACTTTCACTTTTTTCATTAAGTTGCACATTTCTCCAGGAGTGGGTTTCTGAAAGGTCAGTAGAAGGTGAGTTTCCATCGGATAAAATGGAAACTTCCTAAGGGCAGGAAATTTTTTCTTCTTCCTCAGCTCCTATCACAGTACCTAGCACACAGGGGGTAGTAAATCAAAGATTTTTGATGGATTTATTGAAAAAAGGCCAAGAAGACCCTGTTCTTACATTTTATTTAGTGCTTAGAGATTTCTAAAGCACTCTACACGAAGCATATCATTCGATCTTTACAACAGCTCTATGAGGTGGACAAGTACTACTACAGATGGGTATAGTGAAGTTCATAAAAGGAAAGTGCCTTGTTGCTTTTTGCAGCTGGGGGAATAGAGGTTCAGAGAGGTAAATTGGGTTGTCCTGAATCATGACTTAAGATGTAGCTGAGGTAGGAATTAAACCCAGCTCTTCTTGACTTGGAGTCTTGCATTCTAGTCATTATGTCAGGCAATCTGTGAAAATCTATATGAGATTGGCACTGGATGAAGTTTTAAAGATAATTTTCTCCAACATCCTTGCTTTAAGAGTGAGGAAATAGAGGCAAGTATGTTAAGTGACTCCCACAATCAGAAACTAATTTATTAAATTATCGACTAAACCAACAAGTACATACTGAATGCTTATTTTATTTTATTGTTCGTTTTTACATTTGCTGCATGTCAGGAACAGGTACAGATACCCAAAGGCAATGATAATATAGAATGGCAGAGTGAGATTTTATCTCAAAGACCATCTAATCCAACTCATGCTAGAAAAATAATCCCCTTATGACACATTAGGAACAGCCAGATGGTACAGTGGATAGAGCCCTGGCCATAGCATCAAGAAGAACCATCTTCATGACTTTAAATCTGGCCTCAGACAATTACTAGCTATGTGAACCTAGGTAAGTCACCCTGTTTGCCTCAGTTTACCCATCTATAAAATAAGCTGGAGAAGGAAATAGCAAGTCACTCCAGTATCTTTGCCCAGAAAACTCAAATGGGATCACAAAGAGTCAACCACGACTGAAAAGACTGAAAAGCAACATTATGACATATATGACAAGAAGTCATCCATCTTCTCCATAAAGACTTCAACTGATGGGGGATTTCCAGACTCCTAAGTGAGTCTATTCCAGTTTGGGCCATACCTATTTTTAGGATATTTGCCAAACATTGGAACTAAATTTACCTCACCACTACCTCTCTCCATTATCGCTGCTTCTATTCCTGGAGACAAGGAGAGTCTAACACCTCTTTCTACTTGGCAGTCCTTCAAATACAGCTCTTGAAGAATTTGGAAAAACAGTTAGGACTCAATTTGCAAATAAATTCAAACTTTACCCTACTATTATTGAACTCTAATTCCATGGGGAAAATTCCAGTGCTACACTATTTATCTCTCTAAGGCAAAGCATTGGTCCTTGAAACTAGTTGGTGCTCAATAAAGGCTTGCTGGAATGCACTGTACTCAAGAAATACACATTTCCTTTTATTTATAGATTGAATGGCACAATAGAAAAAGCCTTGTCTTTTGAATGCCTTAATTGTCCAGGTGTGTCTTCATATTATCAATCCTATGTTTCATTAGTGTTCAAGCATATACAGGGCTGTCAATAAGATACTGAAATAATATAGCTGAGCATATACGCTCTTACCTTTGCCTATTTATTTGAATGAAATTAATAATTGGGACTCCCATTTGGGTTTGGTTTTTGCTTGTTTGTTTCTGTGTGTTGTTTTCTTTCACATCATTGACTTAGATCTCATGATAAATTGGGAAATAGCTTCAAGGAAAATGAGTATGAAAGTTAAAACAACTCCCAAATTAAGTATCAGGAGCACAATCTCCTGAAGCTGAATATGATTTCAGAGGATGTAAAATCCAAAGTAAATTTTTTCCAGGTGAAGAAATCAGACTCAGTGGTGATATGATTCCCTGTAATGGATGCATATAGTGATTAGAAGAGCCAGAATTCCACCTGAGACCTATAACTCCAAGGGCATAGGACTCCCTTTTGTGCTACACTGCCTCTCTTCTAAAAGATACTGGGAAAACCACAAAACAAAAACAGTCCCTAAAGAATCCCATTCTGGGGGCGAAGCTAAGATGAAGGAATGAAAACAGAAACATGCTTGAGCCCTCCCCCCAAATTCCTCAAAATAACTGTAAAAATGGCTCTAAAATTATAGAGCAGCAGAAGTCACAAAATGACAAAGTGGAATAGATTGACAGCTTAAGATCATCTGAAAGGGCAATAGAAGGGGTATATTATACAGGCTTGAAGCAGACAACAGCCCAGTGTGGGCTATACTTGCACAGATAGGACTGGAATAGGCCTCAGCATGCTGAATCACTGGCAACTGCAGCAGTTTCTAGACTTCTCAATCTAGAAACACCAAAGACAGCTTCAAAGGTCACTGAGAGAGCTCTCTCACCTCAGTGGGAGGGGAATGTGGTCCAGCCCCAGTCCCAGGGTGGTATCAGTCACTACCACAGCAGTGGTTATTTCTGGAACTCTCAGTCAAGAGACTGTGGTGGAGTCCAGTGGCTGATCTGGGTCATAGTTGTGAGTGGTGGTCCTGGGATGAGGAGGAAACCATGGTGTGGAAAAACTGATTAGAAGAGTGGAGAGGGAATCCTATTCACAGGTCCAGCCCAAAAAAAATGTTTGTGGTTGCTCAAAGACAAGAGCATAGGCCAGGAGAGGAGTAAATATCCCTCCTTTGATCATATCACTTTGGAGGAATTGAGAATTTACAGTTCCCTAGAGATACTGCTGAAAACAGCTCTACAAAACCCCTGAAACTTGGGTCAGTACACCATCCACTAAACAAAGAGCTCAAAAGTCAAGAAATTTGTTGGGGAAAATGACCAAACAGTGGAAAAGAACAGGACTATAGAAGATTACTTTCTTGGTGAAAAGATATTTTTTTATGTTCTTGGGGAGGAGGAAGGTCAAAGCATACAGCCAGAGAAAGATCAAAGCATACAAATGGAGGGAGACAGAAAGTTCAAGCCTCCTACATCCAAAACTTCCAAGAAAAATAGGAAATGGTCTCAAGTTATAGGAGATCTCAGAAAAAGACTTTGAAAATCGAGTAAGTGAATCAGAGGAAAAATTGGGAAGAAAAATCAGAGCAATGCAAGAGTATCATGAAAAACAAGTCAACGGCTTGCTAAAGGAGACCCCCCCCCAAAAAAAAAATGCAAAAGAAAATAATCTTTTTAAATATAGACTTACCCAAATGGCAAAAGAGGTCCAAAAAGCCAATGAGGAAAAGAATGCCTTAAAAAGAAGAACTGGTCAAATGGAAACAGAGGTGCAAAGCTCACCAAAGAAAACAATTCATTAAAAATTGGAATTGAACAATGGAAGATAATGACTCTATGAAAAATCAAGAAATTATAAAATATAATGAAAAGAAGGGAAGAAAATCAAAGACAATGTGAAATATCTCATTGGAAAGACAACTGACCTGGAAAATAGATCCAAGAGAGATATTTTTTTTTTTAAGAAAAGTATTCATCTACCTGAAGATCATTATTATAAAAGAACTTAGACATCATCTTTCAAGAAATTATGAAGGAAAATGATCCTAATATTCTAGAACCAGAAGGTAAAATCGGTATTGAAAGAATCAACTGATCAGCTCCTGAAAGAGATACCAAAAGGAAAACTCCAGGTCAAGGAGAAATATTACAAGCAGCAATAAAGAAACAATTTGATTATTGTGGAAATACAATCAGGATAACAAAATACAGCAGCTTCTACACTAAGGGATCTTAGGGTTTAGAATATGACATTCCAGAAAGGAAAGAAGCTAGTATTAAAACCAAGAATCACCTCAACAAAACTACTCAACAAAACTAAGTATAATACTTCAGGGGACAAAATGGTCATTTGATAAAATAGGGGACTTTCAAGTATTTTTGATGAAAAGACCAGAACTGAAAAGGAAACTTGACTTTTAAATGCAATAATCAAGAGAAACATGAAAAGATAAACAGGAAAGAAAAGCCATAAGGGACTCGCTAAGGTTGAACTGTTTACACTTCTGCATTAAAAGGTGATATTTGCAACTCATGAGGGGTGGCTAGGTGGTGCAGTGGATAGAGCACCAGTGCAAGAGTCAGGAGGACTTGAGTTCAAATCTAACCTCAGACACTTGACACTCATTAGCTATGTGACCTTGAGCAAGTCACTTAACCCCAATTACCTCATCCTGGGTCATCTCCAGTCATCCTGATGAATATCTAGTCATAGGATTCAGATGGTTCCAGAGGAGAAATGAGACTGGTGACCTGCACAGCCCTCCCTCACACAAAACAAAAATCAAATGCAAGTCATGTCATCACTTCTCTGATGGCATGGTCTTCTTCGGCAATGAAGAACAAACAAACACACAACTCATGAGACTTCTCAGTATTAGGGTAGAAGGAGTATATACATACCTACACACATATACATACATACACACGCATGTACACACATATAATACATATGTGCATATATGTACATATACGCACATGCGCACACTCACTTATATGGTGTGTGTATGTGCATATGTATGTATGAGTACATTATATATGTGTGTATATATGTATGCTTGCCATATTTATATAAACACATACATATCTATACATATATAAATGTATGTATATACATGTATACATACACACATGCAAGCATGTATATATACATATGCATACATACACATGCATGCACACACATATATATGTATGTGTGTATATATATACATATATATATATATCACAGGATGAGCTGAATATGAAGGGAGAATATCTAAAAAACAAAATTAGGAGTTGAGAGGAATATACTGGGAGAAAGAGAAAGTGAGATGTATAAAGTAGTAAATCATCTCACAAAAAAAAAGAGTTAAGAAAGCTTTTACAGTGGTGGGGAAGGGGGGGGAGTAAGAAGGAATAACAGTCTTATTCTCAACTGATTTGGTTTAAGGAGGGAATAACACACACTCAATTGGGTTTGGAAAGCTATTTTTACCTTGCAGGAAGGCAGGGGCAAACGGGATAGAAGAGGGAGGATAATAGAAATAAAAGAAAGATTGGGGGAAGGGGTAATCAGAAGCAAACACTATTATGGGGGACCAGGTCAAGGGAGAGAATGGAATAAATGGAGGGCAGCACAGGATAGAGTGAAATGTGGTTAGTATTTCACAACATGACTTATGAAAGTGTTTGGCTTGGCTACACATATATGTCTATGTATCTAATTACTTGATTTCTCAATGAGGGTGGGGAGGGAAGGAGGAATGGAATGTGGAACTCTAAGCTTTAAAAATGAATGTTAAAAATTGTTTTTCCATGCAACTGGGAAATAAGTTGCACAGGCAGTAGGATATAGAAATTTATGTTGGCCTTCAGGAAAAATAGAGGGGAGGGGAATGGGAGAAAGGGTGAGTGATACAAGGCAGGGCAGACTGGGGGAAGGGGTGTTTGAGGTCTATGCTGTACTGGGGTGTGGGGAGGGAAGAGATGGGGAGACAATTTGGAATACAAAATCTTGTGAAAGTGAATGTTGAAAACTGAAAATAAATAAATTATATTAAAAAAAAAAAGAATCCCATCCTGTTGAATGCACTGGCAAAGGAATATTTCTGGTCAAAAGATGAAATTCTATTCAGCAACAGGAACATTAGTGGCCATCAAACTCTAGTACTTATAGTCTATCAGGAATAGTGTCTCAGATTCCATCAAAGACAAAAAAAAAATAGCCAGAGAAGTTGCAATTGGTTGGAATCATCAATATTTAGTAGAAGAATTTAAGAAATTTCAGTAGAAAAACTATCTTGTCTGCATAATGTAATGACCTAGGCAAGATCAAGGATTTGCCATTTCCAGTGAGACCCAACCATTCTGAATCTAACTTTCTTCATCTACAACGTGGACTACATGATTTTTACCGATCCTTCAAATTCTGAATTTAACCTACATTTTTTTAAATCAATTGAACTGGAGTGGGAGGATGGGGTGTGTTACTCTGATACATAAAAAGTGGTTGTTATAGGGCATATCCCTGGTATCATCTTTTACATGAGCCCTTTCCTCATCAAATGAATTATTAGCAAAAGCCCCTTTAAAATGAAAAGAGATGACTTTGTGTATACTTGCATCTTTGTGCCTTTGTTTACCCCCAATGGGATATAGGTCCCTTCACGATACTTTTATCTCTGTATCCAAATTGTGTATCACAGTATTAGTACACACTAGTACACAAACAGCTAGTATTCAATAAATGCCTGTTGGATTAAATTATTATCATTCTTATGATTCTACAGATGCATGGAACTTTAAAGAGCTTTCAGGAGTATTGTATAATTTTAGTGTTACAGCACTTCTGACATCTAGGAGGTGCAAAGGCTGAATGTCCCCATTTTATGCATGAGGAAATTGAATCACAGAGTTTGACTTAACAAACGTGACAAATTTAGTCAACTGAAGAAACAAGATCAAAATATGATCTTTCAGACGTGAAAAAGAGCACTCATTCCCTTATTCCATGATAATTCATCTCTAGAGAATCACAGGGCCATGGTCTTAGAACTAGAAAGGACTAGAATTTCAAGTTAAATATTCTGACTTCCTAATTTTTACAGATAAGGACCCCAAGGCCATTATCTTTAAACCATTTTTAGACATGGCATGACTGTAGCCTGAGAAATTAATTTTCTTAAAAAGTGAAAAATAATTCCAATAATTAAAATATTATTGTTCCCAGCCTTTCTCTCCTTAGTTTACTTTATTCATTCTTCCAGTCCTCCCTTACCAGCCCAATCTGAGGAATGTGATAATTAAGAATAACTGGAGAAAAATAAGTTGATGCAGGCACAGCTGTAGTGGTACTCAGCAAAACTCTGATGATGTTGCATACAATTTCAGTTTGAGAATTCCATAGGATTGCCACTGGACCTGTGATTTTTGGTAGAGAACTCCCAGAAGAGAGAATTCCCTCTACCATTACAGTTTCTCTACAACTCCTTAGACTTTTGTCCACATCACTGACAGTTAAAGGGATGGGCCAGGCTCACACAGTCAATTAGTAGAAATTGGTTCTGAGGCCAGACATTCCTGACTCCAAATCCATGTTTTATCCCACTATATCATAGCATGGATAATATCATTAGGGCACTGTTTCCTACAACTGACTCTTAGACCAACATCATTCTACATTTGAGGTAATTAGCTTCAATAGATTGACAGTTATTTTTCTTGAATGAAGCAGAATGAAGGACTGAGTCTCTTTATTGAAATTCATCTTTATTTCAAGACAATCTAATCCTTAGCTGAGCATTAACTCCCCTCTGAATGACTCTTATATCACCTGCTTTCATTCTGGACACTCCTTTGAGAAGCACGAGATGGACTCCATGATCAGGGTGATAATTTTCAAATCACTCTTTTGACAGCTGAAAGTCAAATTGGGAGCTATTTCTCATCCCAATCTACTTACTTAAAAGGGATCCTGAGCCTAAAAGCAGAAGTCTATTCCAGGAGATGATTGTGGAAGTTGGAACTGTCTGAGACAGCTGTCTTTTAAAAAAATGAAGTTATTTACTTTTGCACCATGAGAAAATGCTAGAGTGCCTTTTGAAACCTGTCATTGACAAATTGCCTATATCAACCTGACATATTAAAAATTGTCCCTTGATTTTGAGCTAATGTCCCCTTTCTTCTGTAGGTATAAATGAAAACTGAAATTTCTTCAAATCGAATTCTATTTAAAAGTTGCATTATGAGTTGCCTTTGAGTTTTTGCTTAAAGTTTGCGCCAAACAGATCTTATAAGGCATGCATTTTTTCATCTGGGCAATTCTGTATTTGAATAGGACTAAAAAGAAATATATAATAACTTTATTCAGTGTTTATCATGGGTCTATAAAGGTTCATACATTATCATCCTCTCATTCCTTCCCTTCAAAGCACACTGCATAGAAATATGGTCCTGACACTTAATGATGCACTATGGTATAGTGGAAATGGATCTGCACTTGGAAAGTTGAGTCTGGATCCATGACTTTATGTCTGTCTTGGCACTTAGCTAACAGCTCCGTCATCTTAGGTAACTCATTTCTTCTGAGCCTTCTACTTCCTTTCTATGAAATGGGAATTAAAATTACTACACTAACTCCATCATAGAATGGCATAGCTTTTCTCAACTTAACAAAAACAAGTGTCCAAGACTCTCATTCTATCCCAATGGAAAGAAAGGAGAGAGTTGGTTGTCTGAGAGCACAGTTTAGATGAATTTGGACCAGGCTGAATGACAGAGGTATAGGCGGAGTCACAAATAGCTTAATATGCAATTCCAGAGGGGCCTCAAGTGGAGTGACCCCTAAGGGCTGTTTGGTCCTCTGTTGCTCAACTTTTTATCACCAACATGAATGAAGGCAGAAATGACTTTTTTTTTTTACAAATTTGCATATGACTAAAAGCTAAATCAAATACTTAATTTTTAGTCATAGAATCACAATCCAAAAATATATCAACAGACAAAGTATGTTGGGCTGAATCAATTAGGATAAAATTTGATAGAATAAATGTAATGTCTTAAATTTGGTTTCAAAGAGAAGATTTAAGTTTAGAAAGTTGTCACGTACTGTAAGAAATAATGAACAGGAAGACTTCAGAGAGGCCTGGAAAGACTTATGAACTGATGCTGAGGGAAAGAAGCAGAACCAGGAGAACTTTGTACACAGCAACAACCACAGTGTGTGAGGAATTTTTCTGGTAGACTTCATCCTTCATAGCAATGCAAGGACCTACAAAATTCCCAATGGACGTTTGAGGCAAAACTCCACATCTAGAGAAAGAACTATGGAACTGCATTGCAGAATGAAGCAGATCATTTTCTTCTGTATTATGCTTTGTTTTATGGTTTCTTCCATTCATTTTAATTCTTCTATGCAACATGACAATGATGAAATTGTATTTTATAGGAATATATGTGTAGAACCTATGTAAGATTGCAAGCATCTAGGGGAAGGAGTGGGGAAGGAAGGGGGAAAAAGAAAAATGAGGTAAAAAAAATCTAAGATATATGGAAGTGATTATAGAACACTGAAGACAGATAAAATAATTATTAAAAAAGTAAATTGTCATGTAGAAGATTCTCTGAAACACAGAATTTGAACATTTGAAAGGACTTCAAAGGTCAAATAGTCTAATTCATGTATGTAAGAAACTATCACTATAATATAACTAGTTAACTAATCACTGTTTGTAGACCTTTATGGAGAGGAAAACACTTCCTTTAGCACCCTTCCAATCTCCAGGAAGTTTGGTTTTGGTGTTTGCTTGCTGTCCTCTGAATTAGAAATAATTCTATCTCTGCAGCTTCCAGCCGTTGTCCATGGTTCTGTCCTCTAGTAAAGGGAAGCCCCAACCTCCTGACAATCCTTTAAGAGTTTGAAGATGGTTATAATGCCCCACACCTGTCTTCTCTTCAATTGTTCAGTCACTTTTTAAAGCCCTACCTGAATCTTTGTGATCTCATTTGGTGCTTTCTTGGCAAAGATACTGGACTGATTTGCCATTTCCTTCTCCAACTCATTTTGTAAATGAAGAAATAAGACAAAAAGAGTTAAGTGACTTGTCCAGGGTCACAGAACTACTAAGGACTAGGGACCAGATTTGGACTCATGAAGATGAATATTTATGATTCTAAACCCAACTCTCTATCCTCTGTACCGCCCAGCTTCCTCACACTAACCTCCCTAATTCCTCACATGCTTCTCATTGAAAATAGAAATATGGCCCTTCACCATCCTGTTTATCATTCTCAAGGTACTCCCCCAAAATTTATTAATATTCTTCTTAGAATGTGGTATCCAAAAGAGAATGCAATATTCTAAATCAATAATTCTCAGTTTTTGGATCAGGTATTCTTGGGATATGTAAGGTTAGAAATATTTCCATAATAATATGAATATGCTTTAATTGCTAAAATGATAGATATTGATATGGATAACACATATAGACATTAGTACTTGGGGGAAATATTTCTCAATAATTTTTAAGGTTTTAATGGAATCTTGAAAACAAAAGTTTGAGAACTGCTGACCAAGATGAGGCCTGACGGGATAGACTAAAGTGGACCCATTCACCATCCTATGCCTGAGAGAGAAGGAAGGGAGGAAAGAAGAAAGGAAGGAAGGAAACTCAAATTCAATGAATAAAAGAATTTATTTTGATCCTTGACTGGGTCTTCTGTAGGCACAAATTGGGTTGAAAGAAAAAAAAAGAAAGAAGTGCCAGGAACAAGTCAAACAACTATCCTGAACTTGAACTTGGGAGATTCCTTCCCTGAGAGCTCAGACATCAGTGCAGACTCAAAGCAGCTATGCAGAAAAGCCTGCATCTCTGAAATGTCATATGCTACATCTTTCATAGCCTAGGCCTAGCCCCTGAGGCTAATCTTTGAATTCCTTGGCTAGCAAGTCTCCCCGACCCCAAATACCACTATCTCCCTAAAACCTGGAATCTGTCTGGCTCATTTGTCACCTCTATGGGTTCAGAGGCCCCCACAAAGATTTTTCAGTGTGGTTTCTTCACCCCCTGCCCATCCCCATTGCTCCTTTCTCCTATTTTGAAGAAGTGTTCAAAATCAAGCCCAGCCTTAATAAAAGGATTTGTTCTGTAAAACTTAAACTCAGTCAACATATAGCACCCAAGGACCTAAAAGGCCACATGTTGCCTTGATGTCACAGGTTACTCACCCTTGGATCAGGGAAACACTCAGTCCTCATAGTCTAAATATGGATCAGGGCTATTGGCAACAGTCATTTTGTTAAGAAATGAAAAAGTAATTGTACTTGTGATTTTTACCTAGCCCTTCACAACCTTTCCCCAGTCTACCTTTCCAAGCTTGTTACACATTATCTCTGCTCATTCATTCTACAGTCAAGTCAGAATGACCTTCTGATAGCTCTTCACAGGTGAGCTTCCATCTCCTGCCTCCATCGTCTTTGCTCTGAATATCTCCCATATCTGACACATGCTCCTTCCTCTCAGAATTCATTTTTTCCCCACTCATCTCAAACTCCTCCTTCTAAATGAAGCCTTCCCTGGCCCTCCTAGTTCCTAGTGCCTATGTAGTTATTTGCATATGGACTATAAAACAACATATTTTAAATACTCTATATAGTGAGACAGAGGAACTGGCCTCAAAATTAGAAAGCCCTAGATTCAAGTCCTGCTCAGGCATCTTTCAGCTGTGCTATTGTGGTCAAATCATTTAACGTTGCAGGGTTCTAGGTGATTTTCTAAGGTAAAACTCATGTAATTCATGCCAATCTGTCTCAGTGGAGGACATAGATCATCTATGAGTATCAGATGCCATGAAATTTCAGGGCCAGGCTTTTCCTCTTGGATTCTGATTATTAATAATTATGAATATACTATTTTTTCCTTCAGCTCCTATTTTTTCATTTGTTTTATTTGTTTTCATTGTTCTACAATCAATTCACATATCTTAGATTCTTTCCCCTCCTTCTTTCCTACCTTCCCACTCACTCCCTGAGACAGTACACAATTTTATATAGGTTCTACACATACCTTCCTATTAAATATATCTTCACCTTAGTCATGTTGCATAGAAGAATTAAAACGAATGGAAGAAATCATAAAACAAACCAAAGCATAATACAAAAGAAAATGATCTGCTACATTCTGTGATAGAATTCAGTAGTTCTTTCTCTGGATGTGGAAGGCATTTTGCCTTAAGAGACCACTGGGAATATTTTTAAGTCCTTGCATTGCAATGAAGTTCTAAGTCAACTAGAAAAAATCCTTGCACACTGTGTTCGTTGCTGTGTATAACATTCTCCTGGTTCTGCTCCTTCTGCTCAGCATCAGTTCATATAAGTCTTTCCAGGCCTCTTGGAAATCTCCCTGTTCATCATTTCGTATAGCAAAATAGTATTGCATTGCATTCATATACCACAATTTATTCAGCTATTCCCCAGTTGATGGGCATCCCCTTGATTTCCAGTTTTTGGTCACCACAAAGAGTGCCGCTATAAATATTTTTGTACATGTGGGACCTTTCCTGATTTTTATGATCTCTTGGGGATACAGTCCTAGAAGCGGTATAGCTGGGACAAATGGTATGCACATTTTTGTAGCCCTTTGGGCATAATTCCAAATTGCTCCCCAGAATGACTGGATCAACTCACAGCTCCACCAACAATGAATTGATGTTCCAACTCTCCCATATCTTCTCCAACATTTATCATCATCTTGTTTTGTCATGTTAGCCAATCTCATAGGTGTGATGTGGTATCTCAGAATTGTTTTGATTTGCATCTCTCTAATCAATGGTGGTTTAGAGCATTTTTTTCATATGACTATAGATAGCTTTGATTTCTTTCTCTGAAAATTGCCTGTTCATATCCTTTGACCATTTATCAATTGGGGAATGACTTGTATTCTTGTACATTTGATTCAGTTCTCTGTATGTTTTAGAAATGAGGCTTTTTATCACAGACACTAGTTGCAAAAATTCTTTCCTGATTTTCTGCATCTCTCCTAATCTTTGTTGCATTGGGCTTGTTTGTGCAAAAACTTTTCAATTTAATGTGATCAAAATTATCCATTTTGCACTTCATAATGTTTTCTATCACTTGTTTAATCAAAAATTTTTCCCTTCTCCATAAATCTGAAACACTATTCCTTGCTCCACTAATTTGTTTATAGTATCAGTCTTTATACGTAGACTATGTGTTCATTTGCACTTTATTCTTGTGTACAGTGTCAGGCATTGGTCTATGCTTAGTTTCCACCATACTGCTATCCAGTTTTCCCAGTAATTGTTGCCGAGCAGTGAGTTCTTATCCCAGAAGAAGCTCTTGTCTATGGGTGTATCAAACAGCAGATTGCTATATTCATTGACTACTGTGTCTTGGGTACCTAATGTATTCCACTGGTGTACCCTTCTGTTTCTTAACCAGTACCAAGTGCTTTGATAATTGCCACTTTATAATATAATTTGAGATCTAGACCACCTTCTCTAGCACTTCTTTTCATTAGTACTCTTGATATTCTGAACCTTTTGTTCTTCCAGATGAATTTTGATATTATTTTTCCTAGCTCTACAATATAATTATCTGATAGCTTGATTGGTATGGCACTGAATAAGTAAATTAATTTAGGTAGAACTGTCATTTTTATTATATTAGCTTGGCCCACCCACAAGCAACTAATGTTTTTCCACTTACTTAGGTCTGATTTTATTTGTGTGAAAAGTGATTTGTAATTGTGTTCATATAGTCCCTGGTTTGTTTTGGCAGGTAAACTCCCAAATATTTTAGAGTGTATACTCTAGCTTTAAATGGACTTTCTCTTTCTTTCTCTTGTTGTTGGACTTTGTTAGTAATATACAGAAATGCAGATTTGTGTGGGTTTATTTTGCAACTTTGCCAAAGTTGTTTATTATTTCAAGTAGTTTTTACTTCATTCGCTGGGATTCTCTAAGTATATCATCATATCATCTGCAAAGAGTGATAATTCCTTCAATTTCTTTTTCATCTCTTATTGCTACAGCTAACATTTCTAGTACCATATTCAATAATTATGGTGTCAATGGATATCCTTCTTTCACCCCTGATTTTATTGGAAATGCATTTAGTTTATCCCTATTGCATATAATGCTTACTGAAAGTTATCAGTAGATACTGCTTATTATTTTATGAAGTTTCATTTATTCTTATGATTATTATTTGTCTTTCCCTCCATCCCCTTTCCCCTTGTTATGCTTTTAGTTCTACCTTCTCCCTTCCCCTCTCCAATGGAGTGTTAATATTTGACCACAGCCTCCCTTCATCTTCCTTTCCTTCTTTCAGCCCCTCCTCCCTTTTAATCATCTTTTCCCTTTACTACTTCTTCCCTCCCTTTTAACCTCCCATCCCTTTTGTTTTCACCTTTCCCTCCTACTGCCTATAGAGCTAGTTGTATTTCTATACTTAACTGAGTTTGTTATACCCTTCTTGAATCCAATCAGATGAGAATACCTCACAAACAATGCTCATCTCCCTCTCCTCTTTCCCTTTACTGCAATATATTTTTTGTGCCCATTCCTGTGATGAAATTTATTTTTTTTTCTCCTTCCTCCTTTTCACATCTCCCATTACAATCCCTTCAAACCCTTAAATCACATTTGTTATCATCGCATCATTTACTTTATACCAGCTCCCTCTATCTATGTATATCCCTTTTACATTTCATAATAAATATACAATTTTCAAGATTAACAAGTATCATCTTCCCTTATAGGGATGTAAACAGTTTGTCCATATTGTGTAACAAGTTGTTTTTTTCCCCCTGTTTACTTTTTTATACCTCACTTGAAAACTTCATTTGAAGATCAAATTTTCTGTTGCATTCTGACCTTTTCATCAGGAAGGTCTGGAAATCCCTTATTTCATTGAATGTCCATCTCCTTGCCTGAAATATTATGCTCAATTTTGCTGGGTAATTAATCCTTGGTTGTAGTCCCAGCTCCTTTGCTTATGGAATATCGTATTCCATTTTGTTCAGACTTCTAATGTAGAAGCTGCAAGGTCCAGTGTGATCCTGACTGTAGCTCTTCAATATTTGAATTGTTTCTTTCTGGCTGCCTGCAGTATTTTCTCCTTCACTTGATAGTTCTCAAATTTGGCAATGATATTCCTTAGTGTTTTTAGTTTGGGGTCCCTTTCAGGAGATGAATAGTGGATTCTTTTGATGACTATTTGCCTTCTGGATCTAGGATTTCTGGGCCGTTTTCCTTGATGATTTCTTAGATGATATTGTCCAGGTTCTTTTTTTTCATCTGGTAGCCCAGTAATCCTTAGATTTTCTTTCCCTGATCTATTTTCCAGGTCAGTTGTTTTTCCAATTAGATATTTTACATTTTCTTGTCTTTTCAATCTTTAGATTCTGTTTGACTGATTCTTGATGTCTCATAGATTCATTAGCTTCTACTTGCCTGATTCTATTTTTTTTATCAAATTGTTTTCTTCAGTTAACTTTTGCATCTCCTTTTCCATCTGTCCAATTTTTCCTTTTAAGGAGTTATTTTCACCAGTTAGATTTTGTATTTCCTTTTCCATTTGTCCAAGAGCTGTTCTCTTCAATGAATTCTTTTTTCATATTTTTAAAATCATTGCTCAATTTTTCTTCTATTTCTCTAATTCAGGTTTTAAAATCCTTCTAGAGCTCTTCCAAGAAGGCTCTTTGTTCTTCTGACCATTTCATATTCCCTTTTGCAGTTTCAGATGGAAGTACAGTACAATGCTGACATCTTTGGTATTTGTGTTTTGGTCTTTGTATCCATAGAAAGATTCTATGGTCTTTTCTTTTGTGCTTTGCTTTTTACTCATGATAATAAACCTTTTTCTGACTTTTAAGGTAGATCTCTGCATCTGTTGCACAGGAAGCTCTGCCCCACAGTTCTTGTGTTTAAAACTTGAGGCTTTGTGTGTTCTGGCCTCTAGTTCTTTCAGCTAGAAATTAAATGCTGCAGCTTACCTGGTACTTGAGCTGGCTGGTGTTTGAAAGCAGGGGCTGTTTAGGTCTTTTTGGGTTTCCCTGCAATTACCTTGGAGGTAGCTTGTTAAGTGTAGGGGAAGGGTGTTCTGGACACTGGAGGCTCCTCTGCTGAGCTAGAGTATAGGCAAGCTCAGTTGTCAGTGCTAGTGTCTTCTCAATTCCACTAACGTGCTGAGGCATGCCTGCAGTCCTGGTGTTGGCAGTTGCTGACTTCAGCTCCCTGGGGTTCAGGATCTTTACCCAGTTTGTTGAGGTGGGACTGTCTGGGACAGCTCTGATCTTGCACTGGTTTCCTTTGGCCACACCAAGGGGAATCCTCCTTAGAGATCTTTCTAGCCTCCCATGCTGAGAGCCTGTTTACCCCTTTTGCTGCTCCCCCTGTTCCAGGGGTTTTTTTCCAGGGAAATAATCTCTGGGCTGGTCAAGGTCAACAAGGGGAAGAGATAGTAATTACCAATCACTCCACCATCTTGGCTCCCAGAACCATAAATCCCATGAACATACTATTTCTCCCAATAGAATCAAAGTTCCTTGAGGCAAGGATAGGTTTATTTTTGCCTATATATACTCAGTATCTCCACCATGTTTGTTTCATAGTACACATGAAAAGAATAACTATTGATTAAGAAATTGATGGATTTAAATTTTCCAAAGAATGAAGCAGAATCTTTCCTCTTGTGTTATGATTTGTTTTGGTTTGATTTTTATCATAGTTTCTCCCATTCATTTCAGTTCTTCTATGCAACATGGCGAATGTGAAAATCTTTTTAATAAGAATGTATGTGTAGAACCCATATAAGATTGTGTGCCATCTCAGGGAGTGAGGGCTAGGGAAAGGAAGAAAATCTAATACAGAAGGGATTGTGGAAAACTGGAAACAAATACATTTTCAAAAATTAAAACAAAATTAAATAAGAAAAAAATTAATGTATTTGTAGAATTCATATAAGATTGCATGCTGTCTCAGGGAAGGAGGGAGGAGGGAGGCAGAGAAAATTTATGACTTATGGAAGTGATTATTGAAAACTGAAAACAATTACATGAATTTATTTTAAAAAATTGTCATTCTGTGATTTCTGGTTTCTTTTCACAAACTCCCATCACCCTTCTCCAAAATTCCAATAAACAGGAATATTTTTAAGCTCACCTATGTACACAAATATATGTTAACCATCTTTGTTTGCAGTTATTTTTGGCATTGATCCTATACCTAATTAATTTTGATACAGATTATGCTTCTGAAACAGAATTCTAATGCACATGATTGAGTGGCAGATGATTACTTATAAACTCAGTGACTGGGGAAAGTATGTTTGACAGTAGAAGTCCCTGGATATGTCTTTTCTTAAAATATGCATTTCAGAATTCTGTCTGTGCTGACTTTTCAAACACAGAACCTAGACTTCTGTCGTCCTTGCTAAAGGCAACTAGCGATATTGAACCAACAGAAAGGAAGAGTGGATTCCTTAGCTCTGCTGTTTGCATCTCATTATGCTAATGAGACACAGACTAATACTGGTGGAAGTGTTCTAATGCACATCACTTCCAACATCAGATTAGCACACTGAAGGAGGATTCTAGGATTCAAAAATCTGGTTCTTGTTCTGTCTCTACCCTTAAGTTAACTCTGTGACCTGGCAAATTCAACCCACATTTCTGGGCATTAAGATAATTGACAAGATAAGATTGATAAAAGAAATCCAGTGAATTAAAGGACTAAGAATTGTGGAATGTTAGAGCTGGATATGGTGTTCAAAATGAGCAGTTCCAACTCTTGTCTCTTTTTTAAAGGGGAATGATGAATTAAAGGAAATGGAGAATGAAATAACTTTTCCAAAAACTCAGAGATATCAGGGTGAAATCAATGAAAATAGGATTATAGAATGAGAGATCTTGATTGGAAAAAGATTTTAGAAATCAGCTGGTACAACTCTCTCATTTTACAGAGGAAGATACATATGCAAAGAAAGGGTAGTTGACTTGCCCAGGGTCACTTAGGTAATATATGACAAAGCTAGGATTCAAGCCAAGTCATCCATCTCTAGACCTGGCTTTGTTGGAACTGTAATATATTGCTTGATAAATTAAAACCCAGACAATGTCCCCAATCTAATGGCACTGCATTTACACTGTGTATGCACATAAGTAAAGATTCTCAGCTACAACATTGAATAATTTTCCCTTTTCATCCTCTCCCTTTCTGTTCCCTTTTCTCCCCAGCAAACCATCATTTTTTTTTTTTTTTACTGTTGACTTGGTTTCAGCATGTGGTCCATCATGACCCATAGATCTTTCTGTTTTATTTATACATCCATTCATCTTCCATCTGATTCAGCACTTTTTTTTCCACTTCCCTAGTACCTTCCCCTGAAGGGATTTCTGTGAATGTCATTTTATTAATTGGATCTTGGTCTTATTATCTGGGTGCAAACCACCAATGACACCTCAGCGTCATTTACAAATTTACTAAACATATGTCCAGGAAGTTAATGCATGAAGATGTTAAAAATGTTTATGCAATAGAGAAGATACTTGAGACATGAACAAGAAGAGGTCATAGGATCATAAATTTAGAGCTTGAGGACACCTGTTTGGTTACCTTGTCCAGCTCACTTGCTTCTAAGTCAAGGAAAGTGAGGCACAGAGAGGTTGTGACACATGTGTGAAGAGTTAGAATCATGATTTGAACCCAGGTCTTATAACTCCAAATCTAGCACTCTTTCTGGTGCCTCTAGGAATGATCCACAGGACATGGAAAAGGCCAAGTTCATTGCAAGTAGAACCAAGACTTTGTTGAGTGTGAGGTTCTGAACACTTTTCTCTCTTGAGATACAGAAGAATTTGAGTTTGGAAGGCTGGGCAGTGGGGAGCAGAGTCAGTGAAAGAGGAAGAAATACTGGGATTTTCTTTATAATGCTCCAATATTAAGTCCCCAACTTTGGGACTGCCTGTGGGTTCTATGACTCAGGATCATAGATGTAGAGTTGGAAGAGGCCTTGGATGCCACAAAGCCTAAGCCACTTCTTTTACTGATGGAAAAACGATGCTCAGGGAACTTAAGCACCTTACTTAAGGTCACACAGATAGCAAACGGCAGAAGTCCTCCTAACTCCAAATCCAGCTTTCTCTTGCTGTAGGTCTTCTGTGTTGGGGGAATGAAGGTCACACATTGCTCCCCTCCCTCCTTCCCCTTGGGCTCTCTCCAGTAACAAAGTGCAATGCTATACATAGTTCATGCAAACAGCTAGGAATTTTTTGCAGGCTGGATCAGCAAAGACTTTGATGGGGATAGACTGAGGGACTGGGGGGAAGAGGATCATAGAACTGGCGGAGAAATATTGAAAATAGTGAATATCTATGTGCATTGATAGTTAATGAAAGCAATACAAATTTTATGCAAAATAAGTGATACTGTTGAAACAATAGCTTGGACAGTGTGCTTAACAACCACATCCTGCTTTGTGGCCTCTATCAAAGTTGTTCGTCAAATCAAATTGCTCTTATTTTTTGCAGCTCTCTCTGTAGCTCTCCTGCTGAAAGGAGGTGACTAGTACAGCTTCTCTTGCTCTATGTATGTTTCTCTGGCCTGTGTTCCCAGATTACATTTTTCATATTCTCCCCTCCAATGCCTCTAATTCTGCCAGTACCTCCCGGGGCAGGTCTTGTTAACCTGCTCCCTCAGGCAGCTTTGTATTTCACGGACCTCCTGCTCCCAGAACTCTTGAGACAATGAAAACAGCTCAGAGAAGTCCACAGACCCCAAGCCACTCAGATTCAGTGCCCCTTCCTTTGGCACTAGACCCACTGGTGTCTTTTGGGCACTGTCCTCACCCTCCAGCCTTCGGCAGATCCAGTCCAGCACATGAGAATTCTCCCCAAAGCCTGGCCATAGGAATCGGCCTGCTGCATCACACGGGAACCAGTTGACATGGAAGATCCGGGGAAGCTGGACTCCCTGCTGCCCCTCCATGCTCAGCCAGTGCTCCAAATAATGCCCAAAATTGTAGCCAAAGAAGGGCCACATGGCAAATGGATCATGCATGATGGTCTTTCCTTTGTGTTCAGTTGCAGCAGTGGACTCAGAGCACATGGCACTACCCACAAAGACACCATGGCGCCAATTGAAGGCTTCATATACTAGGGGTACTCCTTTGGGTCATCGTCCTCTAAAGATGATGGCATCAATGGGTACACCCTCAGAGGCCTCCCATGCAGGTCCATGATGGGGCACTGGCGGGCCAGGGCACAAAATCGTGAGTTGGAACATGCACAGTGCTCCTTGTCACCTGGTTTCCAGCCCTTGCCCAACCAGGAAGTGACAGTAACACCAGGTGGGAGGTTTTGGTCAATGCCTTCCCGGTATACACCACCATCGCTAGTCTCAGCCACATTAGTGAAGAGTGTATTGCTTTGGATTGCGGCCATAGCATTGGGATTTGTCTTTGCGGAAGTTCCAGGAGCTACACCAAAAAAGCCATTTTCAGGGTTGATAGCTCGAAGGCGGTCATCACTGTCAAATTTCATCCGGGCAATGTCACCGCCTACACATTCCGCTTTCTAGCCAGGCAGTGTGGGCTGCATCATGGCAGGGTTAATCTTGCCACAGGCATTGGGGAAGGAAGCTGATACATATCATTTCTTCCCAGCAGGATTTATGATGCCCAGGATCAGCATGTGCTCAGCTAGCCAGCCCTCATCTCTGGCGAGCTGGGAAGTGATGCGAAGGGCGAAACACTTCTTGCCCAGCAGGGAATTGCCACTATAGCCGCTGCCAAAGGAGATGATCTCCCGCTGGTCAGGCACATGCCCAGTTAGGGTTTTCTCAGGGTTGCACAGCCACTGGTTGACCAGATCCTCTTCCAGGGGCAAAGGTTGGCCCACAGAGTGAAGACACTTGACGAAGTCCTTCTCCCCTAGGGCCTGCAGCAGAGGTTTCCCAAATCGGGTCATGATTCGCATACTGGCTATCACATGGTGGGAATTAGTGAGTTGAATACCCACACGAGATAGCGGGGACCCAACAGGGCCCATGCTGAATGGAAGTACATATATGGGATGGCCCCATATGCATCCAGGAAACCTTTCATCCAGAGCTTTCTGAAACTGGGCTGGTGACATCCAGTTGCCCAGTTGTCCACGGGTTCCATCAGTGGGGATGGACACTGTGTCCTTCTGAGACTCTGTTACAATCACTGTCTTGCTTTCTACTCGGGCCACATCTTTGGGATCAGTTCGAGCCAGTCAGCAGTTGTCATACTTGGAGAGCTTTTGGATAAGGCCTTCACATTCCAGCAGGGCAAGTATGGCATCATTCCCTGCCTCACTGCCATCACAGATGTGGATGACTTCTGGTTGGCACAGGCAGGCACTTCATTCCACAAAGTCCCTCACCTTAACTGGAAGCTGACCCAAATCTCCACTGATTATACAAAATTCATGGTTGCCACAATTTGGGGCACAACCCTAGGGGTTCAAACCCAGCCGCAGACAGGGGCGATACAGAGAGGCCATAGAACCTAACCGGAGCGCATACAAAGTTGGGGCTGCTGCGGAGCTGGGGGCCCGAACCCAGGAGCAGAGATGGAGGTGGCAGGGGGCACGGGGAGGTGACTGGCGGTGGCTAGCAGTGGCAGGACAGTGAACCATCATTTTGACAAAAGAAAAAGAAGTTAAGCAAAACAAACTTACACATTTTATTAATCTACTAGAGTTTTCAAAATTCCCCATCCAATGCTCATCACTCTCTAACAAAAGAAAGGAAATGTATTTGATCATCTTATTCCTTGGGTAAAGTTTTACAGCTACAGTTGGCAAGTTCATGTCCATTGTTTTTTTAGATAATTATTTTTTAATCTAATTCACTGTTTTTTTTATATGACTATAGTAATTGTTCATATGCTTCTCCTTGTTCTCTTTACTTTAATGAACATCATTTCATTCAATTCTTCCCTTTTTCATACAAAATACTCATACCTTTCTTGAGATTAAAATATTATATTACTTTTATCACTGTATATTTTCTTAGCCATTCCCAAGTTGATGGACAACCACTTGGTTTGTGGTTTGTCACTATAGCATAGTTGCTACCAATATTATCATTATTGGACCTCTCTCTGTCTTTCACTTCCTTAGAGTACATGCTTAAAAAATGGATCACTGGGTAAAGGAGTGCCAGCAGTTTAGTCCTATTTCATGAATAAATCCATGGTGATGTTTAGAATAAGTAAAACATTTCACAAGTCCACCAAAAATATATCAATATCTTTGTCCCTTCATTGCCCCTCCTAACATAATTGTTTGTGTGTGTTTGCATGTGGTGAGATATTTTTGTCATTGCCCTTTTTCAGACAAAAATAAGCAGAAACTTCTGAGTTGTTTTAACTTGTGCTTATTTCATTAATGAATGGGACACTATTAAATGTGATAATTTTCATTTTTATGTTAAGACCTATTTGTACATGTTCTTTAAGCATTTTTCTATTGGCTAATTATAATGCCTCCCACTTTTTCAAGATGGCACACCTACTGTGTATACATGTTATATGCACCTAGTTATCGATCTTTTGCCTTTCCCTCATTGAAATTATGCTCTTTGAGTGCTGGTACTTTTTCCCAATCCTTGGTTGATTTTTTTTCCCTTCCCTTCCCCTGCCTTCCTTTCTCTTTCATTTCCTTTTTTTTCTTTTCTATCTCATCATTTAGAATAGTGCTTGGTAAGTGCATAAAAAATGTTCATTAATTAACTGACTCTTAGTCTTTTGTAATTATGTTCATTCCCGATAGATAGATGGGTATCTATCTACCTAACTACCTATCTATATTTATATATACCTACACCTAAGTATGTAAGCATTCAAACTTTACTGCAGTGAGTACAACTCCAATGAGCTGGATATGCTGTTCAAATTCCAAATGTACACTTGCCAAAAAGACTATTTTATGGAGAACTCACACAGGGGAAGTGCTCACATGGTAGTAAGAAGTGACACAAGGACACTCACAAGGTCTCTCTGAAGAACAGTGAAATTGATTGTGTGACATGGGATACACTGACAGAGGATTTCTCAGCATGGCATGCCCTCCTCAGAAAAGGTGCTGTGCTCTATGAGCAAAGCAGAATGGCAGTAGCTCAAAAGCAACTCAAGATGTGCAGATTTCAAGATTCCACCTCAAATGTTCCTATGGACTATTTGTACCCAGTCTGTGATAGAGCATTCTGAATTTTTATTAGTCAGATTGGTCATGGTTAGACCCATTGTAACGACTCTAATGTAGTGCTATCATTTTAGTCCGCTTTAAGAATGAAGGACAAGTGAATGCACATATATGTATATGTCCATATTATATATAATATACCTATATTGAGACCATACAAAATATCTGTTATATACAAGCATTCTATATATTAAAGATATCCTATTAAAGGATAGTATTATGCTTATTAAAGTCTTGTTAAGGATATCCAATGTACTGTTACCATTTAAATATGTACCTTTTAATGCTAGCTGCACTGACTTTATTGATGCAAAAGCTCCTCAGTTTCACATAATTAAAGTCATCTATTTTGTCATTCATGACAAGTTACTCATTTAGTCAAGAATTTTCCTTCAGCTTATAGTTGTTAAAGATAACTCCTTTCATTTTCCTCCCTGAGTATGTATTTAAATGTATGTGTGTGAATGTAAGAGAGAAAAAGAAAAAGCAAGAGAGAGGCAATAAGAAAGAGAAGGAAAGATAAAGACATAGAAAAACAGAGAGAGGAGAGAGGAAGAAAAGAATGAAGAGAGGCGAGATGGAGATGAGGGAGGAAGAGAAGAGGGAGAGGACAGGACAGGACAGGACAGGACAGAAGAGGAGAGGACAGGACAGGACAGGAGAGGAGAGGACAGGACAGGAAAGGAAAGGACAGGACAGGACAGGAGAAGAGGAGAGGGGAGGGGAGGGGAGGAAAGGGAGGGGAGAGGAGAATATAAGAAGAAAAGATGTCTTTTATATTAGTTTGCATCTCCATTTGGAAATCCTTGGGCCTTTTAAAAGAATTTTCCCTTTGTTTCCTTTTCTCATAGTATAATAGATCAGAAATCCAAACAACCAATTCTAAACACTCACTCAAAAGGCAAGGAATTAACATAATGGTAATGAAATCTATCAGAATGAACCAAAGCACTACTTCATCCTTAACTTACTTGGTTTGTGAGTCATTCAGCAAGCCTTTACACTTGACAAACCTGCATTAGATTCCTGGAGACATATGAGTCAATTGCTTTAATGTGGATTGTTAATTGAGCAAAAAGGAGTAATGAATTCAAGAAAAGTAGTTAACATTCAATTAAACCTGTTGGGGCACATCCAGATATGGTTGAACTTTAATATTTTGCTTTTATACAGAATAGAAATTATACCGGGTCAAATCATATTGCTCACCCAGAAAACAAAAAACAAAAAAAAAGCAATCCCATGCATAGAAAGAATGTGGAGCCTTCTCTTACAGAGAAGGAGGTTGACCTACTCAAAGGGTGCTGGATTGACAGTCAATCCTTTATCTCAGATCTGTAAAGGATTACAAAATCTATATTGCCCAAACAATAACTGACCAAGATTCCCTTCTACAATATTTCCCAGTAAATGGTCTTCAAGGCATTGCTTGAAAAATTCCACTGAGGGAACCTGCACCCCTGCCACAAGGCTGTCCAATCTTTTCAAACATAGGCCTAATCATTAGAAGGTTTTCCCTTACATCAGGCTTAAAACTGTCTTCTGCAATTTCTACACAGTGAGCCTACTTTTGTCCTCTGGGACTCTGAAGATGTCTCATTTAATTTCCCTTATGCACATCAGCCCTTCAAATGTTTGGAGACAGTCATTTCAATTGTCTAAGTCTTTATTTCTTCATTCAAAACATGCCAATTCCTTCCAGCATTATACCACACTGGGCAAATGGAAGAGGGGATGGGCAGGAAACTGGCCAGCTAAGATTTAATGTTCAGTGCATGCACAATATTCCCTGCTCAGTACCAGTCCATCTGGATGCTTATTGAACCTATTTCCAGCTATTTGAAATGGACATACAAACTAAACTGTGCTCTGGCTGATTCCCATTGGCTTATTGTCTGCTGACAAAGTCTTTTAATTGGCTGGTGTATGAGAACAGAATGTCCATGCAAAAAGGTTAAAGTAGATATTCTCTGTCTTTCTATCTCTGTCTCTCAGTTTCTGTCTCTCGTTGCGTGTTTTTTGTTTCCGTCTGTCTCTGTTATTTGTTTCTCTGTGTGTGTCTCTTAGTTGCTGCCTGTCTCTCAGTCTCTGTCTGTATTTCTCTGTTTCTGTCTCTCTGCCTCTGTCTCTCTCTGCCTCATTTTCTGTGTCTCTCTGTTTATCTGTCTGTGTCTGTCTCTCTCTTTTTCTCTCTCTTTCTCTCTCTCTGTCTCTGTCTCTCTCTGTCTCTCTCTTTCTCTTTCTCTCTCTCAGCTTTCAAGGGGGAACTACTTTAAGCTACCAGGAATAGTGAAAAGTAATAATTTTGGCTATTTTGTCTTCCCACTCTGTAACCATGTGCCCATGAATACTTTATGCCTCTATTTTTTGTGTGTTTCTTTTTCCTGAACTCAGGTGATAAATATTTTGGTATAGGAACAGTCAAAAAGATTAGTAGATCCATTGGGAAAACACTCAGGTGTTCTGTGAGTTGAGGTCAAAGAAATTAGGACTCCCCCACTGATGAGATCTTTGGATCCAGTGAAAGCGTTGGGTTTCTCCCATTATTTATTTGATTTAATGAAGGATCACTTTAGATTACAAGCTGTTTAACTTCTCAGTCTTCATTTTTTATCTGCATAATTAAGGCAATACTACTTTAAGAATCTTTACCCAACAAGGTTGTTTTTTTTTAAGAAAGTGCTTTGTAAAACTTATAGTTATCATCATCATCACTGAAAAGAGTAGCATGGAAATTGAGATTCATATTTGGAAAATATTGGGTTCATCTTCACTTTGCCACTTGTTGCCCAAGTGACACTTGCTGAGTCAGTTCAATTCTTGGGACTCAGTCTCCTCTTTGTAAAACATCATGGTAGATTAAATTATCGCAAAGTTCTCATCCAGAGTTTTGCAGAATATCTGGCTCATACCAAATGTTTAATAAATTCATCTAGGTAGGTAATTGATTCTAATTCTGAATTTAGTTAATGATCCTATCTTTATAGATTTTTGGTCCTCAGAAGAGGAAAGTTAAGGAGGTAGGTTCATTCAGTTTTCTCCTGGAGATCAACTGAGACCCAAAGACCAGCATCATACATCACATTAGAACTAGTGCTTCTTTCTGCCACATAAATGTTCAAGATCATAAAAACAAAAACAGCAGGTGCAGAACCCTGAGCCCGAGTTGTATGAGGTTTTGTTGAAAGACTAGATTACTGGCCTGAAGAATGGAATATATAAAGTGAGCAAACAGTATGGCTACATTATTTTTATGTGTGTGCTATAAGTTAGGTGAAACATTATATGTAATGCTGGTCCTGGTATCAGGAGAACCTGAGTTCTAATCTGGCCTCAGACACGTGCTAGCTGTATGGCCCTTAGTGAGTCATTTAATCCTCTTTGCCTCAGTTTCCTTATCTGTGAAACGATTTGGAAAAGAGAATGGCAAACTGCTCTAGTCTCTTTGCCAAGAAAAACTCAAATTAGGTCATGAAAAGTTGGACAAGGCTAATTAACCTAAAAAACAAATATGAATTGGTCTACATGATTTCTTTTTTTCTGTCTTTTTCATCATTTTTGTTTATTCATTCATTCATTCATTTGTTTGTTTGTTTTTAGTTTTCAGAAAACACTTCCCCAAGATTTTGAGTTCCAAATTTTCTTCCCATCTCTCTCTTTCACCTACCCACAGACAGCAATACCTCTTCCCCCAATCTGCCCTCCCTTCTATCATATCCCTCCTTTCTCTTATCTCCTTCTCCTCTATTGTCTTAGAAGGCAAGACATGTTTCTAAACCCCATCTAAACATCCTATAATGTAAGATAGATTTTCATATCAAATTGAGTCTGCATGTTATTTCCTCCTTAACTCAAATTCAATGAGAGTAAGGTTCACTTGCCCTCTAACCTCCCTCACTGTTCTCCACCATTGAAAAAGGTAATCTTGCCTCTTCTATGTGAGATATTTTTGCCCCATTCTATTTATCCCTTTCTCTTTCCAATATATTCCTCTCTCATCCTTTAACTTTATTTTTTAGATATCATCCCTATGTGTTTAACTCACCCTGTGCCCTCTGTCTATATGTATATAATGCCTTCAACCACTCTAATACTGAGAAAAGTCTCAAGAGATACACATATGCTGTTTCCACACAGGAATGAAAAGAGTCCAACTTTGGTAAGTCCCTTATGATTTCTCTTTCCTGTTTACCTGTTCATGCTTCTCTTGATTCTTGTGTTTGAAAGTCAAATTTTCTATTCAGCTCTGGGCATTTCAACAAGAATACTTGAAAGTCCTCTATTTCATTGAATGAACACTTTTTTCCACTGAAGAATTATATTTAGTTTTGCTGGGTAGTTAATTCTTGATTTTAATCCTAGCTCCATTGACCTCTAGAATATAATATTCCAAGCCCTTTGATCTCTTAATGTAGAAGCAGCTATATTCTGTTATGTTTCCATAATATTTGAATTTTTTCTGGTTTCTTGCAATATTTTCTTCTTGACCTAGAATTTTGCTGCAGTATTCCTAGGAGGTTTCCTTTTGGTATCTCTTTCAGGAGAAGATCAGTGAAATCTTTCAACTGCTATTTTACTCTCTGGTTCTAGAATATCAGGGCAGTTTTCCTTGATAATTTTTTGTACTTCCTTTTCCATTTGTCCTATTGTTCTTTTACGTAATTCTGTGATTTCTTTTTTCATATTTTTTAAGTCATTGGTCAATTTTTCTTCTATTTCTCTAATTTGACTTGTAAAATCCTTCTTGAACTCTTCCAAAAAGGCCCTTTTTACTTCAGGATGTATTCTATTCTCAAGATTCAGATGGGGGTACAGTCTCAATGTTGACCTCTTTGGTATGTGTGTTTTGGTCCTTGTCCCGGTGGAAAGAGTCTATGGTCTTTGCTTTTCTGCTTAGCTTCTTACTCATAATAATAACCCTTTTCCTGCCTTTTAAATTAGATCTCTGCATCTGGGGCACAGGAAGCTCTGTCCCACAGTTCTTGTGCCTAAAACTTGAGACTTTATATGTTGTGACCTCTGATTCTTTCAGCTAGAAGCTGAAAGTTTACCTGGTGCTGAGCTGGCTGTTGTTGGAAAGCAGAAACTAGGTGAGGTCTTTTTGGGTTTCCCCTCATTTACCTGGAACTAGCTCATTAAGTGTGGGGGTGGGGGTCATCTGACCAAGGGACATCTCCTCTGCTGAGCTAGAGCATAGACAAGCTCAGTTGTTGGTGACCCCATCTGCGCTAGTGTCTTCCCAAATGCCCTGGGGTGCTGAGGCACACCAGGGGTCCTGGGGTTGGCAGTTGCTGACTTCACCCCCTGGGCTTAGGATCTTCTTCCAGTTTGTTGAGGTGGGGCTGTCTGGGACAGCTTTGGTTCTGCTCTGGTCCCCTTCTGTCACAGCAAGAGGGACCCTCCTTGGCACCCTTCCTAGACTCACATGCTAAGAGCCTGTTTACCCCTTTGGCTGCTTCCACTGTTCCAGTCTTTTTCCCAGGGTGATATTCTCTGGGTTCATCAAAGTCAGCAAGGGGAGGGAGATAGCAATTACTGATCACTCTGTCATCTTGGCTCCCAGAACAAGAAATCTGCCTTGATAAATCTTTGAAAGATGATGTCTAGGTTCTTTTTTGGTCATGGTTTTCAGGTAGTCCAATAATTTTGAAATTGTCTCTTTTGGACCTATTTTTCAGGTCAGTTGGCTTTTTTTCCAATGATATATTTCACATTGTCTGCTTTTTTTTCATTTCTTTGACTCTGTTTTATAATTTCTTGATTTTTTGTAAATTTATCAGCTTCCATCTGCTGCATTTTTATTTTTAAGGTAGTATTTTCTTCAGTGACCTTTTTGACCTCCTTTTCCATCTGGTCAACTCTCTTTTTTAGGGAATTCTTCTCATTGGCTTTATGGATCTCTTTTGTCATTTGGGTTAGTCTGATTTTAAAGTGTTATTTTCTTGAGCATTTTTGAGGTCTCCTTTAGCAAGCAGTTGGCTCATTTGTCTTGATTTTCTTGCATCACTCTCATTTCTATTTCCAATTTTTACTCTACTTCTCTTACTTGATTTTCAAAATCTTTTTTGCACTTTTTCATGACCAACTCATATTTTTCTTGGAGGCTTTGGATGAAGGAGCTTTGACTTTGTTGTCTTCTGTTTGCATACTTTGGTCTCCCTTGTCACTGAAGATTCTACAGTCTGAATCTTTTTCTGGGTTTTGCTCATTTTCCCAGCTATTTACTTGAATTTTGAGCTTTTTATCAAGGTAGTTCTCTGCTTCCAGCAGTCCCCCTACAATATGTGGGCTTAAAGCTCCAGAAACAGCCCGTTGCTTCCCCTGTCCCTGCTGCTGCTGTAGCCTCCACCTGTGCAAGTGCCTCTACCCCCTCCACCAGTCTGGGGTTAGGGCCTGACAACTCTAATCTCTCACACAGTGCCACAGGTTTTTTCCCACTGGCCTTCCAATTTATCCTCAGCATTTTAGGGTCTTGATGTCTGGAAACCACTACATGTGTGAAAGATTAAGTCCCCCCAAGGTTGTGCTCAGGTCCCTCCTGTGCTAGCATGGCCCACATTGGACTTCTCTCTGCTCCCAACGTTTCATGATAGACACTCCCAGTGAACTTTCAGGCTATCTTGGGTGAAGATTTGCCTCACTGCATCATCCTCTGAGTTCTGCAGCTCCAGAATTTGTTAGAATCACTTTTTACAGATATTTGACTGAGTTTTGGGGAGAGGGGGCTAGCAAGTCCATGCTGTTACTCTGGTCTACATGATTTCTAAGGATCCTTCTAACTTTAAAATTCGTTGACTATGAGATTCATTGAAGTCAAATAAAAATAGACTACATAAAACAGAGAAAGAAGGCTGGGTTTCTTCTTTTGTATAGACACTAATTCCAGAATTCTCTCATCATACAGTGATCAGGTACAGATTTGGCAGGACCAAGGACAGAGCAATGAACAAAGGTCCACCACTGCCCCCTACCATCTAAGAAGGGATAGTAAACTAAAGTCAAGGACAGTCAGAGATTGAGATGGTATCCAAAGGCAATATCAGGAAGATACTAGACAAGTCAAATTTAAGGTACAGAGAACATAATTATCAAGGAAATTATAGCATAATTGACCTTAGTGAATGGTATCAAAGAAACTTAATGGATGCTGTTGCAGTTACAGCTCCATCATCTGCATCTGCCTGGGATTTTAAAAATTCTAGATTTAGTTGTAGACTTATGGAAAAAAAAATAAAGAAAACTTGACAATTTTAGAGCTACAATTGAAATGGTCTCCATCCCTAGTGCTCTTCAGGCAGAGATCGGGTATGTATAGATGGGCATAGATACATGTTCAACCAGAGAAACTCTTGCTACTGCATAGGCTGGCCTGAATGCTTGGAATGTTCCCCATCCTCTCCTTTCCTTCTTAAAACCTCTGGTTCTCTCCTAGATTTAACAGAAGTGTCACTGCCTGTATAAAGCCTTTCCTTATTTCCCCCTCTAATTGTTATTTTTCTTTGCCCCCAAATGACTTTCAATTTGCTTTCCATATATTATATATTGCCTTATGATATGGATAGAATACAAGGCCCTTCAGAGCAAGGACTGTCTCACTTTTCTACTTGTTTCTTCAGCACTCTTTTTAGTGGCTGGCACACAGAAGGTAGTTAAGTAGTATAGTGGGTGAAATACTGGACTGGAAATCAGGAAGAACTTGTACTTTCACCCAGCCTCAGAGACTTACTGACTCTGTGGGCTTGGGTTCCTTCATTTCTTTCAGTGTCACTTTTATCTTTGAAAAAAATAATCATAATAGTATCCACCTCAAAGGTATTGAAGATTGCATGAGGTAATGATGATAATGACAGTAACGTAATAATAGAGTGGTATAACACTTTAAGGTTTGCAAAGAACTTTATATACATATATATGCATATATGTACATATATTTGTAAATACTTTTAAAGATAATGTATATAAAACACTTTATGAACCTTAAATTATTCCATATCAGCCATTATTATTCATTGTTTATTACATTTTTGCTAGATTGATTTGGCTTAAAATGAATTGAATTTAATTGATTCTAAGATTCTAAATTTCTTAGATTCTGGGATACTAAGATTTGGGTGTAGTAGGGTTAGAGCAGGTATAGGAGTCAGCCTCTAGAGGCAGTACTACAAAACAGAAATTAGAGATACCTGAACATTTCTACAGACATAGGTGACTCTATCCTAGAAATGAGGAAAATATTTCCATTTTGGCTGGCAACCAACGTGACTTGGAGGAAATTTAAAAAGGAGTGCTGTGTTCTCTCCCAATCCACAAATTTTATCAAGGATAGCCAGATCCAATTGTGAAAGGGGGAGGGGAAAGACATTTAGCTCACCCCACAACCAGACAAAATGGCACACTGGGAGAATGTGATAGCCAAAGGACATACTTGTGGATTTATGTTTGGGAACAATGGGTACTTTTTCTGCTTTATTATTGTTCTGCTCTAAAGTTATCAGAGAGCAAGACTGGGATGGATGTATCTGGGCTGGGAGGCAACCTTGGGAAATCCAGAGGGGAGAGATACTGGATCCCTCTGTGAAATCTGAAAAGCAGCAAGGAGAATTCATGCATCAAAGAGAATAATAGCTCGATCCTTGGCCTGGTTTGCTGGGAGAATTGAAGATGGAGGGAGTTGTTTGCATAGTCCAAAATCAAAGTGAAAGGTGAAATGCTGATTTAGTAGGCCTGTAAACTGTTCCATGTTCTTTTGTTAAGTATCAAGCTAAAGGAAAAAAAAATAGACTAGAAGCTATAAGTTATTATATCCTGTTCTAAATTGATGTTAATGTGTAAGCTTGTGTACCATTTTTCCCATATTTTTTTCATGTGAAGACAGTAAATAGCTATCCTATACATGATTAAATTGTACAGTGAGTAACCTCTTGTTTTACTCTACATTTAAACCTAGATTTAAGGAATTGTCTCAAGGACTACAAAGTGGGAGTGAAAAAAAGAAGATAGCACATTTGAGAAAAAGAAGTTAACCTTTGTCATTAGGTGACCACCTGCCCCAGTACCACACTCACTCATCACATGTGAGTCTGGATCAGAAAAGTCCTTCTGAAAGGGAGAAGAAACAGAGCTGGGTCCAGCTACAGTTATTTTTTCACAAGGACTCCAGAGCACTAGTGTCCTAGAATTTGAGATTTTTGAAAAAAAAATAGGATTTTTAATTATCTGGAATTTTCATTTTTCATTCAATAATATGGAGGCTGGATTGTTCTCTTTGGGAACCCTCAAGAAAAAGGGCCGCACTTTAAATAAATTATTTAGATTTGCCCAACACATCTCCAGGCCTCCAAGAAGACCTCACCTTTACATAATGGCTTTATTCTCAGTTGTTATTTACATTTGTTTTAAAAATCTTTTTAAAAATCCAACGCATTCCTACCTAATTTTCTCTTTGGATAAAAAAAAATCAACAAAACAAAACTTCAGAGACATGTAATAAAAAAAATGGCAAGCTAAAGCCCTTTCTCTCAGCTTTGCAGAAGGAGAGAGGAATGTCACTAGTCTTTATCAAGGAATCTCCACCTCATTTTCACATCCCTAGGAAGGTGTTTTATTTTTTCCAATGACCCCTCTGGACAAGTGCAATTACTTCCTATAGCACCTACAATGTCAGCTTCATGGTCCACTAAATATAATCCTCTGACTGGGCTGACCCACAGACTATCAGCTCCAAGACCTTTCTGTGATTGGAGTTTTAATGATGCTTTCAGAAAAGCTGAGTATATCAGGAAAAGAAAGAAAAAAAGATACCTTGGGGGCAGAGTTAATAACCTGAAGTTATGAAAGGATTTCATGCAATTGACAGTCTGTCCTTAGCTCATTGCCTTACTTTTTAACACACAAGACATTTAGTATTTTAGGAGAGAAGATCTTGATTTTAATGTGGACTTTGTGTTGTTCCTTACATACACATGCCCTATCTCAGCAGTGAGGACTGGGGACAGAAGGACACAAATGAAACCATCCCTATATTAACAGAAATAAAATGATATCTATCTATATACAATGAGAATAGGTCATTTTGAGAAATGAGGGAGGAGTGACAACAGTCTAGAAAAGTCATGTGGAGTAGGCACTGCTGGAGGGTTGAAGGTGAGGAAGGAGTTCACTGTAGATAGAGACAGAAGATGGTGAGGAGATTTAAAGTCAACTTGTCTGAGCTAAAGAGTTCACTGAGAGGATTAATGTATGAGGCTAGAAAGGTAAGAAGGAATTCAGGGTGTTAAGAGTTTTAAATGCTAACCAAGGGAATTTGTATTTGATCCCAGAGGTATTGTGGTTTGTCCCTTGTTTTCTAAAAGGGCCAATTATATCAAAAGGTGATGTCTTGATTCCAGTATGAATTAAATTTAAGTGAAGCAGAGTTGCACAAAGTCATCAGTCTTACTCTCTCGTAGAGTCATTGAAGTTCAGTAGGAAGACAGAAGTTAGGATGCCTCGTGATGGCCCAGGATGCAGTAGATAACCATGGCATCTTCAATGTCTGACCAAGCTCTAAGGTCTACACAGCACCTGCTTCAGCTGACTACATGGCCATTAGAGCAAATAGTTCTTATCTGCCCATTCTGCAGGAGTCTTCACATGCTTGGAGTAGATACCACTCCCAACTCACCAATCAATGGTTTTGGGGCCTGCTGGTTAGCCTCAACCTGGTTTAACCTATCTGCTGTGGTGGTTTACCAGGGTGTGGCCATTGTGCATGCTTTTTCTTGGAGCCCTAGATGAGAGTTGTGTGCCAAGTAGGCACTGAAGGTGGATAATTAGCCCTGAAGAGGGTTCATCAAGCGCTCACCAGAGCGCTTGCATAGCCATCCACCCTACCTTAGAGGTGATATGAAGCAATTGGGGTTAAAGGACCACATAGTGGAGTTAGGCATCCAGAAGTGATCTTCCTCTACTTCTTTGATTTCATTCAGTGTCTATTTATTGAGGTTCTGAACTAGGGATATAAAAGGAAAAATCCAATGAGACAATTTTTTTTAAAATTCCTTTGTAAACAAAGCAATATACTCATTATAGTTGGTAGTAACAGCAGTTGTTGTCATCACTGTAGTAATAGCAGTGGCTGTTGTATTAATGGAACAATCCCTGTCCTCCATGTGCACTTTCTATTCTAAAACTGTGTAACTGTTTTAATCCAGTTGGTCCCCATACTATGCACCTACTTACTATTCATCATCCAGATCACTCTAAGAAAACCTTTCCAGCTTAGAGCACAGCCAGGACTCAAGCATCACAGACACAGCCTTCTTAGATCATATATGATACATGATCAGATACCAGAAATGGCTGTGGGAGAAAAGAGGTCCCATCATCATTGAAATTCACATATTGTCATGATTTTTTTTTTTCCGCTCAATAGCTCTAAAATCTCAATCAAGGAAAAGGGAGGGCTTTTTGCTAAATTCCACAGTGACCTTATTTCAAAAGTTATATTCAACTTTCAATGGAAGGTTGGGGATAGAACAGGAATAAGTGATGTTCATTTACTTTCTTCACTGTATGACATTAGCACACAGGCAGCATTTCCATTTAAATCAGTTTCTGCTCATGATCACTGCCATTCAGAGAGCTCTACTCAAATCGTCTTCTTCATCACCAGAAGTGGGAAATGCTGCCCACACCAGAAAAAAAAATAATAGGGCTATAAAAGGGGATAGGTAAGTTTTTCCAAAGTGCACTAAAGAAATCAATTTCATGGTCTTCTGATGTCTTCTAGAATGTCGGAGGTGAAAGGTCTCTATTGAGAATGTTAATAGAGGTTTATAACTGCTCACTATTCTGGAGCAATGTCTTGCCATTCTCATTTAAAGTGCTATGTTATGATAGCGCTAATAAAATGCCTGTATCTTCTGTGTCCAATAGGTGCCAAGTTACCAAGAGAGCACTGGAAGAATCCTGGCATATCTCTGTTGAATGGAAGTGGGAATAATGATTCCAACAGTTTCTAATAATTATGATGCTGTATAGTAGCTTGTGTTCACAAGAGCTAGGCTCACATTGTCCTCCACTGTCCAGTTAAAGTGGCCATTTCACTGTCTCCTAAACATGGTATTCCATACCCTGCCCTTTGAATTTACACAGGCTGGTCTACAAAGAGGTACTGATTCTCCTCTTCAACTATACTTCTTAAAATCTTTTATTTCTTCAAGATATAATTCAGTGGTCTACTTTTCCTTTCCTGAATTTTGTCCTATAGGATCAATAAATCATTTGACAAGAGACGTATTTTTCAGACTCAGAACCTCAAGTCTAATGGTATTTCCATTATATGACACTTCCTTCAAAAAGAGGAGCTTTCTGTCAGAAATGTGTATCATTGATAGAATCTATCTATGAAGCACTGCTATATAAAAGGTGACCCATAAACTTCCAGACAACAGTCCTTTCAGGGAAGCATCTGTCATTTCTGATAAAGAAGTTGGGGACCCCAGGAGGACAAAGTTCTCTTAGAATTGATCACTAGAATTGAGGCTTCCTGAAGCACAGGTTCAGTTTTGTGATTGCCTTTGATTAACCAAGCACCTGTCCCAGTGCCAAGCTCATAGCTGTTGTTTATTAAATATGCTGAATTAAAATGTAAAAGTAAGGTGGGATAGTTAATAAGAACTTCAAGTCACAGGTTCAAATAATGCCTCAAACACTTACTACCAGGGTGACCTTGGACAATTCAATTAATATCTTTCCAACTCAGTTTTCTTATCTGTAAAATAATGGAGTTGGACTGGACAGCCTCCTTGAAGGTCCCTTCCACCTTTGGAGCAGTGTTCTTATGAGTCAAATTGAATCAGCATGTGTGTATATATATGTATATGTATGTGTGCATGTGTGTGTACATGTGCATGCATGCATGTGTGCGTAATAAACAGAACTGTCTTTGGACCCCAAAAGCTTTTCTTAGAGATATTCCTTAGAAAGGTTGAAGTTCAAAGCCATTTCTGCTAATTTACTTTAAGTCACTGAAGCTCTCCCATCCTCAGTTTCCTCAGTCATTAAATGAACATAACAATGGCATCTTCCTTTCAGAATTGTGAGAATCAGATAAAATAATATTTCTAAAGCATTTTGCGAACCCAAAGTCTTACATAAATATTAGCCATCACTACTACTAAAACTACTGCAGCACTTTGAATATCCAACACCTAAAAACTATTTACAAACAAAAATAATCCTTCACTAATTGTCTAACCTTTTGCAAGCCTCTTCCCTTCTCTGGACCTGTTTCCTCAAATGTGCAATAAGGAGTGAGGATTAAACACTCTCCAAGGTGCCTTCCAGCATTACATCCGATGATCCCATAGTGTATCCCTGTCCGCAGTTTCTATGTACTCCTATAATGTTGCTGCCTCATGCAGAAGATGACTGAGGGGATGGGAAAAGCCCAGTCCCTAGATCACAGAAGCTTCAACTTAGAAAGATCACTCCACCTATATCTGATTGAGACTGATTGGAGCAAAGTCAAAGGAGCTTTTACTTTTCTATTTCTTCCTTTCTGTTCCTTGCTCCTTCCCTCATTTCCTTCCTTTCTTCTATCATCACTCCCATTTTTCTTTCCTTCCATTCTTCCTTTCTTTCTCTTCTTTCTTCCTTCCTCTCTCTTTCTTCCTTCTTTCCTTCCTTCCTTTCTCCCTTCGTTTTTTCCTTCCTTCTTTTCTTTCTTCCTTTCTCTTCCTCCCTCTTTCCACTCTTTGCTTCATTTTTCTTTCCTTATTTCTTTCCTCCGTTCTCTCCCTCTCCTCCTTTCTCCTTAATTTTTTCCTTCTTTTCTTTTTGCCTTTTTTTCTTGGTCTAAGATGGAGGATTGTCACTGTTATTGTTTAGTTGGGGATGGTGTTGTCTGTGTTTCTATTTATTCTTGACTTCTGTGTTAGAAGTAGCAGATTTAAGTATCATTACAACATCTTATTTAAAAAGAAACACAGGCAGACAGGTCTTAGTATCCATTGTGAAAATTTTAACAAATATGTGACATTGAATTGCAAGCATATTGGAAGAAAGCACTGATCAAAATCAGAAAGTAAAATTTAAAAAATTATGTAATGACCACAACAAATAATGAAGCTGGAATTTCAAATGAGGGAATAAATATGCTACCTAAAGGGGGGAAAGCTCCAGAAAATGTTTCATAATACTCTTTCTGGAAGGGACATCCATCATTTAACTTATTGACACCAAGATCATGTATTTTCAGGTATTTGCTTCTGCAGGAGGGGGAGCCAGCTGTGCTATTGTGTTTTTCTTCTCTTATCACAAAAACAACAACATCAACACAGAGAAAGAGCATAAAACTAATTTGATTTAATGATCCTGACCCTTAGACCTCGTTGTATGTTATCCAGTTATCCCCGCTTGGTATTTGTTGAGCTTGATGGTGTTGAAAAGGATGTACATTCTTTATCAAAGGGTTTTGAAACAGAAGTTACCTTATTTTATTTTTTCACACTAAAATCAGGGATGGTAAGTGACACCTCTCCATGTGCCAACAATTTCTGCTGATGGAGGAGGGCGAAAGGAAACAGTAGACAAGGCTGTTAGGAAGGGAAAACAAAGGCAAGACATGGAAAAAGAAAGTAGGAGAAATGGAAAGAGAGAAAAGGAAGGAGAAAGGCAGAAAGCATAGAGTCAGGGAAAGAATAGAGGTAAGAGAAAAATGAAATAGGGAAAAATCTTTGAGCCCCAAAACATTTGTTCTAAGTTGGCTTTTGGTCAGTCATTGGGCTTAGAGCTAGAAGGGACTTAGGGGATCTTCTAGAGCAACCCTCTCATTTAACAAAGAAGGAAATTCCACTCCTTTTGAGATGTTAATTAATTTGCCTAAATTCACGCCAGAATGAAGATTCAAACCTTGGTCCTGGGGAATGAGGGGCAAGGGGGAAAGAGAGAGACAGAGACAGAGAAACAGAGATAGAGACAGAGACAGAGAGACAGGGACACAAAGAGACAGAGACAGACAGACAGTCAGAGACAGAGACAGAGAAAGGCAGACAGAGAGGGACACAGAGACAGAGAGACAGACAGAGATTAAGAGACAAAGAGAAGGAAGGAAGGAAGGAAGGAAGGAAGGAAGGAAGGAAGGAAGGAAGGAAGGAAGGAAGGAAGGAAGGAAGGAAGGAAGGAAGGAAGGAAGGAAGGAAGGAAGGAAGAAAAGAGGGAGATTTGGAGGGAAGGAGGAGGGAAAGAGTAAGAGAAAGATGGAAAGAGAAGAAGGAAGGGAGGTAAAGCAAAAAAAAGATTGAAAATAAGATTGAAAAATTGAAAAAAGATTGAAAATGAAAATCATGGGAAATTTAGGGGGAAATAATAGGTGATAGGAGAAGGAGTGAAAGATCATCTAACCCTAAACCTAGATATGAGCTGGAATCTATCTATTAGGAGTACTTCATTTTAGAGACCTGGAGACAGAGGGGCAGAGAAGGTAAATTATCCAAGGCACACAGAAACCAATGGCAGAACTGGGTTGGAGCACACCCCATCTCAAGGTGAAGCTGACCTGCTCTTCCTCTCTCATCATCATGGGCTGGCAACTGTGTAAGAGAGAGTGCACCATTGGGCGACCGCAAGGCCCATTCTCTCTGAGTTTCTTTTTGCTCAATTACCAATACAGGATAACTGTCCCAACCTCTCAGCATGAAGAAGTTCAGATGAGATAATCCATGCAAATCTCTTCACAAACTTTAACTCCTTATATAATGTCAGTTATTATTTTTGTTGCCAAGAAGATAATGGGTCATTCCTCTTCACTTCATTGCTAATAATTAAAGGCTACTGGATTGGCAATGATGATTTTCCTTAGCCGCATTGGACGCTGGTAGCTCTTCTCCTTTTCTTTCTGGATACTCTCCCTTAGTTTCCCTCCATTTACTCTATAATCCAGCCTAATTGGGGCAGTCAGATAGTGCAGTGGATAGAGCACTGGGCCTGGAATCAGGAAGACCTGAGTTCAAATCCAGTCTCATATGCTTACCCACTGTGGGATCCTGGGCAAGTCACTTAACCATCTTTGTCTCATTTTTTTTCATCTGTAAAATATGCTGGATAAAGAAATGGCAAACCACTCCAGAATCTTTGCCATGAAAATATCAAATAGGGACAGAAAAAGTCAGACATGACTGAAAGAAGTAAACAAAACAACCACGACCAGCCTGATTGACAACTCCCTTGCCTGATCTCATTCTGCAATGTCTCACTCAAATATTCGATTTACTAGAATCTGTTAAATATCTACTGTATCCCATACCCTGTTCTGTGTATAACTAACATACATATAAAAGCCTGTTTTTATGGTGGGCATTGCCTTTATTTTCACCAACACTTGGTTTGCTTTGTAATGCTATGTATTTAATTATATACACTTAAAATGCCCTTTGCAAAAGTTATCCACAGGCTTTCAGCAGGCTACCAAATGGGTCAAGGACACACAAATAGGATTAAGAATCCCTGGTTTATGGAAAACTATTGGACTTATCATCACAAGACATGAATTCATTTCCAACTCTACTCCTCTTTTGTGTGTGACTGGATACATTATATACTCTCAGTGAGGAAAATCCCTTGACAGATGCCCATCTAGATCCTTGCTCTATAACTTGGAGCCTTTGAGAGCTTTCTAGGACACTAGAGGCAAAGTGATTTAGGCATGTTCAAACAGCCTACATGCTTCAGAGGCAGGAAACAGAGCAGTTCGTGCCTCAAAGGCTGACTCTCTTTCCATGGTATCACTGTCTGCTACTTAGTGGTTGTATGATATTGGGCAAATCACCTGACACTTCTGGGTCCAGTGATCTCTTATGTTCACCTTTAATTTAAAATCTCATGAACTGAAGAAATCAAGGAAACAGGAGCAGGGAGAGCCCCCAGAATAAGGCACGTAGAGCAAGGAATAACAATTTTAACACACTAAAGCAGTCTTCCCACAAATACCTTGGGGTAAGTAACATGAGTGCTAACACCTTCTTTCCAAAGAAGAGGAAACTGTATGAGACTAAGGGGTGTGTCCATTTCACCAGTGCGTCCCACAGTCAGGATGTAAATAAGTGCCTCCTGACTTCAGGTCCCCTAAGTTTCTCACTTCACTCTGTTCAGTTTCTCTCCATCTCCTTGTTTTCTGCTTAATCATGATAATTGGCATTGTTAGAAAGCTTTATAATTTGCAAAGAACTTAGGTAAGTATCTCATTTGATTCTTAAAACAAACTTGTGAGGTAAGTGGTGTTACTCTTCTTCTTTTACATACGAGAAACTTATGCTAACAGGAGTTAATAACGTGGTTTGCATCACATAACTGCTAAGTTTCTGAGGCAGGATCTGGACTCCAAGACCAGTGTTCCAATGACCACAGCACTTAGCTATTTACTTTTGCATATGCAGGTCAAGCAGCTTAATTAATATGATCTATTCAAAGCACCTGGAATAAGTTTCTTAATTTGTAAAATAAGGGGTTCCTAATCTGCTCATAATGAGATTTAAGATTGAAATTTTAAGATCTAAATTTATAATTCCATGATTGCAAGAATGTACAAAAAAAACCTTTAAAATATATGTGATATCAAACCCAATCATATGGCCCTTTGCAATGCTTCCTTAGAAGAAAAAAAATACTTTTAAAACAGTAGGTAAAGTGCACAGACTCATTGAAGTGATCCAAGAAGAAAGGTTCAAAGTGACCGTGTGTCCCCAAGGTTATGCTGATTCTGTCCTGGAGCCAGGAAATGGAAAGGAAATGGTGCTCCTCGAGAAAGTACATTACAGCACAATCCCCTCTCATTTTGCAAAATATAAATGCATGGAATGGGGCAAAGAGTGGACAGGAAAAAATGGCATAATTTCATTATGGGCCAAATTCATCTCTATGTATCATTGCAGGACCAAGAACAAGCCCTACAAATAGGGCTGATTATTCTTTAAGAGCCTTCCAGTTTTTTGGTTACTTATGTCCCCTTCATATCAAATAATCTCATAAATGTGCTCACCACGACTCGTCCAGACAAAGGTTTTATACTTCCTTGTACAAGTGAGGAATTTTTATGCTTGTTCCCAATGATTGAGCTCTGAGTCAGGAACAAGATAAAAGAAAAGTATGAAACAAGGTGATTTATCTGTGTGCAAATAGATTTTTAATATTCTAATTGGTCACAGAATAGATGGTCTGCTCACTAAGTTTGTGAATATTATACATGGAAGAATCATTCACACGTTGGATGATGATCAGAATGCAAAAAAAAAGAAAGAAAGGGAGAGAGAAAGAAAGAAAGAGAGAGAGAGAAAGAGAGAAAGAAAGGAGAGAAGGAAAGAAAGAAGGAGTGAAGGAAAAAAGGAAGAAAGAAAGGAAGAAAGAAGGAAGGAAGGAAGGAAGGAAGGAAGGAAGGAAGGAAGGAAGGAAGGAAGGAAGGAAGGAAGGAAGGAAGGAAGGAAGGAAAGCAGTGGGGGTCCTGACAGACTGAAACACTGGCCCAAATCTAATAAAATAAAATTTAATTAAGCAGACATAAAGTTCTTTTGGGGGATTTAGGACCTTAACTTCACAAATATAGGATAAGAGAGTCATGACTAGACCACAGGTTATGTTGAAAGAAACATCAATATGAATTAACTATGAGAAAATGGTCTCAAAAAATCAATGCAGCCTTAGGTCTAATAAATCAGACAATCTAAAAGTAAGAAGGTCCTTGGTAACTTTCTGCTCCAGAGGTGAGCCAAAAAGGAATCCTCTCTAGCACATATTTGACAATGAACATGCAACTCCTTCTTTAAGACATCAAGACAAGGAACCTAGAATTTCCAAAAGCAACCCATTCTATTTGGGGGCAGCACTAATAGCTTTTCCTAACAATCAATCTAAATAAACCTTACTATTACGTATGCCTCACTACTAGTTTTGCCCTACAGGACTAAGTAGAAGACTTTGAAACACTCTTCTACAGAAATGCTTTTCAAATTTTTGAAGATCGATAACATTGTGCTCTTAAGACTTCTTTCTTCAGACTCAATTCTTTAGGAATTGGTCATCAATTCCTTCAACCAAATAAAAGGCATGGACTGGAGGGATTAGCCAGCTACAAATCTCCTTCTTCTTATTAATGTGCTTTTTAAAGTAAAGCACCAAGAACTGAGCATGACACCCTTGACGCAGTCTGATCTAAACAGAGTATAACAGGAATAATACCACCATAGTCTAATGTAGATAAAAATGGAGTTGGCTTTCATGGTTGCCCATATCACAGTGGTATGGTGTCCAGAAAGGAGTATTAGGCAAGCCTGCTTGATAGTATCTTTGTCCGACCAAGTATGGATTACTGTTTGTGACACTAAACACCATAGTTTGAAAATCTATGAAAAACATATCTACACACACACACACACACACACACACACATGTATATGTAAGTATTTGAGGCTGGATTTGAACGTAGGTCTTCCTGGCTATATCTGCACAGGTATGTACAGTTATTCCTTTCATATCACAACTTTCCCCATCATGGTTTTGATATATTGCCGGCTGACATCAGAAACTGAATTGTAATTTTGGTGGAATTTTGTGGAAGCCACAGATGATATGTGAAGGTCAACAGATGGCAGAGTCTATGACCAAATACTTAACCAAAATTTTAGAAAGTACTGTAAAAACCTCATAAAATAAAAAAAATCCGATTTATCAGGGAAGGCCAAACCATTCTACAGGAATTTTCCAGATCATGGGGGTTACTGCATCCCTAGCCCCTACAATATGGAAGAAATATTTTGTATGTAAATGCATGTTTGTATGTACATGTGTGTATATGTAGATATAAATGTATATTTTGTACATATATGTCCACACACATGTGCTTTTAGGAAGAAAATTCTTACAAACTCTAATAAAGTCTATGTTGACATAAGGTGTTATTCTGTGTTCAGCCACTTCAGTCTCAGGGGGCAGAGACCATTAAGCCTGGCCTATCGAATAAGACCTTCTCAGGCCAAATCAAATTTATGACATTGCTTTTCTGTGTAATCAGTTATTAGAGTACTAGGTATCAAAATGCTGGACTCAGAGGTAAACCTCAGTCCAAATTTTGCCTCAGACCCTTAGGAACTGGGTAAACCTAGATAAGTTACTTAGCCTTTGTGAAATCTTATTACTCAACTGTAAAATGATACTGATAGCACTTCCCTTGCAAGGTGGTTGTAAGGATCAACTGATGTGCATACCCTTTGACCCAGCAATATCATTTCTAAGACTGTATCCCAAAGAAATCATAAAAAGGGAAAGAGTTCCACATATACAAAAGTATTTATAGCAGCTCTCTTGGTGGAGGTTCAAAACTGGAAATCAAGGGAATGCCCATCCATTGGGGAAATGGCTGAATAAATAGTGGTACATTAATGTAATGGAATATTATTGTGCTATAAGAAATGATAAACAGGAAGACTTCAGAGAGGCCTGGAAGGCTTATATGAGCTGAAGCTGGGTGAAAGGAGCAGAACCACAGTGAATGGGGAATGTTTCTGGTAGACTTAGTCCTTCATAGCAATGCAAGCAATTAAAAAATTCCCAATGGACTCTGGAGGCAAAACACCTTCCACATCCAGAGAAAAAACTATGGAATTGAATCACAGGATGAAGCAGACCATTTTCTTTTGTGTTATGTTTTGGTTTGTTTTGCTTTGCTTCATGGTTTCTCCCATTCATTTGGATTCTTCTATGCGACATAACTAACGTGAAAATGTGTTTAATAGGAACGTATGTGTAGAGTCTCTATAAGATTGCGCACCATCTCAGGGAAGGAGTGGGGGGCGCAGCAGGGAAGGAAGGGGAAAGAGGGGAAAAAAATCTAAGATACATGGAAGTGATTGTAGAATATTGAAAACAAATAAAATAATTTAAAAATAGGAAGGATCAACTGGGATAATATTTGAAATGTGCTGATCACAATGCCTAATATATAGTAGATAATATATAAAGACCTTAGTCTCAGTTTTATCATCTATAAAATATGGAAAATAATAGCACTTACCTCACAAGGTTGTTTGTAACATTGTTCAGTCATTGCAGTCATATACGACTATCTGGAACCCATTTGGTATTGTCTTGGCAAAGATACCAGAATGACTTACCATTTCCTTCTCTAACCATAAGGTTGTTCAGACTATCAAGCTAGATAACATTAAAAATGCTTTCTAAGCTTTAAATTTCTAGACAACTGTCACTTACTGTCATTATTTTATCATTATATTCAGGATTATTTCTGGAGGTAAATGGAGGAAAGATGGGGCACTTCACATGAGAAACAAGTCCTCAGAGGCTTCCAGTTGGACCCTGACTGAACAAGACTTCCCTTACCACACGCCCGCTCCCCAAGAAGTGAAGTTCCATCCAGTCCTTGTGTGAAGGAAGAGTCAAAAGTACCTGCCCCACTTTGAGAACTCCCATTGTTAGGGAACAAGTGTTGGGGGCTTTGGTTCCCCATTTTACAGGAAACTTCCCATTCTTCCTGGAGAGCCATTCTGTGAGCTTTATTTTCTTGAAACTTCCTTAGTATTTTGATTCTCCTTCTCTGCCTATTCCAGTCTTCAGGACATGGTCTCTGAGAGGGAATGCCACAGACTTACTTTCTAATAAAGAAGAATACATGTACACATGTATATATGCTAGAATACATAGAAAATGAATACCAGGTATCTGGAAGAAGAGAAGTCCTAGCGCAGAGGTGAATCACAAGACTTTTTCTATCTGTGTCTCTAATGTTAATATAATGATTGACACATGTTAAGCATTCAATAAAGTCTCCTTCCTCCCCTTTTTCTTTCCATCCTTCCTTCCTTCCTTCCTTCCTTCCTTCCTTCCTTCCTTCCTTCCTTCCTTCCTTCCTTCCTTCCTTCTTTCCTTCTCTCCTCTCTCCTTTCCTTCTGCCCTTCCTTCCTTCTTTCCTTCCTTCCTTCCTTCCTTCCTTCCTTCCTTCCTTCCTTCCTTCCTTCCTTCCTTCCTTCCTTCTTTCCTTCTCTCCTCCCTCCTTTCCTTCTGCCCTTCCTTCCTTCTCTCTTCCCTTTCTTCCTTCTTTCCTTCCTTTCTTCCTCTCTCCTCCCTGTCTTCCTCTCTCCTTCCTTCCTTCCATTTTGATAGGGTTTTCCCCTGACATTAAATTCCCTTGTTTCTAATTTTGTCTCTGTTTTGCATTGCCGGTAAATATCCTCATTATGTGCTCATAGAGCTCTAACTCCTTGACAGTAGCAATTATCCCACTTTTGTCTTTGTACCTCTGTTGCTGAGCACATAGTCTGGCCCAGAGCAGTACCCTAAGACCCGTTTTTCATGCTTTTCTTGCATCTCTCTCATTTCTCTTCCCAGTTTTTCCTCCACCTGTCTAACTTGATTTTCAAAATCCTTTTTGAGCTATTCCATGGTCTGAGCCAACCGGACATCCACCTGGGATGTCTGGAATACAGAGGCCCCGACCTCCAAGTCTTTCCCTGATGGTAATAATAGTTCCTCGTCATCAGAATTGAAAGGCGGGAACATCTGTACCCCATCAAAGTAGCTGTCTATAGTCCTATTTTTCTTCCCTTTTCTGGGCATTTTCCCAGCCAATTACTTGAGTTCTGAGATTCCTGTCCACCCCCGCCTAGATCAGCCCAGCTAATGCTTGGGGTCTGAGATTCAGATGGGCTTTCTGCGGCAGGCGCGGCTGCTATTCAATGTGAGCTTAAGTTCTGGTGCTTGGGTGGGGGCAGGGCTGCCTCCCAGGCTCAGTTCCCTCAGGGGGTTTATGTAGAGACCTTCGGTAATGGAGCTCCTATCTGCTCGGGGAGTTCTGGGCTGCGGCTGCTGCCTCCGTCACTCCCTCTGCCGCTGCCTCTGGTGCTGCCTCTGCCGCTGCCTCCCGAGGGGGCCTGAGACACAGAGACACCCCATCCCCTCTCAGCCAGCTCCGATGTCTCTCTCACTGACCTGTAGCGTCTGTGGGTGGAGGGACCTTCCCGGCCGCTGGAGGTTCTGTCCCTGAAGCCTGCTCGGATCTGCTCCTCTCGGCCACCCGGCCAGGGCAGCACAGGGGTGGGCTCCGCATCCGGAGCATGACGGACTCCTGGGGATGGCTTTCCAGGGCTCTCCGGAATGGAAATCTTCTCAAATGTGTTTCTGCATGCCTTGCAGTGATCCAGAATTTGTGGGGAGATCCTTTTGCAGGAAATATATGGGCTGTGGGTTCGGAGCTAGCATACGTGAGTCTTTCTACTCCACCATCTTGGCTCCTCCCCCCCTACTATGAACTATTGATTGACTGAACTTTGGCTTCTTTCCCTTAGTCTAGTGTGCCCTGCAGCTAGGTGGCACAGTGAATGAAGACAGACACAGAGTCAGGAAGACATGAGTTCCAGTTTGTTCTGAGATACTAGTTGTGTGACCCTGGGAAAAATCACTTAACTCTGCCTCTATTTCCTTATCTATAATATCAGGATAATAATAGCACATACCCTGTAGGGTTCCTATGAAAATCAAATGAGATAATATTTGTAAAGCACACTGAAAACCTTAAAGTGCTGTATTAATGGTAGTATACAAATTATACATTTGTGTATAAGTGTGTACATATATATGCTTTACTTTTCATCTGCTTCTCTATTTGGTTTCAACTCCAAGGAACAAAATGTCCCTTCCCTCCCCCACCCCCCCCACCCCAGGATATGCTCATCACTTCTACATTCAGCACCACAGAGCAAACTCACACTGCTTCTACTTCCCTTGGCTTCCTCTCCCCTCTGGAGGACTGAAGGGCAAGGTACCCAACTCTTCCCAATGCCTTTCTTGAGAAAGGGCAGGTGCTGAACTCTCAGCTCACTCCACATTGCACCAACTACTTTGCCTGCTTTTAAATCCATGGAACAAGATGGACCTGGTACCCCTCCTCACCTGCAACCTATTCACTGCCCCCTTTCCTACCTCATTTTATGTAATGGCTCTTCCTTTAGATTATAAGCACCTTGAGAGCAGTGACTTTCTTTTTTATTAATTACATATCCCTAGTATTTAGTCTGACACATAGTTTGCACTTAAAAATGTTTATTGGATTGAATTATATGGATGTGTATATAATAGTTAGCATGTGTATACATGTCTGTGTGTGTGTATTGAGAGAGAGAGAGAGAGAGAGAGAGAGTTGTGACAGGTAAACTCAGAAGTAACAGAGGAAACAAAGGTTCAAGTTTGGGAGGATATCAGTTTGTTAAGTAACACATACCAGTTGCATAAGAAATTGGGACCAAGTCTCCTCAGCTTGGCACTGGACCCTTAATACAGAGGGAGACATTTTATTTTTGTGCATTACAAGAACAGAATTAGCAAGATATAAACCATGATATAAGATTAGGCAATATAATTTCTAATTGGAGGAAAGATTAAGGGCTTTTTAAGAGGGGTTAGTGAATTTTGAGAGTTGGGAGCAGGGAGAGTGAACAAATGCAACTCCCTGAAGTCAGGAAAAAATATGGTGTCCCACTCCTCCTACAGACAGTAACTGATTGGTCAGTATGACTCCAGGTTTCAGATATGACACATGGGTTACTTGAGATCATGACAAAACTCTTTCAGATCTGTCTGGGATTCTGGTCAGTATAACCTAGGGTAGACCCTTAGTAAAGGGTTGCTAAGCAGCAGGTAGAGTTGGTGTAGCATCCCAGCTTCACAGGGCTAGTTTCACAGAGTTATCTTACAATTTTTTCAATAGAATATTTTCTCATGAGACATAAATTGGACTAGACCCATAATTAAATAGAAACCAAACTGAGCTAGATCTGTAATTGAGTAACAAGATGTAATTGGTGTGGTTCATTCCATTTCCACAGTGATGTGTGTGTATGTGTGTATATACAAACACACACACACACACACATATATATATACACACACATTATATATACACACATGTATATATACACATACATGTCTACGTATACATATTGTTGAAATTCTTCCCCTCTTTCAGGATGACTCAGATGCTATGAGCTCCAGGAAACGTCCTTTTCCCCCAGCATCAGATAGTGACTTCAATACCCTGCACCTTTGTATCTTTCCTATGCATTTAAGGTATTTTTATTTTATCAACTTTAAAAGCAGCATGACATAGGGACAAAAATGCTTTACTGCAATACTAGAGTACTCTACCTCTGACACTTTCTGTTTGTGTGACCCTGCACTAGACACTTATCTTCTTCAAATTTCAAACTTTAAACTCTCCCAGTCTCTAAAACTTTGATGTTAATCTTCAAGATGTCTGCTCTGCAGGATTGCCTTAAAGTTAAAATGAAATGAATAAAATAAAATAAAATAATGAAATAAAAAGTACCAAACACTTGGAAAATTTAAGGTACTGTGATAGAGAGCAAGGCTCCCAGACACATCACTTAACCTCTTGTTTATTCTTTATTCTGGAATTCTATTAAATGACTCTCTTCTAGCCACTAAAAACAGATCTAGTACCAATCTGCACTTTTGGAGAGAGTTTCCTCACTGGAATTTTCTGATATTTTGAAATCATAAGTTGTGTCTTAAATGGATATCAACCATTAGTATTGCTATACAGTAGAGTAAAGCATAAGCTCCAGGAGGGAAAGTGTGCATCTATTTCCTTTCTTGTGTTCCAAGAATTAAGAAAGGGCCTTGGTTCCTGCCAGTCGCTTAATCAATGTTTGCTGAACTGAGTGGAATAGAATACATAATAAAACTTTTGTAGCCCGAAGTCTATGCTCAATTTAACTTTTTAAGTCTTAAAGGAGATATAAAGCATGGGCAATTGGTTGCTTATTGGTGTCAGTAGGGAATAATTTTCTGGGAAAATAAATCAGGCTTTGTTGAACTGATAGAGGAAGGAAATCTATTCTCTGAAGAAGATTGAATATCCAGATGTTCCATCTGTGCAATAGCCTGATGCTGCTTTCCAGACTGGGGGTGAGGGAAGAGGAACAGAAGCCTGCTCTTTGTCCTTTCTCATGCACTTCTTCAAGCATGCATCAATTTTGTGCAGGGGAAATCAGGCTGACATTGAAGCTAGAGGACACGGGTTCACCAAATGGCTCCGCCACTCAGTATGAGGTGACCATCAGCCAATCCATCAGTCTCAGTGGACCCTCAACTGCAAATAGTAAATTTAGCCTAGCTGATTAAAAAAATCCAAGTGAATCTAGATGATTCTTTTTTTAATTTTAAAATCTGTAATGCTAAACAATGTGCATGTAAATGCGCGCACCCTCATCATCATCATCTTGACTATTAATTATTGACCTTGTTACTGACTCAGGATTTCTTCTTGAGAAATGGTTTCCCGAAAATCCCAGTTTTAGTTCACTTTTGTACTTGTCTTTTGCCTTCATCTCCTGATCACAAATCTTAACTTTCAAGGTCTTGTCTTTCCAGAATGTCTCTTCAGCATTCAGGACACCAGCATGATAAGTCATGACTGAACCCTTGCCTTATAGCAGTATGGTTCATACTGATAATGATGCATTCAAAGGAAATGTCTAATACTCCCCCCAGGATCTGACAGATGCTGGTTTTTAGGCCAAAATACAAAGCTGGTGGGGAGGCAGTAAGTTCCTATGGAAAGCGTTTGGGGAGTTTGTATATATCCTGTAGGTATTTGTTTGCATAGTATCTCTCACTTTAGAATATGAACTCCTTGAGGGTAGAGACAAGTTTTTACCTTTCTTTGTATCCCAAGAATTTACTACAGTGTCTGGCACATAGTAGGTACTTAATAAATGCCTCTTGACTGTAAACTCAGGTACCGGTTATTATCCAAGTGAGTATGATCCAAAGGGTTGAGCTCAGTTTGGAAACTTGGTTTCTCTAGAGTATAGCCATCCAGAATCCTGAAGTGAGTGGGAAGTCAGCAGCAAAAGCAACCTTTCAGGGTGAGGTAGTCATTAAGGGATTGGGAAGAAGGATACAGGAGTTATCAAGGAGCTGAAGTACTGTCTGACTTAACACATCTCAGCAAAGACTCTGTCTTCAGCCTTGTCCTGACCTGATATTAGATACGGGCCAAGTTTCCCACCATCCTCCCCAACTTACCTGAAACCAAAGCACCATCACCTAATTGTCTATTGTAACTTAGAAGTGGTTCCTGGAACTGTTTGGCTGCCCTGTGTCTGAGTATGGCCTAGAAATGAAATTACTTGTCTATATTTTATACCGTTGCTATATAGGTTGCATTCACCTTTAAAAGACATAAGGGTTAAGCTGTCAAATTTTCTTCCTGAAGGTATTAATGAAACTGAAGCATCTGGAGCCAATTTTGTGTCCTTTGCAATGAGTCAGTTTTCCTTGACTCTGGTAGAATTTATTTCTACATAATGTCGGAAGTGAAGAGATGCTTAACTCTTTATCTTCTTTATCTATATTAGAATCTATACCTTGTATTGCACAGCTTAGCTTTCAAACTCTTTAGTGACTAAATTGACCCAAACTCCATCATAGCTTTCAAAAAAAGTTTTATTTTATCCAAGTTGGGTCACATTATAAATGCAATTCAATTGGGTTCATGTCAAGAAATCTGTATTTCAAATGTTGTGCTAGACATAGAATCCAATACAAAAATAAAAATTCCTTCCCTCAGACAGTTAATATTCTCATAGCTGTGCTGTGGTAGTTTTGCTGTGTAATGGGATTGTAGGATCCGAGATTTAGAAGTCAAGGGACCATGTAGGAGGCCATGTCTATTCAAACCCCTGTTTTCACAGCTGGACTAAAGTTCATGGACTTTCTACAACTTGTATAAGATCACACAGGTAAAACAGTTGAGACATTATTTTGGGGACCTTCTTTTAGCATTCCCATCAATAAAATGGATGCAAATAAAAGGGCAGAGAGTAGCCGATGCATAAACATAATGCCAGAATGGTGATTTAAAATGATCCTAATAGTCTAGATTGGGGGTGGGAAACCTGTGGCCTCCAGACCACACATGGCCCTCAAGAGCAGCCCTTTAACTGAACGCAAATTTCACAGAACAAATCCCCTTAATGAAAGAATTTGTTCTGTAAAACTTGGACTCAGTCAAAAGGACATACTCAAGGAGCTGGAAGCCACATGTGACTTCGAGGCCACAGGTTCTCCACCCTTGGTCTAAATTGATGGGCTGATTCTAAAAGACAAAATGGAGTACTCATTAAAGTAATGTCCTCCAGTTAGAGCACAGAAGTACAGATAGTAGCTAAAATAAATGAACAAAAGAGAAGGGACAGAGGAGATTTCTCTTTTGGTCAGTTGCAAGACACCGGATAAAATGATAGATAAATCTCAAGTCATCTAATCCATCTCCATTCTTTAAACAAAGAAGGAAATTGAATCCTGCAGAGTTTAAGTGATTTGCAGAGATTAAATAATGCCTAGATCACCCAGGGAGTAGGCGGAAGATCAGGGACTTTGAGTTGTAGTTTCTGACTCCAAATCCAGCACCTTATGATGATGATGATGAAGATAAGGACAAGGATGATGGTGATGATGATGATGACAGCTTGGACTTATATAAGATTTTTTGGTTCACAAAATACTTTACAAATATTCTCTTATTACCACCCCAACCCTAGAAGGTAAGTTCTATTATCATCCTCTTTTTATAACTGAGGAAACTGAAGCTGAAGGAAGTACTTACTCAAGATCACAAAGCTTTTATTTAAGTGTCTGAGGTGAGATTTGAACTCAAGCCTTCCTGAGCCCAGGTCAAATGTATTCACTAAAGGGTCTAGCTGTCTCCAGGGACAGTATGGTATCCAAAACAAAAAAAACAGAAGTGCTGTTCTACTCTGTGCTGCTCTAGCCACATCTGGTCCATCGTATACAGACCAGGGACATGGGTGGAACAGAGTATTCCCAGAAGGATCAGGATGAAGGAGCCACTGGAAGCCATGTCATCTGAAGAAGCCCAAAGTTGCTCTGGGTGCTTATTCATCTATAATATGAAGGGCTCATTTGATGTGGTCTCATGTCCCCCTTCAAGTCTGAGATTCTCTTATCTTGGAAAGGAAAAGGAAAAGACCTGGGTGAGCCTAATAAGACAACCATTCTGGAACAGGTGAAGGTCTGTCTTACAGAAGAGAAGTCACTGTTGTGACTTGAGATGTGGAAAGGACTAGGAATAGGGGAAAAGGGTAGAGATTTCAGTCTAGTAAGGAAAGCAATCTAAGAAAAAAGAGCTATCCAAGAGAAGTGATCTATCTGCCTGCTGCAAGAGGTGCTTCATGTCTCATATATACCCCTCCTCTTCACTCACACACTGTAGTTCAAACCCTCATCTCTTCTCCCCTAGACTATGACAACAGCCTGGAGGCCGGTCTCCCTGTCTCAACTTGCTGCCCCTTCCGGTGCATTCTCCATTCAGCTTTCCTAAAGTGTAGTTCAGCCCATGTCTTCTCCCTACTCTATAAACTCCAGCTGTTCCCTTTCATTTCCAGGATCAAAAATTAGCTCTTTTGTTTATCCTTTACATTTTTTATAACATTCCTCCCTGGAAATAGGTTGGAATTAGTTAGAAATACTTCACTCCCCTTCATGCACCCTGTGATCTGACTATGCTGGTGTTCTTGCTTTCCCTTTTATACAAAAATTCATCTCCTCTCTTGTGAACTTTGTGTTTAAGGTTAACCCCACTCTGGGACTATTATATTTCTCCTTCATCTCTGCCTCTTACTTCCCCTGGATTACTCTAAATATTAGCTCAATCTCACCCTCTTTAGGAGGGAGGGCTATCCTGATCTTTCTGTCCTTTCTACATTACATGACCTTCCCTCTATTCTGTATATCCCTTGTAAATACCTAATTATTGGTTATCTTACTGATAAGAATAAGAGTTCCTTAAGGTCAGGATTGATTTTGCCTGTTTAATTAAGCAGGTGTTTTCAAGGAATGGATGGATAATGGTTTATCAGGGAATTTTTAAAAGGCATTGCTATGCAGAGCAAGGTTCTAGGGCTCAAAGGGACCTCAGAAGCCACTGAATCTGTCTTATTTCTACAGATGAGGAAATTGAGGCAAAGAAATATTATACAATTTGACCAAAATCAATCACACAGCTAGTAAGTATCTGAAGCAACATTTGAACTGGTCTTGTCTCTAAGTCTACAGCTCGAATCAAGGCACCATGCTGCTTCTCAAGGACAAGAATGAACTCATCATTTTATTCCAGATTGAAATTCAATTCTACAGGGAGAAAAAAAAAGAAACAGTTCAATATTTTCAGCATGTCTTCCACAAGCCCATATTTTGTCACCCTCTCTTGTCCCTCTTATTTTGTTTTTATGGTGATATCCTTTGGGGGGCTATTTTTAACTAGAGGATGTCTTTTCTCTTATGAGTACATCTGTTCCAGCTGCTGCTTGTTCACTTGAAATCATCCAGCCTCCCTCTGTGACATCATAATCATGGCACTGTCTACCCAAGTGCAAAGTCACAAGCAGCAACCTTGCCACTCAAATCTGGAAGGAATACTAGCTCTCCTTTTAGAAAAGACAAATGTTAAGTGTGGATGTGGTGGCGACTTTTAAGAATACAGATGAAAGACAGATTTAAAAAATGGACCTAAGAATGCATCCATTTTTTCTTTAAGATGTGAAAGGACTTTTCAGAGATATGCCTAGGGAAGGATTGTGACATATATGTGGAGAATGTAACTAGAAACATATCCTTAAGAAATTTCTTTAAGAAAAATTTAATAGGGAGTGGTAGAAGAATCCACAAACCAAGATTCCCATTGACAGACACTGAGAAGACACTCCAGGACATTAGGAGCCTGCTTGCAAGCGTGACTATCACTGGGGAGGGGAACAGGAGGGGAAGAAGATCACCCGGGATGGAAGAAGCATAACATCTGGAAGATTCATATTCTAACTCATTCTAGATAACTTCTGAGAATCAGCATAGCATAGGGATGAGACAGCTGGCCTTGGAGCCAAGAAGACCTGCATTCAAGTTGTCTCTTGCCTTGCCTCTGATATACACTGGTCATGTGAAATACTAAGTGATTCCTTTAACCTCTCAATGTTCCAAAAGTCAAAGTCCCAGAGAACAGGGTATCCTACATAAGTAGAGAATTTTCCTCATCAAGACTGTCCCCTATAGCAGTGAAATGATAGCTTGAGTCCCCCACCCCATACTCTGCCAATTAAATTCTAAGTTTAGTCACTTGTACCTATTGAGGCAGTTCAAATGCTGTTACTGTTGTGTTTTGCTTTATTTTTTTTTAATTTTATCAATCTTATGGAAAGTCCCAGTTGACTTGACCTAGTTATAGCTCTTTAATCAATGACAAAGAGCAAAGAGGGTACAGAAGTCATTTCTCAGAGGCAAGGGGAAATAGATCAGAACACTATAAGATTGTGACTGGGGGAGACCCCCAGTTTAGATAGGATGGGGAGTAGTTTGGGCTTGAGGAGAATCTTATCTAAAAGACAGAATACAGGAGAATGATTTTAACCAACTACTTAATAAGTTCAGTTATTTCTATTTACTGAAGGATTACGAGTATTGTTAATATCCTTTAAATTCCTGTGCCCTTGTGCACAATTCTAGGTGCCCAGCCCTAGTTAAAACTCAGAACATTATAAACTATCACAAATAGCCTCAAGCCCTGAATTCATTGCCTGAAAATGCCCCAATGCTCATGGGACTTGGATTTGTTCTTATTGTCCAAGAAAAGTCTCTATTTGAAGAAATATGAATAGTGTAGGCAGTTGACACTGGGTCTCTCTTTCCCAAAGTACTAACCATTTGAACAACTGTGCAACAGTCAGGAGACAAAAATGATGAAGCTCGATGTGAAGAAGAGAAAAGGAAGGAAAGAGAAACGATGTGTCCAGGATTTTCCAAGGAGTTCCAGGGGAATGTAAGCTCTTTCCAGGTAGGAATTTTCTGCATCCCTTGTCTGCACCTCATCTGGTATATGTTAAAACCTTATCAAAGTGCTTTTCCTAAAGCACGTCCGATCAGTCTTCCTCCTACTCAGTGAACTGCGATGGCTCCCTCTTGTCTCTAGGATCAATTATAAGCTCCTCTGTTTTGCATCTAAAACTCTTCCCAGTCTGTCCCCAACATACTGTTCCAATTTGAATATACTTTTTGACCCTGCCTTTACTTTATATTATTCAATTTTAATTTATATAATTATTATATATTTAATAATATTTATTAATATATTATATTAATATTATGTTATGTAGCAATATAATTATTAAATTAAATATTATTATATTAAATCATACTAACCTTTGGGCTAGCCTTCACAGATGACCTTCCATGTCATGCCACCAACTCTGGAAGCAAAGAATGAAAAGTATTTATTAAGCACTTTCCGTATGCTAGTCATGTGCTAAACTCTATGGAAAGACAAATCCACTAATATGGTCTCTGCTCTCAAAGACCTCACATTGTCATTGGGGGAAGGGAAGACTGGAGAAGGGATGGCTATACAGTTTTGAAAGGGCTGGGAAGTACAGGGGTGTCCTGGTTCTAGTCAAGATAAGGTGATAAGACAGCAACAGCAGCATTGTTCAATGACCAGATAGACTTAGCTCTTGCCAGCAATGCAATGATCTAGGACAACTCCAAAAGTCTCAGAATAGAAAAGACCAACCACATCCAGAGAAAAAAGGATGGAGTCTGAATGCAGGTTGAAGCAGTCTGTTTTCTCTTTCTTTTGGTTTTGCTTTTCTCTCTTGTGATTTTTCCCTTTTGTTCTGATTCTTCTTTCATAAAGTGATTAATGTGGAAATCTGCTTAATATAATTATACATGTATAGCCTATGTCAAATTGCATGCTGTCTTGGGCAGAGGGAAAGGAAGGAGAGGGAAAATGTTTGGAACTCAAACTCATGTCAAAGTGAATGTTGAAAACCAAAAATAAACAAATTGAATTATTAAAAAAATATAAGGAGATAGATAAACTCCATCAGAGTTCTGAGTCCATGCTCCAGTGGGTGGGTAAGGGGCAAGGAGGATGAAGAGAATGACAGTTCCAGGAAAGAATAAAGATTGATACTTGCTAAACACTGAGAAAAGGCCCCGGGAGCAGGATTACTGGTGACAAGAGCTAATTTCAGGTTCAAAAGATATCTAGGCTGAGATGCCAAGAGCCTAGATGCAGAGAGAGCTCAGCTAATAAATCATTTCATCAAAGACACTGTGCCAAGTGAAAAAACATGTGAGGACTCCCCCCTCTCCAAGAAAAAAATGGAATCAGAAATACCAGAGGCAAGAGTCACCTTGACTACATATATCACCTGAATCAGAGGTGGGGAGCCTGCAGCCTAACGACACATGTGGCCCTCTAGATCCTCAAGTGCAGCTCTTTGACTGAATCCAAACTTTGCAGAACAAAGCCCCTTAGTAAAAGGATATGTTCTGCAAAACTTGGAGTCCGTCAAAAGGCCACACCCAAGGACCTAGGAGGCCACATGTGGACTTGTGAGGCTTCAGGTCCCCACCCCTGGACTGAACGTTAACCACAGTATCATTCTATTCTAAGACTGTGTCCAATCTCCACGATAGGAGGGGAAAGGGAAGGATTCTATATCATCTTAGTAAATGGCTTTTTATTTACTTTTTTAGATCTACTGGTGTTCTATTATGTCTAACTTCCTTTCATTGGAAAGGTTAGCTGTATGAAAAGTAAACAAGTTTGGACAGAAAGAAGAGAATGAGTTCTAAGACAACAAAAGTCACACTACTGAGAAGGGAAGGACTTCCTTGGAATGTGGCTTGTTCATTACTAGGAGGAATTCTTCACACAAAAAGAAAAAGTACATTCTAGACAAAGAGAATAGTTTTGCATAAAGGCACTGAGGCAGGTTGAGGCAAGGAAGGGAAGTAGTCCAATGTATTCAAGTGATTTCTAGAAATTAAATCCCCAAGTCTTTATTTGTTTGGAATCTCCTGTCAAATTATATTTTGTAAGTAAATAAGTGGGAAGGAAAAAACAAAAATATAAACCTTTTTTTTTTCAATTATCTTTGTTGAGTGAAGGGAGGAATTTTTTAAATGAACATTAATTTTAAAATTTACATTTTTAACTTCAAGTTTTGGGAAATTTTTAATCTAGAATTATTTAAAAGACTTAACAGAACAACACTGATTTCAGCTGGCCTAGAGAACCACTATGATTTCCTTAAGATAAGGGGTAATCCTGACCCATTCTTGAATTCTCCATATAGAGAATATTCCCTTGTGGATATGGGAGAAATCTTTCTTCCCAACTCCCTTACTGTTTAATTAAATATAGTTTGTTTTAAACTGAGGCATCCTGTTTGTCTTGCAAGATAAAAAATAACAGAGTCTCCTGAGCTATGTTTTTGGGGGCTGCTTATTCACAGTTGGAGTTTAGAGAGGCCCCCGTGTGTATGCTATAGCCTGAATACTTGAGAAGTATTCCTTAGATGAGCCTATTTTATTCTTACAACCAAGTGTTTCAGGTAGGGCATATTTTATTAAGCCCAGGTTCTGAATGAGGAAATGGAAGATCATGGAAGGTAATGATTTGCCCAACATCCCAAAGTGATTAATCAAGAACTTATACACATGTCTTCACTTCAAGACCAGAAGTCTTTCCATGCAAACAAAGTAACTTCACTACCCCTGGACAATCTCAGTTGTGCTGGGTCTACTGGGATTAGTTAAATCTGTTTTTTTCCTTTTTATTTTTACACATTAGAGATGGTATGGAGCTCAGGACACTGAACAGATCATTAAAATTAAAACTAGGGATTCTTCTCTTGCTTGTCTTGGAGAATCTGGGATTGTTTTCTGCTTACTGTTTTGATTTCTCCCCTAGAGCTAGGCATTCCCTCTGGATTCTGTTAGGAGCTCATTCAACTATCATCTTTGCCTTGTTGCAGAAGGTCTTTTTTAGATTTTTCATGTTTATCGATGTTTAACAATGCAAACCTGAACTTACTGGGAACAGGGACAATATTTAACAAAGTAGATGCTCCAAGGGCTACTGGACCTGAACTGAATCCTTTCTTTGGACAACACACTTATTATTTCCATAGACGGTAAACAAGAACTATATCCTTCTATTTGGCTCAACAGAGGATATGGAAAAAAACAAACAAATGGAGAAAAAAGCCCTAATGGATCAAGCAGCCAGACACACAAACACAGCAACCACGTTCAAGGGAGTAAAACAGGATTCACAGCATGAGGACAATTTCAGGCTTGCTACCATGATCAGAAAAAGGAAATGTCACTTTTGTCCAAATAATCAAGCATCCTCTTTCTTTGATAATTATCTCTGTTTCTAGCTATATAACTATTTCCATTTACAGTTTGAATTTAATTATTTTGTCCTCCTTTCCACAGCCTTCACAACCTAGGATCTCCTGCTTTTCACCTGCATTCCTTCCAAACTTCAGCCAACTCAGAAACTTCTTTGAGCTCTGAATCATGGACCTTGGAACTCTTCCACCTAGTGCTTTTGCTTGTCTTTTTCATTACAGTAGGAATGCATTCCTTATATCTCTTTAACACTTGACTTCATATCTATTCTATAAAATCCAACTTCAATATCACCTCCAGGAAGCCTCCACTATTTTTCATAATTAATAATAATCTTTCTACTTAGATCACCCATCACACATTGTTTGCAAAGAAACAGAGTCAGTCAACATGTGTTATGTGTCGAAAACTATGCTATAATGTTAGAAGAAAGGCAGAATGGCACAGTTCCTGTCCTTGAGAAATTCACATAGGCAATTGCAGTGGACAGGCTTCGGATTAGGAAGCCCTGAGTCAGAATATTGGATGAGTCATTTACTAGCTGGGAGACCTTGGGCAAGTCACTTTAATTTTCTATAATGAGTTTCCTCATTTAATCAGGACAATAGCTCTTTTTTCACAGTTATAAATTTAGCAGAGATGTAAAGCAAATTGAAGTCATTTGGGGACAGTCTTTCTGAACCAGTAACGTCAAAGAAGACTTCCTGTGAAGATATCCTTTGCATTGGGCTTTCAAGAATGAGTGAGTGCATGAATGAATTGGGAAATTCTGGAATTGGAGGTAGGGAAACTTAGGCTTAAATCCAGCTTCTTTCCCATACTGGCTATATGAATGACACTGGGAAAAACCATTTAAACTTTGTGTTTCAGATTTCTCATTTGTAAAATGATGGTGGTAATGATTTCGAGCACCCATTCCAGTTCTAAATCGCTAAACTTTTCCCATAACTGATATTTTCTAAGAAAATAATCACCGATTTATGACCCCACAATTAAATACTATCAAGAAATTCTCAGGATTTCCTTCAATTTGTTGCTTTCTGGCTAAAAATCAGTTATATGTGAGAGACAAAGTCTACATAAAAATATTTTGAGATTCTCTTCCTGATACAAAAACACTTATTTTCAATCATTCATCATTATTAAAATAACTGTGTGTGGGGTGCACATACGTGTATCTGTGAGTGTTTATCTGTGTTTCCCTGAGTACACTACTGCTTGGGATGAAAGTCAAACATGATAACATTTCCTTTCCTTTTTATTCATGAGGCCTCTGGAAACTAATGAGATTTATTCTGAGAATGGCTTTCTAATTGTGCTTTAACTACACGGTGACATTTCATAATGTCAGAAGGATTTTGCTTTAGGCAGAGTGATTTTCGTCCCTGCAGAAAATTAATTACCACTTTCTGAATAAGTCACATTTTTATTTTGTTTTATTTTTTAAATGATCAAAGCAAAATTCTCAAGGTTAACATACCTTCCAATGGTGGGGAGATCTTGGGGATAAAGGGGTAAAATGCACATATGATTTAGGTCTAGTTTTATGGTCAGTTTTGTCCACATAAACAAACCTGCCATGGGCAAAAGTGGAGGTCACCCACTAGCAGGTATTAAAAAAAAAAAAAAAAACCAACTAGCTTGTCCTCAGAAACCCCACAAACTTACAGAACATATTTCCATGGACCAAATGAGTCACTCATTTTGGAGGTAAGCCAAAACCTCGTTTCTTTTCATAGAATCATAGATTTAGAAAGAGAAGAGACACCAGGAGCCATCTAACCTGAGCCCCACATTTTTTTTTGAGGCTTGGAGAGAAGAATTGGTCTACCTCAGCTCACAAATTCAAGTCCAGTTCCAATGAACTTAATGTTATTATCCTTTTCATAGTATATGACTGAGTTTATAATACAGTCACTTGTCTGTTTTTTGGGGTTTTTTTTTACCATTAATAATCATATGCCCTAAATTTCACTGCCCACTCTCCCTTTCACAGCCATGAAAATTAGACTTGAAGAGTCAGCCCAGTATGGGGGGTAGGCTCAGTCAGAACTAGCTGAATGACCTTAGGTAAGTCATTTAACCTCTCAAGACCCCAAGGGTCAATTTCAGGTAACAGATCTACAACACAGGAAAGAGTTCCACATAAGAATTCTCCCATATTTACAATCACATGTATCAAAAAAAAAATTCTAAAATTAAAAAAATGATTTTTTTTCCAAGAAGAAATCAACTTTGTTTTAGGTTCTCATAGCATATCCACTAAATTAGATAAATTAGTATCAAAAAAACACATGTGTCTTCCCAATTATGAACATGGAGACTTCATGGGAAACAGAAATGATATTAAAGATGTACTTATGAAAACTAAGTCATGAAGATGAATCTCTGATGGAGTATTTCATTGGAGTGAGGTATCAGATGTGACTTTTTTTACTTTTTATCCTTAAATTTTACTCCTATTTGCAAACTAACATCCCCTCAACAATCTCAGTGCATGGAATCACTTTCATTTTTATCTGTTAATTTTGGGGTTATTTTTATTTTATGGCTTTCTAATTTTTGAAAGGTCATATATTATGCAACACACTCTCTGGAGCAATATTGCTTTTTTCTTTTCTTTTCAAATCCCACACAAACTGGTCATTTGGATCCCAAGAAGATGCTCTTCAAGGTTACAGGGGTAAGCCAGAAGGTCTAAAGTTTAGTACTGTTGATAATAAGCCCCCATCAGAGATGCTGTCAATTAATTATAAGCTAAAGTTATTTTTTTAGAAAAGGATGCTTAAAATGTTTAAATGAAGTAGTTTTAGAAATATTTCCCCAAACCAGGGGCACATTCTTTGCTTGAATACAATTTACCTACTGAATATGGATTCAAATTCAGAAATCATCTCTATGCAAAGGATAATTATTGGAAGTGTGTTTCTTCCTTCATAGAATCTTCATGAAGTTATCCTTAGGCATAGCTCTCTGCTGAACTCAGAGGGTAAGTGTGCTTGGAGAAGACTGGAACTCTATTAGATTTGTTCTCAGTGATTCTCTCAGGTCCCAATATAGATGCAGCTGTCCAAACTGCTTCCGGGGACACATTTGGAGATAATGGAAACTCCAGATCTTCTGATCTCTCATACTTCCCAAGGTTATCATGTTGTCAATAGAGAGGAAAAGGAAAAAAAAATTTGCGCACGCGCATGCACACACACACACACACACACACACACACACACACACACACCATCCTCAGGGGCAATTCCTTTTCAAGGGTAATTCGCTACACAATTGTACTACTACTTTATAGAGTTGTTCTGAAATGCTCAGTTCTGAATTCACTTGTTGGAGTACACATAGACCCAGACATGTATCTAATCTGTTGAGTCAATTACAAACTCTTTCCTATGTGACATCATTTATATTTATCCAATAATCAAAGCATGTTATTCCTCTCAAATTGATTAAAGACTTGTTCATACCTTGTTTACATATTTGATTGATTGATTCAATCAATGCACGCCTTCTGTGATTACATTAATTTTTGTGGTGAATTGAAACTCCAGCCCTTCCAATTATATCACATGTCTCCTGCTTGAAGAAAGGGAAATGAATGGCAGAGACCTTTCTGCATGGAGGCTGTTTTTACAGGAGAATTTACCTGATAAAATGGAATGAAAATTGAACAGACTGTTTAAAAGAATCGTGGAGTCACAGGATTTAGAGGTGCAAGGGACCTTCTCTTACTATCTAGTCTTCCTTCTTATTAAAAGGAAAGAAAACTCAGAGCAAGAGTGGTTAATTGCTTTGTTCAATATCCATCATCCACATAACTCCCAAATTGATGTTCCAAAAGCACAGGTCTGATCAAGTCTCTCCTCTCCTCAAGAAACTCAGATGGCTCCCTCTTACCACTAGAATAAACTACACATTCCTCTTTGCCACTTAAAGCTCTTGTGGGGGCAAGGGAGATGGGGATTCAGAGAATGTGTTAGGCTCTGAAGTCAGTGTCCACTGCCAGGTTCCCAGCTTGGCAAGAACATGAAGTTGATTGATAATGAGACCTGTGGCCTGTACCTCAAATCCCAGGAGATCTTCCTGGTCCAGATCATCCTTCTGCATCTTGAGTTGCTGCTCAAGATCTGTAGTGACATCCATGGTCAGTACTATGACCTGCTCAGACTGTTAGAGTAGGAAGTTTCCCCCCTGAAAGCAGCTACCTCTTCCCAGGGGACCATGTGGACTAGATCAAATAGTCCTTGGGAATGATTTGCTATTGGCCTACAAGGTCAAGTATGCAGAGAACTCTTTGGCTGTCCATGGCACTCATGAGTGTATCAGCATCAACTACTTTTATGATAAATGCAGGAAATACCACAACATAAAGACCTGGAAAACTTTCATGGACTGCTTCAACTACCTGGCCAGCACCATTATCATGCAGAAGATTTTCTGGTGTCATGGAGGACTGTCTCCACACCTGGAGCTCATGGAGCAGATATGGTACATCATGAGACCCACAGGTAAGTCAGACAAGAACTATTCCATGACCTGCTGTGCTCAGACCCTGACAAAGACGTGCAAGGCCACGAGAGATGACCATGATGTCTCTTTTACCTCTAGAGCCATGGTGGAGGTCAAGTCTCTGCACAAGCATGACCTGGAATTCATCTGTCAAGAGTGGAAGCTAGTAGAAAAAGACTGAATTATCTTCCAAGCAGTAGAGATTGACACTGTTTTCTATCCCCAACTCCTGTTGCACGTTTGACAATGGAGACACAATGATGAGTGTAGACAAAATCCTTGTGTTCTCTTTCCAGGCAGGTGAGCCCATGGCTGGAAGGGAGGGGAACTTTCAGGGATGAGGCTGCCCAAGGTCATCCCTCTGACCAGCCCCTTCCTCCCTGCACATCCCCATCAGCATCTACAGATGTAGACAAAAGCAAAGGCAAATATGGGCAGTTCAGTGGCCTGAATCCTGGCAGCCACCCCATCACCTCACCCTGCAACTCTGGCAGAGCTAGGAAATTATTCTCCCTTGACTTCCCCAGGGATGACTGTCTGTGCAGAAATTCTGGCTCTCTTTGGAATCGCAGACATCCAGGAGGGTATCTAAACCTTGTTGTACCTTTTCACCATCTTACTTAGAGTTGTTCAGTCAGGCTGCTTACAAATCACTCCTTCGTATTCTCTATCTCTCTACATAGCAGAACTGCTTGTTATCCCATGTACAAAGCATTCCAACGTCCATCTCCTTGAGTTTGTATAGTCTGGCTGTCACTTCTAGAATATTGCCACTTTTCACTTTCACTTTTGAGAACCCCTATCTTCCTTCAAATTGGAGCTCGTGTTGCCAACTACAGGGAAGTGCTGATCAGATCAGTCACTAATGTTATGGCCCTGTAAAGATCACTTTGTGTCTACTAAGTACATATTTTGTATTCACTTTTCTGCGTTTATTTTTGCCCTCATTAAAATCTAAATTCTTTGAGAAAAAAAAATTTTTCATTTCTTTCTTTATACATTTGGCATCTGGATTATAGTTGGTATGTAATGAATGCTTGAATAAATGAATAAAAAAGGGTATATGACATTGAATTCTAATTGTCTGAAAAAGGTCCAAGGGTTTCAGTGGATCACAAGTTCATTATATGTCAATATTTTAATGTGGCATTCAAAATTACTAATGCAATCTGGCCTCCATGCAAAGGGGCATGGGAATAGGAACTGAACCTAAAATTTCATGGGCATTGGAATCTCTCTAGTGAGTAAATGTGTTCCATTAAGGCAAATTAGTGCCTTCTCTACAAATTATAATCTTAGAGAGCTGCTCAGAGTACCAGACACTGAAGGGACTTGATCACGGTTATGGAGGCAGAATATATTGAAGGCAGGACTTGAATCCTGGTCTTTTTGGAGTCTAGGAAGGCTCTGTAATAAAAAGTTGATCAATCAAGTGGTACAGTGAAATATAATTTAAATGGAAAGATATTTCTCATTAATCATTAGGCCCATATGATCTGTTTAAATCACCTAGAAGCCTGGGACACATGGTGGGAGGGGCTTGCTGAAGAGGCAGAACAGGAAGTGTGGAGCAGAACTGGGAGGAAGGGAGTGAGTGGGGTCAGGTCAGAGAGGAAAGAACACAGGCCAACTGACACAGCAAGGCTTAGGCTCCTGACAGTTGATAGTGAGAAGTTCCTGGCTAGGGGAGGGGAGGTTGTTTTGGCCCCTTCTGTGATCACGTTTATTAAGTTTTTGGTCACTATGACGAATTTTGCTTTCTGGTTCTGGAATTTGGCTTTCTGGTGTTTAAATAAGTGTTTTTCCTCTGCCTTCTATATGGAGTCTTTTCTACTTGGCGACTGAGAACTGTGCTGGCATATTCATGGTCACCACCAGTGCTGTGAATAATAGCCTTGGAGATACATATAGTAGATAAAGCTTTGGATCTGGAGTTAGGAAGACTTGAGTTCAAATCCAACCTCAATTTTTTTTTTAATATTTAATAGCTGTTTTATCCTGGGCACAGAAGTTGAAATTAGGAAGACCAGAGTTTCAAACTTATCTTAGCCCCCAGCTTTGTTATCCTAAACCAGTCACTTAACCTCAACCTGTTTCCTTATCAATAAAATAGAGATAATAAAAGCACCTACTTTCCAGAGTAGTTGTAAGAATGAAAATGAGATGATAATGTATGTAAAGTGCTTTTCAAACCTTAAAATGCTATATAAATATTAGCCATTATTATCACAAGAAAAGTACATCAGTATCTACAAATGCAATTAACATCCTAAGAATGTTCCATAATGACTCTGTGGGGCATGGGGGTGGGTTATCACATCTGAAAAGGAGATTGAAGAAGCATGTCTGAAACAGTCAATATTTAAGCTGGGCCTCCAAGTATTGGGGGAATGATGACAGGCAGGTGTTTGAGACAGAGGCAAGGCCCTGAGGTAAGGTGAGCTGGGAAGAAAATGTAGGTTCTGGAAATCTGAGCTCATTCAAAGCAAGGATGTTGTCTCATCTTCTCACCTATCACAAATGTTATTTTCTCTTTAATCATAAACATTTTGCTCTTTTTGCTACTACATCACTTCTGTTGCTTTCTACACCATTCAGTTGCATAATTATTTCAAATCATGTTTTTAAATGTACCTCCGATCTCAGTTTTCAAGTTCCTTGGTTATGCTGGAAATCGTCCTGCCATATTCCTTCTTCTCAGTCCTTAGGGAGCACATCTGTTGTCATCCGTATCCAAGAGACTGAATGGTGTGACACTTAGAGTTCTGGACAGTCAAGGAGAACCAGGTTTGAATTTCTCCTCTGTATAACAATGGAAAAACCTCATCAGCCCTTAGAACCTTGGCAGTGATACCAGGATACCTGCCATACAGGCTTGCTATAAGGATGAAATGAGATATAATAAACATATATAATATGTTATTATATAATATATAATAAACATAAAATAAAGTCCTTGAAAGATTTAAAAGAATTATAGAAATATCAATTGTTACTGCTTTGAGTCACAGTCCCAGAATCCCAATCTCCTGGAATGTCATCTTTTCCTCTGCTCCCACTATTTTTCCTTTCTTTTCCAAAATCTTGATTTTCACCTTGAAAACGGGAACATAACCTCTGGGAAAAAAAGAAAAAAAAGTCAGTCCTCCATTTTCATACCTGGGAAGTCAAAGTTGCTAAAAACATATCCCAGTTTCTTGTGACTATAGCATTTGTTTTCACATGAGTCAGCAGAACTGGGTAGTGGTAGGTGGGTTGGACGAGTGTTGGCAGGCACACTGGTGCCTCTCATGTACACACCCCAGGAGGACAGCACGCCCCCAATCAGAGAAGGCAGCCTGCTGACATATGGCCGCCTCTGCGCCCTTCAACCAGAAGTTAGTAACCACTTCTTAAAGGGAATATAAGCTGGATTCCTCCCACATGCCTTTGCCTGTGCATCTTTCCCACATACTCTTTATGCCAACAGCTGTCAAGTAGAGGCTTCATTCTTTGACTTTCTCCTAAGGTCAGTTTATTTCATATCATGACCTGAAAATTGTTCACATGGCAAAAACATTCACATTTTTGAACTAAAGACAGTTTCACTGAAGGACAGCAAAAAGACCTTGGTTCACAATCCAAGCTTGATGGTACTGGGTACTAGAGCAAATCTCTTGGACATTGGGTCTCTTTTCTCAGAAAACCTAAAGCAAAAGTGTGCCCATGTCTATCCCCTGGCTTCCTATTGCCTACAAAATCCAATGCAAACTTCTTAGAGTGGTATTTAAAGACCTGCACAATCAGAACCATTTGCTTTTCTAGACCAATTGCTTATTATACCTCTTTATACACTGTATGTTCCATCCATACTTGCATATTCCATGCTACCCAAACATTGCACTGCATCTCCTGCCCCAAAACATTTCAGAGGTTGTTCCCCAAAGAATCACTGCCTGGCCCATACTTTCTCCTCATCTCCACTTTCTAGAACACTCACTTTCTTCAAGGATCTGGCCAGGTATCACCTCATACAGGAAACTTTTCTTGTACCCTTTAGCTATTGTCACTCTTTCCTCCTCAAATAATTATGCATATACTTAATTGAGGGAAGACTGTATCCCATACCAGCAGAAGCTAATTGCTGACACATTGGTCAGTTTTATTAAACAGGATTTCCCCCTCTTTATGATGTTTTTGAGTATTGTTTTCTGGAAAGGTGAGAGGGGAAATATGCATTAGAAAATGTAAGCAACATAAAAGACAAAGTATTTGCTGAATTGAATCTGTTATGAAAATGAATGAGGTTTAATGTTATGATCTCTCTAGTTATCTATTAATTTTTCTCCTATTAAAAGAAAAATCAAGAATGAGATTGAACAGGCTTATCCTTTTGGTATTCAGATTCTAAGTCAAGGGTAACATTATACAAACTGAAAATAGTAATATAAATTGAAAGATCACCAAAACTGGACTGGAGGCTCTGGTCCCAGAGAAGAGATAAAGAAATACTCCTTCTTCTTTCCTATGAAGTAGCAGAAGAAAAGGAGCGTGGGATATTGCAGGTATTGTCTGATGCAATCAATATATTGGTTGGTTTTCCTCAATAGTGTTTTTTTTAAAGAATTTTAAAACTCTTTGTTAAAAGAAAAGTCTCACTGAATAGAGGAAAGTGGAGGGATGCATTCAGGGTGAATATTTAAAAAGACATTAATGAAAATATTTTGTAAAAATAATGCTTTCTAAAATACTCAAAACCCTCATTGTCTTTCTGGCTTCCTATTTCTGATGGCCAAATACCAGATCTAGTATCATGCTTAGATTTTTGTGCTTTTTTCATGAGGTTTCTTTGAAATTCATCTTTATTGAATTGGAACATTGGATGTATCTGAAGTAAATGGTCAGGAAAAGTAATGACCCATGAAAAGAAACCATCATTTCCATTCTCCGTGGACTCCCTTACTCTTGTATATTGCAAGATTTCTTTCCTAGAAATCAAAGCAGCATTGACAGAGTTTAGAGTGCTGCTGGGCTCTTGCCATCACTCAATGAGACAATGTCAAGGAAAAGAAATGATAGAGCCTCACTGGACCAAATAGTCAATGGACAGGCTAAAGAAAAACAGGGTGAATGGGGGAAGCTATGAGCACTGCTGTGCCCTGGCAAGTGGCCTGTGCTCAACATTTCCTTTCTTCCTGGTTTGTGTCAAGTTTGGATGAGAATAAATAACCCACTGGCCATCTGGTATTCAGGTTCATAAGGAGATGTCCACATGTTCTCAAAGCATCCTTAGCACAACTGCAAACTGAAAACCATATATAAGATAAGAGAGAGAAATTTGATCTGTGACTCATTCCATCTGTCAGAATGTCCTTCCAATGAAGAGTTTCACATCTTAGCATCACCACCTGTGTTGTTCTAAGAGGAATAAAAATGTGGTTACTAAAGGCTCATGTTCTAGATCTGCAGAAGGAAGTGCTTCTTCATGTCCTTATGATTTCAGAAAAAAAAGGAATTCCACCATTTTAAAAGAACTTGTTGATAGCAAAATTCCTTATGTTCTCCATACAGATAGAAAAAATAATGATAAACTTTTTGATGAAAAAATAATACAGTGGCCTAATCTCTATCAACCAGAGAAAGTGAGACATGTTAATGAGTTTATAGCAGAGCTGTTTGGGAGGAAATAATTCCAATGGAAAACCAGGCAAATTATATTATATTTTATCTGTAAAGAAAAAGTGAAAGATGCAATAATTTAGTTTTACTGAGCACTTAGGACATTTAGAAGCAAGAGATCTGGTTTCACACACACACACACACACACATACACACACACACACATACACTTTTTTTTCCAATTCTCTACATATTGGGTATCATGGTACAGTTACGAGAAGTGTTGGTACTTAGGGGAAGACTTTCAACATGCCAGAGAGATCTAGTATGGAGATTTGATGAGAAAGCAAGAGAAAGAGAAATAAGGGATGAGGAGAAATAAGTGGTAATTTGTGTTCCTGGAGGAAGTAACCCTATCACTGGCACTAGATATCCATCATGGCCTTAGAGTACACATTACAGCTTAAATATATATTTGGGTGTAATTTCATATACCTAAACAAATTTAATTATGGTCCAGTCACAGGTCAAATACAGCAGAGGAAAATTAATCAACAAAATTATGCATTAGCTTCTTATTTAATCTCCCAGTGTTAAGTATCATCATATATCTCTATATAAGAGGCTCTGTATTCAATAAATGTATGAGGAGTAGAGAGAAAAGTATGTATTGAGAGCATAGTAGAAAAGAATGAGAGCTTCTGCTACTAAACTCATTAGTCATTGGCCATTATTAAATGAACCTTTCTAACTTCTCTACCTTTTTCATTAAGGGACCCAGGCTCAATCACCATTAAGACAATACAAAATTAATTATGAAGGACACATTTCACATGGGTCTCATAGTAGAGTGGAGGCACCAAAAGGAACCGACTGACCAGAGTCATTTCTGTTATTCCTTGATGTTAGCGTGGATCTAATTGTCTTTTTCCTCCTCTTTCTTCTCAAGATATAGAATACTAGCAATATTCAACTAGATATATATATTCTTTGAAAAATTACATATGCACTGGATAGATTATAACTTACTCTTCTATGCAAATATTCCTCACAAATATTCTGTTTGCATATGGCTCAATAATAAACTTGGACATATTCATTTTGCACATACTAAAGTCTTAAAATAAAGTTCCGGTATAGATTATACCATTTATTCGGTAAGAAGCAAACTACTCTAGTGTCATGTCATGGTTTGCCTTCATCTATGAAGGCCAGGAAAAATGGAAAGTGAGGGTCAGCGTCCTAGGAGCTGTGATTGCCTGTTGGTTGTCTCTCCTCTCGTAGCACATCCTTAGTCTGTGATGACAAGAAGTAGGATAATTGGCAGCCAAAGAAAGAAATGGAATCCTGATAGAATCAAAGCAAATGAAAAATATGATATTGGCTACACCAATATTCTCACCCACTCAAGCACTGATTTTAATGCACAAATGCAATGAAAATGGGAATTTTAGAAATATAAGGATCTTTAGATTTATCTAGAAGGCAGCTAGTTGGCTCAATGGATAGATCACTGGGTCTAGAGTCAGGAAGACCTGAGTTCACTTATTATCTCTGTGACCCTGGGTAACTCATTCAACCTCTGTTTGCCTTAATCCACTGGAGAAGGAAATAGTAAATCATGCCAGCATTTTGCCAAGAAAACCCCATGGACAGTGTGGCCCACAGAGTCACAAAGAATTGGACATGACTAAACTACTGATTAACACTCTATTATCTAACATAACTCTCTCATTCTATACGTCGGAAGGTGGAGGCCAAGATGGGAAGGAGTTTGTTCAGATTCACCATCTTTCTCCCCTCCCTCAGACAATTTAATCCATTCTAACTTTCAATCTAATCTAAGGCAATCAGAAAATCTTCACAGGGCAAGCAAAAGGCAATGCCACGTACTAGGTAAAAGGCCGACAACAAAATCAGAAAGATCTGAATTAGAAATATAAATAAAGGTGGCTTTCATATCCATATGGGAGAAAGAGAGGATAGTTATGCCTCCAACCTATGTGCTCCTAGAGTTTGAAGTTCAGTCAGTACAGAACAAAAATCCTCTTGGCAGCCTACTTAGAAAGGGGCCATCCAGATTTTACTTGAAAACTTTCAGTGAAGGAGAACTCATTACCCCCTAAGGAGGACTAATCTACTTTTTGGATAGCTCTACTAGTTATATCATTGTTACATTGATGTGTGCTCAATTAATGAATAATAACAATGTTAGAAACTTCCACAATTTTGTCCTTGACATATTCTTCAGTATTTCAGTAGATCTGAGTTTCCAGTTTATGTGTGTGCTCCCTATACAACTCAGACCCTAATCACACTACAGAAAATGAACAGGATTGTCTAAATGACATCTACTGCTCCTTCTAGTTCTAAATTTAGGATCCTGTGCATTCTTTAGGCAACCCTTGTCAATATGCTCCCATTAATTCTCCAGTACTAGGGCCTACCAATGTGCTAGAGATCTTTCTGGACACTGATCTGACACTACTAGGTTGTCCATCAGGTACCCCCTGTTAATCTAATATGACCAGTTTACATCCTGTACTATATATATATATATATATATATATATATATATATATATATATATATATACTACAATATATACAAACACACACATATGTGTGTATATATGTGAGTGTATATATGTATCATATATGTACTGTATATATGTATGTATGTATGTGTATATCCAGAAAGAATTCATCATTGTGGCCTACCCAACAAGAGATCATCTAGCTTCTGCCTGAAGTCTTCCAAGAAGTAATCCGTTTCATGCTGGGACCTCTCTCATTCCTGGAAATTGTCTTTTCTTTTTCTTGACATCAAGGCTGCATTTTCTTCTTTTTTAACTTTTGCCATTCCTTTGTTTCTTCCCTCTAGTGGCAAATAGAACAATTCTAACTCTTCTTCTAAATGACAGCTCTTCAACTATTTGAACACAGCTCCCGTGCATCCCTGCGTCTTCCCTTCTCTGGCTTTGCTGTGGTTGTTCAGTTGTGCTCAACTCTTTGTAAACCCATGGACCATATTGTCCATGGGGTTTTGTTGGAAAAGATATTGGAGTGGTTTACCATTTCCTTCTCTAGTAGATTAAGGCAGACAAAGATTAAACGACTTGCCCAGGGATACGCAGCTAGTAAGTGTTTGAGGCCAGATTTGAAATTAGCTCTTTCTGACTTCAGACCCAATACTCTATCCACTGAACCACCTAGCTGCCTCCCCTAAATGGAGGAAATTTTCTTCTTTCCTCATCCTCCCATATTACTTGCTTTAAAAATTGGACTGTAAGTCTTTTATGGCTGCTCTCTGGATTTTCTCTGGCTTACCAATGCCCTTCTTTAATGGCATAACTGCCTTCTGGGCATTTCGTCATTGTGCTGCAGTGCACTCATGTGTAAAAAACCAGGATGTTGGAAAGCAGAGGACGGAGCTTCAAATCCCACCTCTTCCAACGACTACCTGTGTAAGCTTTGGTAAATCAGATGAACTCTCTTGGCCCACCATTCATCGTATATAAAAGGAGAGAGTTTGGTCACATCGCCTTTTTGGAAATCCCTTCCAGCTCTGATTTTATGATCCTGCATATTTCTCCTTTGGCTGTTGGGTAACTTGCAGCCTCATATTGTTAGAGATTTGAGTATCCCCTGATTCTTAACTATGCAGCATAAGCGGGAAAATATTGGTGTTACAAAATGGGCCTAGTGTTCATAAACATATCTTATTGATATATTTTGAGTTTTAGAAAAGCATTTGTGGCTTAGTAGACAGGAAGCTGACTTCAAAGCTGGGATCACGTCAAAAATTACTTCTGAAATATATTGGTGGCATGACCCTATACAAGAAATTTAACCTCTCAATGTTCCCCACAGTTCTGATTCTGAGGTGTCAACTAGCACTGGTAGTGGAAATTTCCTCACCTGGGAGCATATGCCTATTCAATGGCAAGGCCAATGACTAATTTTTGCTTTTATATCACCTACTTTTTCCAATATATCCCCTTCTACCCCACTCTCATCTCTTGGGTTTTTTGTCTTTAAAAAATTTCACTTTAGAATCGCAATTATCTCGTAAATAGGAATGACCTTCAATTAGGATCTAAATATTTAGTTCAGGTTTTTTTTTCCTTCATGTTCTCTTTTAAGGTATAAGACTTGTCTTAGTAAATTTTGAAAGTCACCTAGATGTAAAAATAATTGAACACACTCTCTTACCCTTTGCCTAATGTTGTATTTGATCTATGAGTATTATTTATAAAAGTCAGCTCAAGAACAAAAACAAAACTGAGGAGAATTTTACCCCAGCAGAGGCAAAGACTGTTTTTTCCATCCTGTTGTTATACTGAGTATGTCCTAGAGACTGGAACTTTTGGGTGACTGCTTAGTTTGAACTTCCAGCCTACCTCCATCCCATTAAAAGAAGAGAAAAAAGTCACCTCTACACCTGATTGGAAAGAAAAAGAATAATGAAATGAGTTGCTCAAGCAATCCATACAGTCCAATGCTTCAGATAGTCCTTCATTCTTTTATTATGCTAAGCATTGAATAAATAACCTTCCCAATGCTTCACTGGGGCCTTTGTCATTAATACTGTGTCCTAAATCAGTTTTCAAGGACTTCACCTGAAGAAAAGCAAATTAATTAAGAGCTTCTAATGAGCATAACAGCCTGTTCATTTCACCAAAAGAAATGTGACTGTTTGGGGGAGAAAAGGTAAGAAAAAAAGGAAAATTACAGCCAAGAAAATAAAACAACAAAGAAACATTCAATCCCATAGAGCATTGTTAACTTATATTCATTAAAGGTTGCAAGAATTGTAA